>CM073492.1:6597500-6945000 GCA_037074585.1 Biancaea sappan | reverse complement strand
CACTTATTCTTATTGGCTTTTTTATTTCTTTATATATATATATATATTAGCTTGAAGAAGGTAGGTTAACACAATAAAAAAACACTTTCGAATTCTTGTTTGACTGACATTTTGTTTGATTAAACAAGACTGTCTGATCAAGTGAGGTTTATATGAACCTCACCTTCAATTAAACAGTTCTGTTTCAATTAAATAGTTTTGTTTGACTAAGTTGGGTATCAAGTTCGCCCAAGAACATACTCATAACTCAACACACTATTTCTTACCGATATATCTGATCTGTCATTTGAATGGCCACAACCAAATAGCGTCGAACATCCTGCTCCTCCATATCTTCCGACCCCTCATCGTCATATTCAATCTGTATCGAAAGAGCAACTCATAACAATGCAGGAAAATCAACAACTATTATAATAACTTGAAGTTTGAAAAGGATCACAATTGATCAGTAATTAACAATATTCAAACGTACTACAATTCTTTTAATGAAGCAGGCTGCAAGTGATGATCATAAACTGGCCAATAGCGAAAAAGTTAAAAAGGAAGACAAACATCAAGGATAATAATTAGTGAGTGTTCTTTTTTATTTCTTTATATATATATATATATATATATATATATTAGCTTGAAGAAGGTAGGTTAACACAATAAAAGAACACTTTCAGATTCTTATTTGACTGACATTTTGTTTGACCAAACAAGACTGTCTGATCAAGTGAGGTTTATATGAACCTCACATTCAATTAAACAGTTCTGTTTCAATCAAATAGTTTTGCTTGACTAAGTTGGGTATCAAGTTCACCCAAGAACATATTCATAACTCAATACACTATTTCTTACCGATATAATTGATCTGTCATTTGAATGGTCACAGCCAAATAGCGTCGGACATCCTGCTCCTCCATATCTTCCGACCCCTCATCGTCATATTCAATCTGTATCGAAAGAGCAACTCATAACAATGCAGGAAAATCAACAACTATTATAATAACTTGAAGTTTGAAAAGGATCACAATTGATCAGTAATTAACAATATTCAAACGTACTATAATTCTTTTAATGAAGCAGGCTGCAAGTGATGATCATAAACTGGCCAATAGCGAAAAAGTTAAAAAGGAAGACAAATATCAAGGATACTAATTAGTGAGTGAAGAACTCATACACGGAACCACTTTCTCTGGACATTATAACTGACAACAGTTCCAAAGTACTTCACTCCACCGCATTCCTTGCAAATAATTAGTCCAATGAGATCTCGAACTTCCGGAAGTAAAAACCTTTTCCTTCTGTCTTAAAAATAAAAATCACCCAGATATATAATTCTTTGTCATCATTATAAGATACTAAAACAAATTAAAGCTTTACAAATAGTAAGTTTCAAAAGCAAGCAGAAGGACATACAGATTGTTCGGCTCCAACAGTTTCTGGCCTCTTAGTGTCTTCAATGGCGAGTGCTTGATCAACCTCTTGATTGTTTGCTGCTATATATACTAAATTATTATTATTTACAGTATCCTCAACTGTAAATAATAATAATTTAATATATATAGCAACATATATAAAAATTACGTGGTTGATCTATATATCAATCTCTAATGTAACCTTGAAGGGTCGTTGTACAAGCTTTTGTTTTACAAAGGACGAGCAAAATGGAGGGTAATTAATTATCAACATCAATATTATACTTCTACTTCTCTGTGATCGAATATTATTTTACAAATAGAGAAACATAAAGTCATATATTACAGCCGCAGAATTTCAAGTAGGATCTGCTTGAGTTGAGGTAATATTACATTTTTATTTCGTTAGTAAACTTTTACAAGTTCGTCGAGATGAACAGAGAAAAAACATAAATGAAAGTATCAGGATGATGATTATGTATTTAGCAATGCATGGACTAAGATCTTGCATGCTCAGGACGTACTTATCGTTAATTATATGACTAGCAAGGCAGCAATGAAAGCGTTAACTAATAACTATTACAAGATGAAACGAAAGCAAAATAGTTCTCGCCTTTCATTATATTAGATGTACTAGCTAGCTAGGTGCAGGGAAAAATAAAATGAACACATTATATATGCTACAAAACTAATACAATGATTAGACAAAACAAAAAGGTTACTGGACTCAACCTAACAATTTGATTTGAGAAGTCAATCGAAAGAAAAAAGAAAAATCATATATATATTCGACAAACAACGACAAAATACACCAAAAATATGGTATTTATATATTTATAGTTTTCTATGAATTGTGTGACTTATCAATTATTCAAGATAATTACAGTTATGAGGCTATAATTTATTCATATTTACAGTACCAGATAAAAGGCTACAGTTCTTAAGCAATCTGTAAACTATTGCAATGCCACCAGAAGACATGCATTTCGAGTATATATTTGGAGCAACTATGATACTATCTATGCATATAATTAATCAAAATGAAGATTAATTAACCAAATCATGGCTAAATTAACCATTTCATTTCTGAAGAGGGTGACCTCTCAAGGAATTTACCGTGCTGAACCTATTCATTCATAAAGAGCCTGATCACTGGGGATGACAAGGGACAACTTTCCAACACTTTCGGTATGCCCATTAGACAGAAACAAATTAAACCTCACTACTTTTATAGTTTTCATCTCGTTCTATTTTCAATTTTTATTTTATTTTATTTTCAGTTAATGTTGAAAAATAACTGAGTTTCATTTTTAAAAATTAAGTTGACTTTAATACTGGAGCTATTAATTTTTTTTGCCAACCATCCGACCAATAATTAGACAATTGACAATCAATTTTTTTAAAAAAAACTTCATTGCTATGCTGGTTAGAGAGTTGACCATTCTAGTACTAGAATTAATTTGTTTCCTCATTTCTTAAATTGAGATTAGATTAAATTCATTTATGGGGATGATCTTCTTTGGCTTGTCCACTTAAACCCCAAATGAAAAAAACTTTTGACTTCAAAAAGCGTAGATCTCGGGCTGTTCCACACCGATTCACAACTTTCATTGCATACGATCAATCATATGTTCAGATATATATATAATTCTCTTAATTTAAATCAAACATAAAATTAAAATCAACAAGGGCTAGAAGATTATTATACCATTCAAGGAATTTATGCAGAACCTACGAGCGTCACCCATTTTCAGCTGAAGATCTTGAAATCCCTGAAAAGTGAAACAAATTAATCAAGCCCGCCAGTCGCGACGAACAAATCAAGATCAATACAATAGAAAAATGTCAGAATTTAATTAAAAATTCAAGACAAACCCTAGGAAGAACTTACAGACACAGCTAGGCCCTAGGCCGACCTGAGGCAGCAGAATTTTGAGTCAGAGAGAGTCAGTGAGATGAGAGTATGGGAGGATGAGGAAAGTGAGATTGACAAACTCTGATGAGAGTTGCTAGCACTTATGTGTCTACATATAAATGACGTCAGACGGATTCCCTATTTATATAAATGACGTCACTGAAACTTCACTCTCTTCAGGCGTTCTTGGTCAACTTCACGCAGCTATTTTATCCAATCATATTCTGCCGCGTGTCCCACTGCCCAAAGAGACACTACCAACCATGAGTGCCATTGAGGACCAGCTTACGACTAGCTTTCCTCGACTGGTTTTGCACGCGCTTCCTTCGAGAGTGGCACCTTTCTCTCCACCAGTATTGCTTTACATATTCCTTTCCTGGATTTATTGAAACTGTCCAATTTAGGATTAAATTTTACAATATATATATATTATATATTTCAGATTTCAGATATTCAGAATTAATTTTTTTTTTCTCTTTATGGTATTTGCATTTTGGATTTTTGTTGGCTGTATTCATTAATACAAATTTTTATAATTCCTAAAGAAGAGCTTATGACTTGTGATAGAATTGGTAACACTTCTTTTGTTATAATTCTAATATGCATTCGCTTGATTAAATTTACAATAATCTCTATAGTAATGATTTTATAATAGTGATAGGACGTCAGGGAGAAGTATTCTGTTAGAAGGGTAAATTAAGAATTGTAAGGAATCACAGTTAGTTATAAAATGGGAGAGTGTGAGTGGTGTGTGGAGAATCTTCTGTGTGTAAGAGAATTTTGCTTTAAAAGAGCTTATATCTCTAGTATGAGGCTCTAGCTAGGGTCTCTGGTTGCTATTTTGCTAATTTGTTTTTCCGTTCTTTCCTTCTTATTCTGTATTTCTGCAACTTTGAGTAATAAAAACTTTCAGTACTTCTTGGGTTAATTTCTGGTCTCTATCAAAATAGATATCTGTCCCTACAAATATAGTTTTGCTAACTAACAAGAACTAATTCTGTGTAAGTGATCGCTTAGGAATAACAAAGGGGAAAAGAATTTTCATTGCCATTCTCATTTTTTATTTTTTACTGAGGAACGGGCTTCGGGGGATTCTTGTCTTTATGAAATTTATAAATATTAAAAAAATGATGTAAGAAGTAAAATCTTTAAAAAACCAAAAAAAATATTATCTTAAATTTAATTAATATATATCCTTAGAAATCATATATATTTTGTTTTTTATTATATAAATTATAACTGTAATCAACACCAATTTAATCATATACTGATCATTTGGATGGGGTTGAAGGTAAAACTAACAAGCACACTGATAAAACCAGAGTGATCAAAGAAAAATGAAGAGAAGAGAATCGAAAGATGAGGAAGAAGAAGAAGGAAAACTATCGAACTCTTTTCTTCTGATCCATTCAGTTGAATGAATAAACTGAGATTGCACAGTACTTGGATATTTATACAAACTACCGTCAGTTTTTCACTTCAACGTACAGCCACGTCAACATTCCCTTCAACACTCCGATAAATATCAAACATCCCCGTCTTCCTCATTACCTCCTCATACATAGACCAATTCTCCTCTACAGTACTACTATACATATACATATATATATATATATATATATATATATATATGACATAAAGGATAAGGTTGGCAACTGAGAAACTTCCTCCTTGTTATTAGCTAGCTACGATCTCACCTCCTCAGTTTCAGGCCTAACAAATTAAGACTATTATACATTAATAATTTAATATATACATTCGTCGAAATTCATTATATATATATATATATATATTATCAAATCAGCACAGTATAATATGAAAAGAATAACAAGGCTAGCTCTAGTTAACAGATTTCATGTCCTGAGAACAAGTTTGAGAGGTTGGAGAGTACTTTAGAGTTTGCGTGTGATTGGTTTAGAGTTGAACAAATTTAATTTTCTATCAACTCAATTTTAATTAAAAGTAAATTAAAATTGTTTCAGAGTTCGTATAAAAAGAGTTTGTGAAAGAAATGTGATTTAAGAAGTAAAATGAATATCAAATCAAACAACTATTTCTATATTCAAAATTACGTTTTAAAATTCACTTAAATTTTTAGAGAATCTAAACACCGAACTAAACACACTATATATATATATATATATATATATATATGTATGTATACGGATTCAAAGCACTTAATCAATTAGGGCGGCTTGCCAAGTCACTATAAGTGCTTGGGATCCATATGCCTGCTTTGTACTAGAATATATATTCTCCTGTTTCGGAAAACACACACACACACACACACACACACACACATATATATACATACATATATCAGCTAATTACAACTCCACATGCATGTTGATGCTGCGATTGTGCTGGTGAAGATGTTATATAGGCATCATATATATTTGTTGGTGAACAATAAGTTAGAAGATAAGAAGTTAAATATATATATATATATATAGAAATGGAATATTATGTACCTCAGTACCAATAGTAGTTATCCTTCTTAGTGCTCCGGTATGCCAAAGGGATGTAAGTACCATCAGCTCTTCTGCCTGATGTATCGCTTTTCTTGCATCTGGGTTTTCGATTTGTTTTCTTTCTTGAAACACTCTTCTTCGGCTTTAGCTTCTGTTTCCTTTCTTCGATCCTTGAACTGCCCACCACAGTTATATACAGTTTACATGCATATTCAATATGTGCAGATGTGTGTGTGTATATATATATATTGAACCCTAATTCTAATTATAATAATGTATAAACAACGTTATATTAATCACGAGAAAGCATTGTATTTGCTCCTAGCTAGAATAATTTCGTCCTAAAGTTTAAGCTATTATGATGATTAATTCTGGCTAACTAATATATTTTTTTTTAATATATGTATCTCTAACTTAACAATCTACGTCATTGTTCTAAATTAATTGAAAATTTCATTTCAAGCTATGGCATTAGTCACACTGAGGTTAGCATACATGAGTATGTACGGGAAAATATATATGAAAACAGCGTAAGATGAAGTCAATAAAATAGACTCTTTAATGTGTCCGAAACGAATAAAATCATATATTCTTTCCTTCAATGTGATATATTTGCATTCACTAGTTACTGTAAGGGGAAGGCAAATTTCTTCAATAAAACTGATCTGAAGCTCCCCAAGAATTAAGAAGTTATTCAGCAATTATAAAATATATTCTCTCCCCCATTTTAAAGAAACAGAGAAATCTCTTCAAATTTTTTTTTTTAAAATTTAACTATCTCAAGCATCCTTCTGACATACAAGGAGCGTATGGCGATAAAACCCTGCTGTTTTTTCAATGTAAAATTTGAGAAACACAACTCTTTTTAAACAAATTCTCACTTTTTCAAACTATCTTCAGCTTAATATATAAAAATTACCCTAATTAAGGAAAAACATGTTACGTTTAATATATGTAAAAATCAACTCAAACAATTCACCCGAAGAGAAAACAATTCAAACGTGCGTAAATTTTAACATTAACTTATCTTTGTGCATGGAAAATAAAACACAACCTAGATGTTTAATTTGTTACTACTCTTAAAGCTTAATATATACTTCCTTATGAAAACATCGTTATGATTCAAATTAACACAAAACATTTGTTCTATGCATGGAAAGGGTAATGCAAATTTATAAGATATATTCACTTTTTATTGGCTTTCGTTTCTTTATGTTTTAACTGAAGAACATAAGGTTCACACTTAATAACACACAGTCCAAAATAGAGAACACACTCAACATAGCAGCGATTTGTTACCGATATATCTGATCTGCCAATTGAACAGCCGAAGCCAAATATTTTCGGACATCCTGCTCCTCCATATCTTCTGACCCCTCATCGTCATATTCAATCTGCCTCCATAACAGTGAAAATCAACTATATACATATAAATTAAATATTATTGAAGTCTACTACTTTTAAGTTTGAAAATGATCACAGTTGATCAGTGATTAACAAATTTGATGTATATAAAGTAGGCAGTGAGGCTTTGTTTGAAAAAATAATTTATTTAAGTATTTATAGAATAAGCGTTTATATATAAATTAATTGTCTACAATTGAAGAATATATGATGATAAACTTTACGTAAACTGTTTTTAGTTTATTTTCATAAATTATGTTGGAGAACTTATAAAAATAAGTTAAAAACAGCTTATGGATAATATAATAAACTATTTTTATAAATTCTTTCAGATACATACATTAACGTTTATATTATAAGATAAGTCAAATAAATTTAAAATAAATTTTTTTTAACACACCCTAAGTTGTAAAGTAGCCAAAAGCAAAAATTTAATAAAATAAACATCGAGGATATTAATTAGTGAGTGAGGAACTCATACACGAAACCATTTTCTTTCTGCGTTGTAGCTGACGACTGTTCCTAAGTAGTACACACCACTACACTCCTTGCAGATAATCAGCCCGATGAGATCTTGAATCCGGGGCGGTAATATTTTCTCCTTATTTGCCTCAAGGATAAAAGTACCCAACATTTATAATTCTTGCCATGAAGATACTAAACCAAAGCTTTACAAATAATAACTGTTCATTAAAAGTAAGCAAAAGCACATACTAATTGTTCAACACCAGCAGTTTGTGGCTTCTTAGTGTCTTCAATGGCAAACGGTTTAACTTCTTGGTTATCCTCCAAATTAACGGCATTTGGATCAACCTCGTTCGACGAAGATGAATCTTCAACTGTCAAGGAAAATCAAGATGAATAGTGTATGAAAACAAATACAGAAATTACCTGGGATAAAAAATATCAAACCCTAATGTGACCTTGAAGAGTTGCTGTACAAGCTTTTGTTTTGGAAAGGAATTGAAGAGCCAAATGGAGTAATTAACTATCAACATCAATATCATACTTCAACTTCTCTCTGACCGAAATAATATGTTACATATAGATAAACATAAATTCATATATTAAACACACAGAACTTGAAGTAGAAACTCCTTGAGTTGAGGTTATATTTTACATTTTTCTTTTCTTGGTGATTTTTTTATCGAGTTCACGGAGATGAACAGAGATAAACATAATATAAATGAAAGTATACTGATGACGATTATATGTATTTAGCAATGTGTGGACTAAGATCTTGCATGCTCAGGACATACGCATTATTAAAATATATATGTCCAGCAATGAAAGCATTAACTTGTTCAATAGCAAATAGGAACTGTATGGAAAGCTATATAGTTCTCGGCTCGCCTTCCTTAGATGTATGTACTAGCTAGCTAGTTGCAAGAAAAACAAAATAAATACATTAATTATTTATGCTACAACACTAATACATTGATTAGACAAACAATAATAGCCATAGGACTTCATTTGAGAAGTCGATATATATAAACTGAAAGAAAAAAGAAAAATCATTTACTTGATAAACATCAACAGGAGCACGCCAAAAATCATGGTATTTATATATTTCATTATATTTATATATTTAGTTTTCTATGGATATATTGTTAAATTATGCGACTTATCGATTATTCAGGATAATTACAGTTTTGAGGATTTAATTTAACAAGAACGTACGATTTCAAACATTAAGGCAGTCTTGTGTAATATGTTTATTCATAGATATATTTACACAAATAGATAAAAGGCTACAGTTCTTAAACAATCTATATATTATGGCATCAGAAGGCATTTTGAAGTATATATTTTGGAGCAACTATTCTATACATATATAATGAATTAAAATAAAGATCAACCAAATTGCTAGATTAACCATTTCATTTTCTGAAGAGGGTGACTTCAAGGAATTGTTACCATCGTGAAGATTGACCACTGCGGATGACATTGGAAAACTTTCCAACTCTTCCATATGGCCATCAGACAGAAACAAATGAAACTCAAAACTACTGTAGATTTCATCTCGTTCTTCCAAAATTTTATTTTGTTTTCAGTTAATGTCGAAAAATTTACTTGGTTTCATTTGTGGCCTAAGGATCTTCTATTTCCTGTGTGAAATTCTTAAAATGAGATCAGCATACAAGAAAGAAGAAACCAATTTCATTTCTGGGGGTGATCTTCTTCGGCTCATCCACTTTAAACCCCAAAAGAAGAAACTTTGACTTCAATAAGCGTAGATCTCGGGACCGATTCACAACTTTCATTGCATACGCTCAATCATATATCCAGATATATAATTCTCTTAATTTAAACCAAACATAAAAATCAACAAGGGCTAAATATTATTTCACCATTCAAGGAAAAATTCATGCAGAACCAATCAGCGTCACCCATTTCCAGCTGAAGATCTCGAAAACCCTAAGACAAATCAAGCCCATTAGTCGCGATAAACAAATCAAGATCAGTACAGTAGAAAAGTGTCAGAATTTAATTAAAAATTCAAGACGAACCCTAGCTAGTTAGCCTAGCACTTACAGTCGCAACAAAGCCCACCTGAGGAACCAAAGTTTCCAGTGGAGAGAGTCAGTGAGAGTGTGAGAGGAGGAAAGTGAGATTGACAAACACTGAATTGGGACTCTTACGTGTGTGTGTGTGTGTATATATATATATGAATGATGCGAGATGGCTTCACTAGTCCCAAAGACGTGAAGTTTTGAGTGTTATTCTATAAATGACGTCACGGAAACTTCAATTTCTTCAGCCGTTCATGGTCAGCTTTCACGCAGCCTGAGGCTTTGCATGTTCATGATTTTGCTCTCACGTCCAATCATCTTTTGCCGCGTGTCCCACTGCCCTGAGAAAAATGATCAAGATTTTCTAATTTTTTTCAAACACAAACGACAGAATAAGCAAGGTGTTTGAGACTGGTAGTATTTTGAAAAAAGAAAAAAAATAGTATCACTTGCACCAGAATCATTAGATTTGTCATCTAACAAGCAAAGTATTTATCTTTAAAAAAAAAAAAAAATCTGCCAGACCAGGAGTGCAAATGGTGACCAGGTTGCGACTTACGACTAGCTTTCCTTAACTTGTATTGCACGCGCTTCCTTCGAGAGTGGCACCTTCGCCTCCACAAGTATCTTTTTGTATATTTCTTTCCTGGTTTTAATGAAACTGTCCAGTTTAGGCGTAAACTTTACAATATATATATATATATATATATATATATCAGATACTCCGAATTAATTTTATTTTTCGTTTCTGGTATTTGCATTTTCAAATTTGGTTGAATATATTCAAGAAATATAATGAATGCTAAATTCTAAATCTAAAAACTTTCTTTAATTTAGGAGGTTGTGTAATTTATTATCTTTATTTTAAAAATTGACTGGTGACAAATTCTCTTAAATTTTTTATTTTGTGCAAAATAACTTATTTAATTTGATCACTTTTTTCATTTAAAACTCTTATATTACTTGTTCGGGTATGTTTAAAAAATACCAAGTTAGTAAAAAGTACACTTGACTTCTTAATTCTCATCATATGGGGATTTTTTTTTGGCAAAAAGAATAAAAAATTGACAAAAAGCCCTTGTTTTGGTACTTCAAATGATAAATTAAATATATTTTTTGTTAATTTGACATTTTTAAATTTATCTATAAATATTGTTATAATTTTAGAAAAAATGTCAACAAAAGAACAAAAACTTGAAACTGTAGGAGATTTATTGTTAACTTTTTCAGTAGTTGAGGGATTAAATTGCATAACCCTCTGATTAGATTAAATTGAGGGCTTGTATATATTTTAGCCTATTTTCTTTAAATCAAATTTGTATAATGCCAGAAAAAGGGTTAATAATTGTGATATAATTGGTAACACTTCCTTTGTTGCAATTCTGATTACATACATGTATTGGCTTGATTAAATTTACAATAATTTCAATACTAATAATGGTTTTTCTTTTTTACCGAGGAACAGAAACATGTGGGGATTCTAGTCGTTATAAAATTTATGAAGATCAAATAATTTTTTTAAAATAAAATAATATTATCTTAATTTTAAATACACCCCATAAAAACATATTTTAAAGTTAATTATATAAGTTATAAATCCAATTAACACTAGTTTAAGCATATACTGATTTGAATGGAGAAACCGACAAACACACACAGATATGGTAGATTCATCAAAACAGCATCCAATGAGTTTTTACTTTTTAGAATGGTTTGTTATTTTTTTTACTGGTTTTCAGACAAATTTTATAGTAATTTGAAATTATGAAGTTATTTTTAAAAAAATTGAAAACATATATTAAATTAGTTACATACCATAATAATACTTATTTAGATTTTAGCTTATCACTAAGGCTCTGTTCGATAAAATTAGCTTATAAGCTAACTGATAGCTTATAAGCTAATTTTTAGTTTATAACTTATAAGCTAACTTATTTGAATAAGAAGTGTTCAATAAAAATAGTTGTTGAAGTAGTTTAAAAATATAAAATGACATAAAATGTCATATATTTTTTTAATTTTAAAATAATATAAATAAATATATCATTTTTATTTTTAATTAAATTAATTTAAATTATTATAAATATAAAGCTCGTTTGCAGAATACAGCCTAACTTTAGCTTATAGCAAACACTTTTAACGAGTTTATAAATTAATCAAATAAGTTATAACTTAACTTATAAGCTATAAATTAGCTTATAAGCTATAAGTTCGTTTACCGAACTCCGGTTCTATCCCACTCTTCGGAGTTATTGCAAAAATATTTACAAATAATACATATAACATTTGCCCGAGTTTATTGTTTTACATTTTTTTGTCTCAGTAATTAACCGACATTTAGCGTATAAATTATCAAGTTCACCAAAGAACTGGACAAAAATACATATAATATAAATGAAAGCAAGAATGTTAATTGTATGTATATATAGCAACGCATTGACACTTAGATCTTGCTCAAGGGTACATGTGCATCATTAATTAGTTCAGTACGAATTTAATGAAAATCCAGTCTCGCCTTCATTCGATGTATATATATGTTGGGGAAAGGGTAAAAAATATTAAGTGACACGGCAAAAATAATACATTGATTAGAATTTTTTTTTAAGGAAAAAGGTGATACGACTGAAATTATATATATATATATATATAAAAAAAAGAACTTGACTCAATATATACGAAAGGAAAAAAAGGATGCACACGTTTGATAAATATTAAAGAAGGAAATTATGGTTCAAAGAACTGAATCGAATTAGTTGATTTGATTAGAAAATCGATGAATTAATCAAGTCTAGTTTAATTTGGACCTAGAAATTAGTAATCGTTTAAACTGGTAAAAAGTTAGTCGAATCAGTAAAATCGGGTGGTTTAACTAGTTTTTTTTTGAAATTTTTTTAATTTTTAATGAATATTATTATACATTTTTAAAAAATCTATAAAAATTTAAACTATTAGAAGAAGATTTATGATTAGTACAAATATATATATATATATATATATATATTGAATATTTTAATATTATACATTATATATTTTAATTTTAATATATTTTAAATACCAATAATTCGACTATAATTTGATCATTAAATATTAAACTGGTGTTTTAACCAATTTAATGACTAGTAACTTCAGAATAAATGTAACACACCTAAAATTATGGTATTTTAATTTTTGTTAAATGGTTAGATTTTTATTGGGCTTAATTGATTGAGACTTTTGTTTTAGTTAAAATGGGTTGAGTGTTGTAAACTATTAATAATTTGATGACAAACCGGATTATATATAATCTTATTATTATATATTGGTGGTTTAACTAGTTTATTTTTTTAAATTTTTTTTAATTTTTAATGAATATTATTATATATTTTTAAAAAATTTTTAAAATTTTAAATTATTAGGAGAAGATTTATGATTAGTATAATATATATATATATACATATATCTATAATATGTCTTGAATATTTTAATATTATACATTATATATTTTAATATATTTTAAGTATCAATAATTTGACTATAATTTGATCATTAAACATTAAACTATTATTTTAACCAATTTAATGACAAGTAACTTCAGAATAGATGTAACACACCTAAAATTATGGTATGTTAATTTTTGTTAAATGGCTAGATTTTTATGGGGCTTAATTGATTGAGACTTTTGTTTTAGTTAAAATGGGTTGAGTGCTGTAAACTATTAATAATTTGATGACGAACCGGATTATATATAATCTTATAATGCTTGGGGCCAATAAAGATGCAACAACAAAGCATAAGGTTAATGAATGGGAGGGTATGTGGCCCCAAAAAAAAAAATGGATCAGTAATTGTGAGTCTATGTAGTGACCCAAAAAGTAAAAAAATTGGGTCTATGTTAACTTAAACAGGGAATCTGCTTTCCATGGTACTAGAAGTACAATTATTATGGAGATGCCTGTGAACCCAATCTCACAATAAAAAACCTTCAGCGCCACGTTCAGATCTTCTTCTCCAACAGCTACGAGTGGCAGCCCTCCACCTATCTCTTCTCCTCGATTTTTTACTTTCTTTCCTTTGTGAGAGCTTTTTTCTTTGCCTGTCAAAATTTTCCTCCCGAGTTTTCTCCGGCATCCGACCGTCATCTTCTTAGAGCTCGAAAAAGCTCTTCTTCTACCGCATTTCTTTCTATATTAGTGTGAACGCCACCCGTTTGACAGCTTCAACATCGGAAGGCTACCACCCAAGTTCGGTCGTGATAATAGCGACCATAGTAATGTAAGACCCCCGTCTTGTGGATGTGGAAGGAAGACCATCTTGCTTGCAGGACTAGTGAGACGGGCATGGTAGCGGGTCGGCCATGGCACTGTTCGATTCTGTTTTTGTTTTCCTAATTTGTTTCTTTTTTTTCTTTTTCATGCACTATATCTACTTGGTTCTTGTGGGCATGTCTCAGCTTGTATTTATTATGGTTGTTAGAAGATTAGCTCTTATCTAGGGTAGGGGTATGTTGCCTCTTTTGGTCTGCTAGATTTAGGGTTAGGGGTGTGTTACTTCGGTTTAGTTTTATAATTTTGCTGTATGTGCCTAGTACTGATTATTAGAATCATGCATTGTTTTCCCATAAGTTTCAGACTTATAATGTATTTGGTGATTTTTAAATCATGATTTATTTTATGTAATCCCTAGTTTGATGCCGTTTTAATAAAATTAATATCCACTTGACAAAAAAAAATTTATTTATTTACTTTTCAACCAATGCGATCACTAAGTGTAAATAGTAACAAAGTAGATACGAATAAAACTTAACTCTTAATGTGAACACTTGAAAGTTCAAACACGGAGCTGAACTTGGATTATGGCTTCAATAGGTAAATCAGTGCATTTCGTTTACTTACTAATATATATTTTGGATTCAGTACATAATTAAACTCAAATCTGGTAGTTCATCACATCGAATCTTAGACCACTGACTATGAAATTTACGTAGAAACTAGAGAGCTAGAGCATGGACCTTTCTCACATTGTGATTGAAATTCAGTGAGCGTAAGAGGCCATTTCCAATTGTCCACAATGCTACCAAAGGTATCGTTTCAAACTGATTTGATGACAATGAGCCAAACTACGTTGTTAGGTTATTGTAAAGCAATAAATCAAGGAGAAAGATTGAGAAGAACACATAAAGAAGTTACGTGGTTCGGTCAATGCGACCTACGTCCACTAACAGAGAGAATATCTGTATTATTTCTGATAGAGGCTATACAGAGAGAAATTGCATCAACCACTTACTTCTAATGAATTCCATTACACACATATATATAGAGGAAATAATGGGTTATGGGTCATGGGTCGTTGGTCGGGTTACAAATTGGGTCACCCACAAAATTCAAGCCAAACCCAACAATTTCCCTCCTTGACTTGAATTCTCTCAAATCACCAGAACTAAGTACAAATTCATCTTTGTCATTCAAGCCCTGTAGGGCTTCATGGAATGTGAACATTCACCAAGTCCAAGCTATGCTTGAACTTCTATGAAGGTAGAGCCTTTGTCAACATATCTGCTGGATTATCTGTTGTGGCTATCTTCTCGATGGATAATTTCTTGTCTTCTATCACATCTCGAATAAAATTCAATCTGATATCAATATGTTTCGACCTCTCATGGTAGACTGGATTCTTGGCCAAACTTAATGCACTCTGACTATCACAATAAATGTTAGGTCTCTGAATATTTAACCCCAGACTATCAATCAAACTATGTAACCACATACCTTCCTTAACTCCTTCCGCCAATGACATGTATTCTGCTTCAGTGGTAGACAAGGCAACTGTAGATTGAAGTGTTGCCTCCAACTGACAGTACATCCATTCAGAGTCAAGACATAGCATGTTAAGGATCTCCTCCTCAAAAGATTTCTAGCATAATCTGAATCTGTATAGCCAACCAAGCCACTATCAGATTTATCAGCACCATAAACCAAGCAAATATTACTCGTACCTTTCAGATACCGCATAATTCATTTAACTGCAATCCAATGAGCTCTCACAGGATTACTCATAAACCTGCTTACCACACTGACTGCATGAGCCAGATCAGGCCTAGTACACACCTTGCATACATCAAGCTTCCAACAACATTACAGTAGGGCATTGAACTCATGTACTATTTTTCCTCAACTGTAGTAGGTATTGTACTAGCATCAAGTTTAAAATGTGCCGCCAACGGAGTACTAACTGGCTTAGAATTATTCATCTGGAAAGAATGCAACAATTTTTCTATGTATTTTTGTTGAGATACATACAGTAAACCTGCACTTCTATCTCTCCAAATCTCCATGCCCAATATCTTTTTGGCTGCACCCAAATCCTTCATCTCAAACTCACTGCTCAACAAGGCTTTCAAACTATCAATTTCAACATTGTTCTTTGCAGCAATTAACACATCATTAACATATAGCAACAAATAAATATAAGAATCATCTACAAGTTTCTTAGAGTAGACACAGTTATCAAACTGATTACGTAGAAAACCATGAGAAGTCATAAATGCATCAAATTTCTTATACCACTGTCTAGGAGACTGCTTCAAACTATACAAGGACTTTTTCAGCAAACATACATGATCTTTCTTCCTAGAATCAAGAAATCCTTCTGGCTGTGACATATAGATCTGCTCCTCTAAATTTCCATGTAAGAAAGCAGTTTTCACATCCAGTTGTTCCAACTCCAAGTCAAAAACACTTACCATGGACAAAAGGACACGAATGGTTTTATGCTTCACAACTGGGGAAAAAACTTCATGATAATCAATCTCCTCCTTTTGTGAAAAACCCTTGACCACGAGTCGTGCTTTGAACCTTGCTAGTTCAACTCCAGGAATACCTTCTTTATTCTTGAAGACCCATTTGCATCCTACCGGTTTCACTCCCTTTGGTAATGGTACAAGATCTCATGTTTCATTCTTCTCAAGAGATTGCATCTCTTCATTCATTGCAACCAGCCACTCTGATGCTTCTCTACTCTCAATTGCTTCGTTATATGATCTCGGGTCATCAGAATCAATGTTTTCACCTACTGCCAAGGCATAAGCAACCGAATTAATATCAACTATATCAACACAATCTGCATACCTTATAGGTTTTCTGATTTCCCTTCTTTCCCTCCTTGTTGCTATAGGTTGTGATTCTTCTTCTTCCTTGGGCTGCTGTACAGGGTCTGTTATAACCCTTTTTGAAGTTTGAACTTCAATTTCCACCTTCTGGTTGGCACCTTGATCATTATTACCTGCATGACTACCAAGCTCCTCCTTCTGACCAAACATAGCAGACTCATCAAAAGTTACATCTCTGCTAATAATAAATTTTGGAGTTCTATCCTTTTTAGTACACCACAGTCTATACCCTTTAACTCCAGGTGCATACCCTAGAAATATGCATTTCATTGCCCTAGGCTCTAGTTTACCATCATTCACATGAGCATAAGCAGGACAACCAAATATACGCAGGCCAGAATAATCAGAAGGTTTACCGGACCATACCTCTTGAGGAGTCTTAAAATCAATTACAGTAGATGGCGATCTATTCACCAGATAACAAGCAATGTTAACTGCTTCAGCCCAGAATTGTTTTGGCAAGCCAGCGTTTAATCGCATGCATCTCGCACGCTGCAACAATGTTTGATTCATACGTTCTGCAACTCTATTTTGCTGTGGTGTATGACGTACAGTGCGATGCCTCACTATACCTTCTTTCTTGCAAAATTCATCAAATAGAGCGTTATAGAACTCCAACCTATTATCAGTTTTGAGTGTTTTGACCTGTTTTCCAGTCCATTTCTCAACCATGGTCTTCCACTCCTTAAACTTCCCAATCACTTCATCTTTGGATTTTAGAAAATATACCCAAACCCTTCTAGAGTAGTCATCAATGAAAGTAACAAAGTACTTGCATTTGCCTTGAGATTCAACTGGAGAAGGACCCCACAAGTCTGAGTGAACATATTGCAGAACATCCGTAGAAGTATGCTTCCAAGAACTGAACTTAACTCTGCGTTGTTTACCCATAACACAAACTTCACAGAATTTTAGCTTCCCAGTTTCTGCCCCTTATAACAATCCTTGTTTACTTAGAATTGACAGTCCTTTCTCACTCATGTGTCCCAATCGGCAATGCTACAACTCTGTACAATCATCATCCTTCCCTAAAGATTTAGATACAGTCACTGTCCCCATCACAGAACTACCAGTCAGAAAGTAAATACCATGCTGCAATTTACCCTTCATTATAACCAGAGTACCTTTGGAAATTCTCAACTGTCCATTCTCTCCATAGTACTTGTACCCTTGTTTGTCTAGAGTACCAAGAGAAATCAAGTTCTTCTGTAGACCAGGAACATACTAAGCATCAAGCGTCCTGACTATTCCATCATACATCTGAATCTGCACAGAACCACTGCCCTTAACACTGAGCTGCTCATCATCACCCAATCTCACAACACCATTCCACTCCTTAAAAGAAGTAAACAGCTCACGTGAAAAAGTCATATGATAAGATGCATCTGTGTCCAAGACCAAAATATTTGCAGAACCAGAGGTGCTGACTGTGAGAACATCAATGTCTTCTTCTCCGTCAGAACTATCTTGCACCACCACAGCACTACCACTGGTATTCAGTTCCTTATCATTATTTCCCTTCTTCCTCTGTGGACAATTCTTCCTGATGTGCCCCTTTTGTTTACAGTGATGACATTGAGGTCCTCCTTTGTTCCTCAACTTAGACCGTGACTTGCTTCTTTTTCTATCATCCCTTTTAGTGTCTCTGCCTCTGCCAACATACAAACCTGCTTCTGCACCATCCTCATTAGAACTAGAGACTCTTCTCTTCAGCTCTTTAGACTGCAAAGCATCTTTGACATCATTAATATAGATACTATCTCTACCATACAACATAGTATCAACAAAAGTTCTCATATGAATTTGGTAGAGAACACAAAAGAATGATAGCCTGATCTTCATCATCTATCTTAACCCCAACACCCTGTAAATCCAGAATAATCCGGTTAAAATTATCAAGATGATCTTTTACCTGCATATTTTCTGTCATCTGCAGGGTATACAAATGATGCTTCTGATATAACCAATTTTTGAGAGACTTTTACTGGTATTTATCATCCAATTTCTTCCACAAACCTGCAGCAGTTGACTCATCAACTACTTCTCTCAACACCTCATCAGTCAGACTCAATAGTAATGCACTATGAGCCTTTGCCAAAATTTCCTTCTTCTCCTCTTCCTTCAACGTGTTAGGCAATTTACCTTCTCCTTCTAACGCTCCCGCACATCCCTGCTGAACCAGAAGTGTCCTTATTTTTACCTTCCATAAAGTGAAATCATTCGATCCATTGAACTTCTCAATATCGAATTTATGAGTCGACATCTTCTCAAATAATAGCAGATAAATTACTAGCAAATTTCGCAATCAGAAATTGAATTTCACAAAACTATTCAGAACCTTGCAAACTGACCAGAACTTCACTAACAGAAATTCAATACAGCAGTCCAACAAAATTCACAGCAGTAAACTAGAAATCCAATCCAGCACAATCCAACACAATCCAGTAAATTTACACAGAAATTCGAAATTCTTTTCTGAATTAAACATAAACTCATCGGAACCGTGTTGACGAAACAATAACGATCGTAACAGAAAACTTAGTCCAAACAACAACTATGACCAAACAGCAGCTTTGACCAAACAACAGTTTGACCAAACAGTAACTTTAACCAAACAGCAGCTTTGACCAAACAACAGTTTTGACTAAACAGCAACTTTGATCAAACAGTAACTTTGACCAAATAGTACCGTTGACCGTGCTACAGTGCCGAGTCGCTACAGTATCGTTCTACTACAGTGCACTGAGTCGCTACAATTCTGAGTCGTTACAGTATTTGAGTCGCTACAGTGCCGTTGATTCCGGTGATGAATAGTACTTCCGATGATGATGAACAATACTTCCGATGAAGATTCCGGCGATGAACAGTATTCGCAACCGTAAAAACTCACCAAAATAACTGAAAAACGATCTCCAATGCACTAGAAATGCAATAAACAGTCTCTTTTTCCCAAAAAAACAAGCGAATCAAGCTAGATCTGAGATTTGAAACTAGATCTAAAAATTTTCTTACCAACAAAAATTGGTCTCTGACGTTCTTTAACGCACCAAAGATGCAGAAAACGGTCTCCTATGCTCCAAATCAACCAAATTGGGGCAAGATCTAAAATTTTGGAGCAAGATTTGAAAATTTTCGGACGTGCTACAGTAACCGGCGAACCAAAAAATGAACCAAGGCTCTGATACCACTTGTTAGGTTATTGTAAGGCAATAAATCAAGGAGAAAGATTGAGAAAAACATACAAAGAAGTTACGTTGCTCGGTCAATGCGACCTACGTCCACGGACAGAGAGAATACCTGTATTATTTTTGATAGAGGCTATACACAGAGAAATTACATTAACCACTTACTTCTAATGAATTCCATTACATACATATATATAGAGGAAATAATGGGTTATGAGTTATGGGTCGTGGGTCGGGTTACAAACCGAGTCACCCACAAAATTCAAGCCAAACCCAATCTTATAAAAGTTGATAAAATTAATTAATGTTTAATTTAGTTCCGTGTAGTAAATAGTTAAATCCAACCAAACCAATTATTATATATATATTATTAATAAAAAATATTTTAATATAACATTTATATATTTTTATATATATTATAAATAGTTAAGTGTTCTAATAATATATTATCTATATGTTATACACAGTATTTCTACTGATTAGTTTATGTTTTATTTACTTTCTAATGGTTTGACTTTGAAATTAGGTTAGTATTGTTTTTATGAATTATTTAAATGAACAAATGCATTGTAATATATAAATTATTTGACAAGAATATTATAATTTACAAGATATTAAAATTTAAATAAAATGTTATTTTTATGAGTTATTTTACCAAACAATCTTGAAAAAATCAACTAAAAAAAAGGATAAATTGAGCCAAAATAAGCTCTTCGGCTCAAGCCAATCACTTTATATTTTAGTTTGATTTGGTTTTACACATAAAACTAAATCAAATAATTTGACTTTTTTTCTTGTTTAAATTACACAATCTTTTCACTTGTTTTTAAATTATACAGAATGACCTATTAAAATTAAAATATGACCAAAATACTTTTGAAATACTACCGTTATCTTTTATTTAAAATGTAACTTTTTAAAACTATACTCTTAGAAGTCAAATCACTACAATTCATACTTCATACATGTCCTGCACCCCATATAAAATAGTATAGCTGGTATAATTCCCACTCACCAACTGGAGAGCAAAGAACAAAGAATAAACACTTGTATATTATCTCCTTTTTCTTTCAAAATTTATTCGTTTACAAGTCAATAGAAGAAGATTATCGAATACCCAATATACTCTAAAATTTAACATAAATCACTATGAAAGTCATACAGTTAAGTTAAAATAGCAATTGGAAAGTACTGCAGAGCATAAGTTGCGGGAGGGACGAGAGATCAATCGTCCTGAGATGTCTGAGCACCTTTCCAGTTTCCACTGTGCAAATATCTTATCAGGAACCAAAAAAGAGGCAGGCGAGCTCCATGTACAAAAAAAGAACATGCTTGCAATCACCACAGGTTTAGTCTGTTTTTTTGTCCCACTTGGACCATTTTTAGGGTTGTTGCTGTATGAAGGTAATTAATAGCCACCGGGATCCATGTTTCCTTTTCCCATAGCATCGCCAATATATAATTAAAAAAGGACAACATTACACCAAGGGGGATAGTCCATCTGTTCCCATCAACAAATAAACTTAATATATACTACTAATCACCAAATTACTGATACTGAATGAACACACAACATTTATTAATTTAATTTAAGAACAAACAACCAATTACCTGTCCAGATCCAGGATTAGGCTGTAGACAAGAGTTTCCCAAGTTGCAACTATAAAATGCCAAACTGGGTTATAGTAAAGTGATTCTGCTGACCAAAATATTCTTGTGTAGGTCTCTAGAAATATGAATAGTAACCATGCATGCCCCCATTTTCAATCAAAATAAACTTTATAATGAAAAGCCTTTGGTTGTATTCCTGTATAAAATAAGCCTGGGACCTCCCCAACATCTGCACATTTATCACATTGACGTGTAGTAAGCATTTGAACCACCAGCAAATCAAGCAGATCAGGACAAATTATGAACTAGAACAAATCATTTCATACAATATTGATTTACCAATTTAAAAGTCAATTGAGAACATGCGGGAAAATTTGTACTGGATACAGTCACATGAACTGTGGTCTTCAAGTTACAGAGAAAAAAAAATGAAAAAAATCAATTATGGAAAAGAATCACCCCATCACGTAGAGTAAAAAAATGGCTTAGAATATTTTAAACAGTTGAGATGGCTTAGAAAAATGATACACCACTCAAAATGGCACAATGGCAGTGAATTGCACATCACGCAATGAGGAAAAGGAAAACGCATGACCAGGATCTATCAATTTAAAAGTTTTCTAACTTTTATATGAATCATAAAAAACAAATTGGTGCGTTTTGACTTGTAACAGTTACCAGATCTTGGACATATGCAAACTTTCATATACACGAACAACTGAAAGAAATTGCTTACGCTTGGTGATGATTCCCAATCGAGAAGGGCCCAGTTGCGAATACGCAGGGTAAGACCAAAATATGCAGAAGCCAACAAGGCCCATGTCTGCTGGGCATGCATATTTCGAAATCTGTCTCTTTAATGTTGGGCCCTAATTCGCCGAAGCTATTTTCTCTGGGCCCATGTCTGTTGGGCATTCATATTTCGAGTTCTCAAGGCCCAAAATACCTTGTTATAGAAAAAGGCCCAGGAAAAGGTCATAGCTAACCAACCAACCAACCAGTAAAACTTGTTTTCGTCCAAAAAACAAAAGAAGTAAAACTTGTTTGAAAAAAATTAATTCAAACAATTATTTCCAATAAAAAATATTTTTCTAAAATATTTTGCTGAATTTGAAGTGAATTTAGTTTCAAATGCACGTACACATAAAGTTCGACGTAGTTAAAGTGAATAAAAACAGGGTAAAATAAATATATTAATTTGAATGAATTCTTATTTGAATATTATATATATATATAAATTATAGAGAACACAAGCATTTGTGACAATTACTTTTTAAAGAATCAGACCAGATCAGACCGGCCGATTCAACTAGTAGGATTAAAAATCAGTTCTGAATAATTCTTAAATTAGTGAATAATCGAATAGGTCAAAAACCAGTCAAACCAAGTATGAATAATTCTTATAATTAGATAATGAAAAAATTAATATTATATATAAACTAATTTTAATAGAGATGTCATTGTATTGATATTTTATAGATTTAATATGAATTAATATTATATTGATTAATAATTTTTTTATTATTTGATCAATTTTTATTATAAATTTATGATTATAGATGTTGTTTTGTGTAATTTAATATTAAATTTTAATTTTAATTAAATTTATAAATTTATATTTAATCTTTAATTATATATATTATTTTTTAAATATTTTAAAACAGATCAATTAAATAATAATTTGATTAATCACTAAATCAAATCGATCCAATTTTAAAAATTTTGGCAAGGACAAAAACCGAGTAAAGAGGTTAGGATAGAGAAAAAGACTTGGTTGAAATGGGTGGGCAGGAGACAGAAGGCGCTGAAAGATACATAAATGTAGGTGGATGTGGCGTGTGCGCGAGTGCGAGTGCGAGTGCGAGTGCGAGCGCGAGCGTTGCATCATCACACACAAGAATCAACACATAACTCTCGTGTTCGTCCCACTGACACACACTTCCATTTCCACAACCGAAAGTCCAAAACCGTTCCCATATATTTCTCAACTCTTTTATTATTATTAGTATTAATATTATATGATTGAATTTTCAAGTTAAATCAGTTTTCAAATTGTGCTAACCTGCCTTGAAACTCTCAACAACTCACGGGAAGGAATCCATGGCACTTTTCCCTCTTGTTCTCTTTTCGGTGCTTCTCCTTCCTTCTTTCTTGCCCCTTTCTCACTCATTCAAAATCAAATAATAGCTCATACTCATAGATTGTAACAATCAGGACTGGTCCCCTCTCACACTTCTTTCTCTTGTCCCCCCTTCAAACCCTTCATAATTACTGCATCTTACATCTTCACATTTATCATATAATAACCACTCCCCTCTCATTCCTCTCCTTACTTTACTCAACTTTCCTATCTCCTTCGCAAAATAGTTTATTCCTTTCTTGTCAAAAAAATTAAGAATTTTAGTTCTACACAACTGAGATTGTCAACAATTTTAGATACTAAGAATTAGAGTTGTCAAAACAGGATTCAATCTGTCGGATTGGGTTAGTTTAACAATCGTAAAATAGCATGTTAAGCTGGCTAGACGTTGTTAATTCATTTAGAATTGAGCCTAATTGGTCCAGCCCGCATAACTCGTGTAATTCACATAATTTTTTTTTTAAAAAATATTCGTTATATGAGATTTTGAAATCATGGTTCAGACTTAAACATCAGACTTTTTTTTTCGTCTCAACATTGTCTACAGTCACTAACTCTCGTCTCACTGCTCCAATCTCTCATTTTCCTCATTAGATCTGACTCTCTCTGTCTTCTTCGACCTTTGTCGTTTCGTCTCTTCGACCTTCGTCAATCTCTGACAATTTGACTTTCTCAATCCCGGGCCTAATCTCCCCCTCGTGGCTAAGGTCTTTTCCTCGCCTCTTGATCACCTCTCTAAGCTCTCTGCCTCTCTCTCTCGCCTCTTCATTACTCGCTCTTCGGCTCTTACTCGCGCCTTCTCTATTATTTGTTCAATTATTTTCTTGTCTTTAAATGCAATCAAGTGCGTCTCCAAATTCCAAAATCATAATAGCATTTTGTGTTTATCAATTTATGAAATTCAAAGATGAAAATAAGGAAGGGAAAAATAAAGGAGGGCGAGAAAAAAATTATGGTTACGATATGAATAATTGGAATTTTCTATTAAATTTAAATTTGTATTTTGGATTAATTAATATATTAAACAAAATAAATTAACCCATTAAAAAAAGTGGATACGAGTTGGACTAGCTCCCATTAACAGCTTTATTTGGAATGGAATAGGGACAAAGGGATTTTTTTTTTGGGGAGAGGGTTTGGGGGGGGGGGGGGGAGTGAAATTACCCATCACTGAAAAAAAAAGCATAAATGAGCAGAGTAATTAGTGAAAGTGAGAAGAGAATCCCATCAAAGTTTAAAAGACAAAGTTATTTACTTGTGCAGCAAGCACCTTAGGCTTCGGCTCTTTTTGAAAAGGTGGGGGAAACTCCCGAAGCCTTAGACACATCAACTTCAAATGGGCTTTCTTTTTAACCTCTCAGGAAAAACTAAAAAAGTGCCTGACAGCTTCAACGAAACCCTATTTTGCATTCTAACACATGATTCTTTAGAATTTTCCTTAATTTAACCTCCTTAACTCACTCTTCTTACTTCATTCTTGTATGTTTTTTACCTCCAGAAACATGTAACGTTAATAAATAAATAAAATTCACAACTCATAAGCCCACCTTCTTTTTTCTAAGCCTAGCATTATATATGTTATTGAGTGATTTGAATTATTTGATGATCTAAATTATTAAAAAAATTTGTAATATACATTTTTCTTCTCTATACATTTGCAACGTCAAACAATTTGTCAGACCAAATACAATAATTTTTTTTGTTTATGAATATAAATTATACTGACTGAACTACATTAAATATGTGTATTTTTTATTTTCTACATTGTTTTATCTTTTTTATTTTACGTTAATTTCGTGATATATGTCATAAATGTAATTAATTTAACGGAGGAGTAAAAGTTACATGTTTGGTTTATGCACGAAAAGAAATCGCGAGACATAAAATTCTCATCACGTTATTCCCTTGTTCTCATCTTTTCATTCCATAAGGGCTATCTACATATCTCAAATCTCTATGCAAATCAACATGCTTAAATTTGATTAAAATAGAGATGCTTCAACATCTATACCTCAGCTTTTCAAAGTTGATCGTATTTTAAATTTAGAAAGATTTTGTCCTACATATATTCCATTGCATTCATTATACTTGATTGTCAAATCTTGAGTGTTAAGTAATTATCTATAATTAGTTATTGTACTTTTGCAAAATTAAGCTACATCGATCTAAATTCCACTGTAGAACTCTGGTTCATGCGTTTAAGGTACAATATGTTGAGTTTTAAGAAAGGAACACTATATATAAGAAAAGACTATAGGGGTTTAGATGAATTAGTTGAAGTGACAAGTTTCTATTTTTTATATATGCATGCAATGATTTTCCAAATATATAACGCTTTTAGTAGTTTGCTTCTGTGAAATAAACAGGTTTTCAAGTGACAAAAGGTCTCAAAACAATGCACTAGTTCTAATTCTCACCAACTCTTCAATTCACCGCCAACAAATTAAACTATAAAACACATTAAACATACTTAAGCTGCAAAAGTTCTGCTGGTTTGGCTTCGTTTTGTTATGCCTCAAAACCGTTCATTGAGTTTTGAAAGTAAACTCCCTGTTTCAGTGGCATACGTTTTAGATTTGCTAAAATTATGATAAAGATAAGACTGTAATATCTTTTAGCCTAACAAAAAGAAAAAGGCTGTAATGTCATATGACATGGTTCAAGAAATTCGAGTAAAGATTTTCTTTTTAAAAGCTAGAAATTGCGAGTTTAAAAAGAAATAACAAACAAGGAAAAAACTTGCAAGGCAGTCACTTGTGAGCGATTTATTTTTTTCCTGAGTTTTATGTTCTCCTGTGCAAAGTGTCACGGAATTAGCAAGAAAACAGATAATATAAATAATGTAAAAAAAAATAAAGACCACACAAATATAATATGATTCGGTTAATATGACATATTTTTATAGGTAAAGAGAATTTTTTAATATCACTGACAAAAAATTATACATATTACATGATGAAAAACAAAATATATACATAAAAAATTTACATAATTGATCAGATTATAAAATATGTCGTATGTTGTTCCAATGAATTACACTCCCAAAAAAATGTATCGAGTTGTAATTCAAGTTAACATATATTTAAATTACTTAATACGAAGGTTTTTTTTCCCTTCTATATTAGAATTTTAACTAACACAATTCGTGTTACTATGTGGTGTATTATGGCATTCGATCGATAAAAGTGGTTAGCAAAAAATTCTTTTCTTTAAAACTATGAAGACACGAAATTAATTAAATGAGTATAACGGTATTGTTACTTCATTTTCATCAGTAAGACAGCACTGCTAAAAAAGCTGGGGGTGGGGTAAACTCAAATCGATATCAATTGTGCAAATTTGAAGAAGGGAAATCTGTACGAACTAGTTCTTTTTGTTTCTTTAACTACTTGATAATTTGTTGTTATAAAAAGTTTCACATCTTTCAAGTTAAGAATGATTTTAATGATATTTCTTTAACAATGATTCATTCCCAACAAACCTGACAATAAATTGATCAGTCAAATTAGCTGTTAATTATAAGATGTACCTCTTAAATTGGACTCCATCATCTTCATTAATTTTTTGAGTTCAAATTCCCGGTTTGACCTAATATGAGTTGGTCTAAATTTCATGATTTTTTTAAAAAATAAAAATAAAAATATTATTTTAAAATTTAAACAGTTGATTTTTATATTAAACTAAACATTCTATTTTACTTTGAGGCTAAATAGAAGATTTAATATTTTTTTTTCCCTTGAGTCTAGTTTCGGAAGATGTTGGTTGACACTTTATTTTTTTTTCGGAAGATGTTGGTTGATACTTTATTTTTTTTTTCTTTTAATTTCCTGCTTTCTAGTTTTGTTTTCTATAGATTATTACGTTTAGTGTTTATTAAAGTAAAGTAAGGAATAATGAGTCTTTCAAATAAATCAAAATAAATAGAATAGTAATATGTAAATGCGACCGTGTAGCATGATTGGGATAAATTTGAATTAGAAGATGAATGAAAGCCATTAAAGGTCTGAACTTGAATTTTCTACAGTTCTGGCGAGAACCGTATAATTTATTTCTCAAATCTAGTTAGTCAATTTCAAACTGAATGATTTCGATCAAATAAATTCTTTTAATAAAAAATAAAACTTTATAGGATTCTTTTTTTTTTTAATTTGAATTGTTAAATCTAGATGGAACGATATAAATTTAAGAAATAAACTCTATAATTTTCTGCCAGAATCACAAATAATCCAAACGTAAAAGCAAGCTTTAGATAGTGATTAAATATTTACACCACCACAATTGACCATTAGTTGAAAAAATAAATAAAAAATTAACCTTCTCGAACCATCACAATTGGAGTTCCAATGTGAATGTGGCAAGTACTGTATTTCTTTTGAAAAAAGATACATATGCGTGAAACATAAAAAAAAAACTTCATAAATGAAGTTTTTTTATATCTAGAATTTGACAATTACTTAATTTAAAATTTTAAATCACGTTACATTTAAAATTAAAATTAAGTTTATATATATAAGTTTTCTGCTAGAAGCCGTGGGAAAGGAATTGAAAGAGTGAGGCAGATGGGTTAAAATAAGTGGGTGAGATGTTACAATCCAGACGTAAATTATGGTTCTGGAAATATTATTAGTGAATGTCACCCCAACAAACTCTATTATTGCTACTTTGACCCTTTTAGAATGCTTCTTTTCTAAAATTTAATGAATAGTAACTGATATTGATGTGAATATGGTAACGAGCGAGACTCAGATGGATGGTACGAACTGCCGATATCTTTTTTACCGTCACACATTAGCACAAATATTTATACATTTTTTTGTTTTTGTAATTTCTTGAAGAAACCATATGTGTATTTTGGTATATTTTATTAATTATTAAATGGAATGAGATCAGCTGCATAGTGAAATGGAGCGAATTAAATAAGTGAGGTTATTATTTTGAGGCTAAAATACAAAGGCACAGAATTGACAGCAACTGAATACAATATAAAAAACTGAGAAAAAGAGATGTGCAATTTCCAACATACTACGTGGATTTGGTACGAGGCGCAGAAACGACAAAACATGGTTTACATCAGCAAGAGCACCTCGCAGGGGTTGAGTCTGATGCAAAAGGGCAGGGAGAGGAAAAGAGAGGAAGGTACCAGATTAATTAAACAAGCAGTAGGTTCACAAGTATCGGCACTTTCTGAGCAACCAAGCAACCCAGTGTGATTCTCGAGAAAATGAATGAGGTTGACGCCATCATTGTTTTCCTATAGAAATTGTGAGGGGGAGAGGGGGGGGGGGGGAATCTCAAATGAAATAACTAATCATATGATTTAAGAAGGAAAATTAAGAATTAATCAGCAGATTGCGTACTTTCTAGTGGGATGATCGCTTGTGCGTATCAAGTAAGGATATTGTCGAAGTTTATGGGGAAAGAAAAAAGATCTTATGATATTGAAGGAAGGAGTAGGGATATGATGAAGAGGGGGAAAGGACTTTTGATGTTCAAGAGAAGCAACCTTATAAACAGTTGAGATCTAAAATATTTAGGGGTTCAGCATCGTTACAAGTAATTGATATTTGTTAATTATGAATAAAATTTTATTACCTTCCAAGATGGCAAATTTAGAAATAGAATCGCCTTGAGATTTATTCATTCTTTATTATATTTTAGCCTTTGTTTAAAGGCGCATCTACAATTCTACACCACCCTGTCCCTGCCTACGCTCCAGACTGTACCAGCAGCTTCGTCAACTTCTTTTACTTGTTCTTGAAGAATAGAATAACAGTATTACAAGCAAAACAAAGTCCACTACACGAAAAATAAACCAAATTTGTGAATAATATACATAATTTAACCCAGGAGGATTAACTAATTGGATAAACTTCAGAACAGAAGCAACCCGATAGCTGTTTCCATAAGGCAAAGAATCAAGTTGTGAAGTTTGCTGATATATATCAATCTTATTTAATGCATACGATTAAAGTAAATCCATCCCTTTACATAAAAAAAGAAGGGGATAGAACTGTTATAGCTATAACATTTTGAATCCTCACTATAGTTAATAAGAGAGAAAAAAAAAAAAAAGAGAAAAAAGCCGAAAAACAAAGAAAAACCAAAACTTTATGGGTTATCAAAAACTGCTGCAAAACCAGTCACGATCTTAACCCCAGACTGAACGCTCTTGGGCTTCGGCGTCGGAGGTTTCCACTCTTCCCCTGCCGGTGCCTCGATGTCTTCGCCGGAACCGTCGGAGAAAGTAAAGAGTGAGCCATTCAACTCTTCATCAGCAGATTTTGCCTCCTCCCCACGACTCAGCTCAAAGTCATCGCTTCCCACAAAAGGCTGCTGCTTTTCCGTTTCTTCTTTCATTTCGTGCGAAGAAAGCTTGGTGGGTGTGGTTCGCGTGTAAGGAGAGAGCCATTTTGCTTTAACGTAATCGGCTTTCCTCCAGGGTGGGATGTGCATGCCCTTCTTCTTCAGACTCTGCTTCGCTGCCTCTGATGCGATAGCTATAATGCTCTGCAATCGATCAGCCTTGCCTACGAATATGTATGGCAGTGTTTGGAGGATCGTCTTGTACGTCTTCGTTGATCGAGCAATTTCGAACTCTGATCTGAAGTCGATGTCGATGAGTATTCGCTCGTCCTCGATGATCACGTCTATGTATTCATATTCGCCTGTACAGAAGTATGCATGCTAAGAAATCACAATTCGATATTCATTTCACATAATCTCTTAACGAACAAACGCTGATCAGAAAGGCTTTCCACAGTAGCAATGACAGTTCAATTTCCCCTTTGCTCCCGAAAATTCAGCCGTGAACAATAAAATATTTTCTAAAAATTAAATAGAAAGTCGAATTCCTGCATTTGGATGAATGCCAGGATTCATGCCACGATCTCGCAACAAAAGAATATTGAAGAGAAACATTTTATTATACATTACTATTCGTCAAAAATGAAAAAGCTTATTAATTTATTTATTTTTTCAATAATCAATCATAGCCGGCTGATAAATTCCCCAATTGAAAACTATGAACAGTATTGGAGGGAGAGAGTACCGGCGGGATAGAAGGAAGATTTTTCCCAGCGAGATTTACAGATTGACGCGTCATATCCGAGAGCCAACAACCCATCAGTTACAAGTTTTCGACAGAAATCATCTTTACGCTTGCAGATCTTATTCTTCTCAACGATCTTAGTAGTGTCCGCCAGCAAATTCCTTTCACACGCACTCGCACAAGCCACCAAACCCTGTCCAAATTGGATAAGGATAAAGAAGATTACTCAAAAGCCAAAACCACCAACTAATTTACCAATTCTGTGTTTTTTTTTAAAAGAAAAACAAAACCGTACAAAAATTTAATCTTCTCGGATCACCGTGTACCTTAAGGATTTCAGACGCTTCACCAGTCGAAGAGTAGTTGGAGTCACCCAAACTACTACCAAATGCATCTGATTCGTCGTCAGAGCTATCGTCACCGTTTCCATTGAAGCAGTTGCAGCGGTTTCGTCCACACCTGACGAGAGTGGATTGCTTCTCCTGATTCTCCTCGATGAAATTCTGCACCATTTTCGCCAAACACACCGAACTCGGTTCGAAATCATTGGAGTCGTTCAGCAAGTCCTTGGTTAAATGCTGCTCATCCCCGCCGACCCTTTCCGCCGCTGAATTTTTGAGAACGCCGGGGAACTGGCGCTCGAAGAGTCGCTTCAATCGCGACTTGACGACCGGCTTGGCCTGCTCAGGCCTACTCCCCTCTGCATGTATCTGAGGATCGATCGGCTGAATTTTCATTGGAAAAGGCCTGACTCGAGAATTTCGCTCTCTCAATTCGACTCTTCCATCTCCAAACCCCGAGCTTACTTTTCAGTTGGGAGTCAAAAGACACAAATATCAAAAGCTAATCGAATCTCTAAAATACTGCTAAACCACTCTTCACGATTCTCCGCATCCGAATTCAAAATTTGAGAACGAAGACCTTCGTAATTAATAGAGAGACCAAAAATACACGCAAAATCAGACCCCAAACAAAAAAAAATCAATGCAACTCTGTCAAAAACTCGAGACTCTGAAACTAGACAGGTCCCTTTTATCTTCTCCGATTATTATATATTTTTAATAAACCTCGGGTTTGCAAGACAAAGCGTGGAATAACTTCAAAACTCTGCTAAGTAAAGTCGCTTTTGCTTAGAGCTTCTACCAGATACGGTTAGAGTACCGAAATAAGCGACGGAACAATAACGTCAGGTCAATCTTCAGGAAATCAAGGGAAAAAGCGAAGTCAAGAGCCTCCATGTCTGCCGGCACGCCGATGGAATTTTCCGATGAGAGGCCCACCGGCGAAGAGCGGAGGTTGAAATGAGAGCCTTTGGTTTTGTTTGGGCGTGCTGTGGGGATGGCTTTTTGCAGGACGAGGATACGGAGAAGATCAGAGGGCGTGGAGTATTTGAAGGCAACGAACAGATGAAGAGTGGAAAATGAGATGACTAGACCAGCTCGCCACGTGTAATCCTACGTGGCAGATTGCAGGACCTGGCATGTGGAGTATTTGAAGGCAACGAACAGATGAAGAGTGGAAAATGAGATGACTAGACCAGCTCGCCACGTGTAATCCTACGTGGCAGATTGACCTGGCATGTCACAGTACGTGTCTGTAGCAGGTTGCGCCACAAACCCACAAGTTTACAACGATTGATGTAGAATACCGAAACTGCCCTGGAAGGATAAGATATGGTTGAGCCCTCGTGATACGGACCTTTTTGAAACAGGCCTGAGTTCACGTCTTCACGATGGTGGCATGGGCGGGATGCAAAATCGCCCCCCGTCTTTTTGGGTTTAAGCGGAGGGTAGTCGGTAGTGCGTGTGACTTTGACTTGACTAGAATGCCCTCGCGGTCTTGAAAGAGGAATCTGGAAGCGCGAGGGCAATATAGTCAAATGGCAACGCCCTGACTTGCAGTTAATCCGCATTCTGTAGCGACATGAACTTGCCTGGGGGTGTGTGTAACTGAAACTGAAGAGAGAAAAGAAAACGGTGGTTGGCCTGGTCTGGTTTGACTAAATTGCCCTAAAAAAAATTCAGTTACGGGACATGCTTTGGTTGGTTGGTTCAATGTCAATATCGTGTTTGAGAATCTCGTGGGTAAATGCGTAGTTTGAAAATATGCTACCCTTGAGGTGAAAGACCGAAAGTTGCGTGAGGAGGAGGGGGAGAGAGGAGAGGGTCACGATGGTAAATAGAGAAAAAGTAGGAGGATAAAAATGAATGAAGATTAAATAGTGGGGCCAGCGGTGTGGATAAGTGCAGGTTAGGGGCATATTAGTGGGCTTTTGCAACTTCAGTTGGCATTGTGAAAAGTTGGGGGACCTGAACAATAGGTGGGGACAATGGTACTTGAGAATGCAGGGTTATTTTTGGAAAGTAATATACTGTGCTTATTTCCCAAGTAGTTCTAGTTTTTTTTTTTTGTTCGTTCCCTCTGTATAAAAAAAATTTTAAAAAAAAGCAAGAAACTGTTAACGGTGCAGTTTAGCGTGTAGCTTGGAATGGGGCGCTACTTCAAATGGGGGACGGTAACGTTGTGTCCTAGAAATGATGCGATGGTGACCCCTTTGTTAGATACGTGGTCCGTGGCCGTTCGATTGTTTTGTTCCAAAAACTAGCAACTTCGAGATGAGTTCAAGGCATTGTCCTTCAGTATGTTCGTAAAACTAGAACCATTGTCCTTTTTCGCAATTGGGAACACAAGGGAAATTTCTGGATCAGGATAAAGATCCAAACCAGAAAAAAAAAAGAAAAAAAATTAAATTAACATTTTGTCGTATCAAATAATTGCAAGCAACGGGTAATCACATTTAAGAAGATATTTTTCTTTATTATTTATTTATTTTTGGGTGGGAATTATTAGTTGAAGAGAATTTGGAGCACGTACACAGAAAGGGAAAGGATTGATGATGTGGGGGATGGTGAGACCATAAAAATAGGGGTGGGCTCCAGTGAATAAAGGATATGATGGGTTGGTGGGCCCCGACGGGAGGCTATTATGTCGGGCAGGAACCAAGCTGCTGCTTACAAACAGAGTATGTGAGGCCCATGAAAAATACTTCTAGCTTTCCAGGTGGCCCATCTTTATTGTCCAGTCCTCTCCACTGAAATTCACAGTGAATTGTTCTCGCCAAGTCCGGACAATATTACATTTCAGTGAAAAGTTCAAATGGAGAATGCATTTGCATTGCAAAAAGAAAAACTCTCTCGAGTCTCTGATTTATGTCTTTCGAATTTTATGTGTGAAATGAAGATAATTTAATACTGGGTTTGGGATTAAATGTTGAATTGGTAGTTGAAGTGTAATATCTCTGGTCCTTTCCTCTGCGCATGTCTTTACTTCTTGCAAGTATCGTCGAGTCCACCATGTGGTCTTCCTCACTAATATCGACAATATTCAGTGTCATTTTCTCCCTTTACAATTGAAAGAAATTGGAACAATAATCAATAGCAGGTACATCAATTATGCCATTGTTTAGCTTAGAAGAAATTAGTGTAGCGACATGTACCATATACAAACATTTTATTGATATATAGACTGCATGTTTAAATTTATATATTTACTTACTTCAATATATGTTATTAAAAATTTTTTTATATATTAAATTTGATATTATTAATAATAAAATTATTATTTTTGTCAATAATCAAAATTTTTAAATAATTTTTACTCCTCAATCTTAAAACTGCCATATATAATTATCATGTAAAGACTGACTTGCTAGATTCAAATCATAATCAATTATTAAAAGTGATTGATCTTGAATGATTATCATTGTAAAATATAATATTATTAAAAATTGATATCTTTTAAGTTAAAAAAATAATTTTAATATCATTTACCCCCTTTACAATTGAAATAAATTGGAACAAAAATCAATGGCAGGTACATCAATTATGTCATTGTTTAGCTTAGAAAAAGTGTAGCCCAAGGCTCGTGCATACTTAATTATTTTATGGAGTACGAATGGTTATTTGATTGAGAACAATTAATGACAATGGGTTAAGTCTTTCCCTGCCACATAAAATATTAAAGTCTCTTCGTTTTTTCTAAATTTGTTGGCCAAATGGCACTTGGATGATGAGAGGGGAATATGCCAACGGTTATGCAGAAAAAAATGCACAATTGGAAAGCTTAAGCTCAAGTAATATTAAATGAAGATGATTATAGGATTTGGTTTTCTTCTTTTTTCTTTATTTTCTCTCTAAATAGATTTGAGTGGGAGGAAATTATCACATTATTCTTTATTGACTTATTAATAGTGGTCATTATGTTGTCATGAAAATTCAATTAAAAGCGCAAGTCCCAGTGATGGGCTTTGTGATGGACCCAGAATTGATAAAAAGATATAATAATATCGAGACAATACGCGGAAAAATAGCATCTAGAGGATGATTCGTACAAACATCAATCAATCACTGTATTTTTTCCCATTATCTTATGAGATTTCCTGTTGATCCTATTCATGAGAGCCACTTTCGTTCATACTTTTATACTAAATTTCTACTTACTTTTCCCGTGGCAATAGATTAACACTTGACGCGTTTGTGTTCCATCGATGGCAACAAAAGCAAGACTTAGGAGCTCATGTTGCGTTTTATCAAAGATAAAGTGATGGGGACTTCACCTTGACTTTCCTCTGTTATAAAGTTCTGAAGGCATAGTCCAAACGCCAAGCTACGAATCTAACAGGGCAATGACTAAAGACTAATGAGTGCTCAATAAAGCTGCGAAACTAAGAGAGGAAAAATAAAGGGAAGCAATTGATAATATTTGGAAATGTTTTGGGTCCATCATTGGAGTTAGGACCATCTTTTTGAAAATTAGCAGAGGTGGGTCCCGTGTGTGTAACAGTTCAGATGCAGTGGATTGGTTTACCAAGTTATTCCTTGATGGAGCCATGGCCAAGCTAGAGAAAGAATGGCGATGAGTGCTGCAAGAAGCTTTCAACGCTTAGCTTTCTGTCACGAAGATGTATTTTACTCCTGCACAAACTTTGAAGCGAACACTTCCCCCAACAGACAACATCGATTTTAGTCCATGAACATGGTAAAAATTGTCCACTGTTTGTTTTAAAAGTAAAAATGACCTTTGTATTCTCTGACTCTGTTGTATCTGTATAATACCCCAGCTAAATGTTTTATGTGGTCACAACATATTCTATTGAATTCGATCAGTCCTGTTTCAACTTTTATGTGACATAAATTCCTGACGACATTTTATTTTACAAGTGAGGGTTTTCAGTGGTCCATGATCCGTCCTTCCATTTTATATTATTGAGATCAACCTGAATTTGGATTCCAGATAAGTAACACTTCAAAGCAGAAGAAGGACGGGTGTGCCCGGTAAAGGGTGAAAAAGAATTGGGAAGTAATGAATCTGCTTTCAGTCTTTAGTAATTGGTAAGGCTGGTGGATAGCCATTTTTAAATCACTTTTGACTTGGTGGAAGAAAAAAAATAAATAAATAAAGTCGCAAAAAATTGAGTCAAGACCTGCATTTATTCGTTTCATACTTGCTATCAAGCGCGTGCAAAGTGATTTTCAATTCAAAAATTTCACAACACCTTACTCAGTTTTCAGATGTCAAAGTTGTGCTTGGAAATGAAGATGGGTAATACAGAGAAGAGTGAAAAAATTGAAACGACGCTTCACTTCTTGGCAGTTCATACTTAGAAACGATGAAAAAAAGATGTATCGAACCTTTTATGATTAATCTAGTTCATACTTAGAAACGATAAAAAAAAGAAAAAGAAAAAGAAGGATGTATCCAACCTTTTATGATTAATCTAAGTTTCCCTTGTTTACCAAAAAACAAAGAAACGATGAAAAAAATAATAATAAAGTCAAAGTGCTTCTCCCTCTAAGCTTTTTTCATCTTTCTTAAAGCAAGATTATGAAGGATTTAACATTCTCAAGTATCAGCTGTAACTCCACTTTTAGCTTTACCAATTGAAATTTTCTTAAGCATGCTGAAACCTATCATATCATCGATGAATCGCATTAATGAATAAGTCAGAGTCAGTATATATTTCTATTTTTTTTTTTGGTAAAAAGAGGAATATATTAATAAAACAAAGGGTGATACATAAGTTCAACTTCAAGGTTGGAAGCTGCATTGCATTTCGCAGTTTCATCCTTGAGTAAAGGTTCAGCGGAGGGACAAAGAAGATAGCATTAACATACATCAGTCTAAATAAGCAACCAAGAGAAATAAGTGTGATCAGTAGGATCTAAAAGGAAACTTAAAACACTGGGAAAAGGATAACAGTGATAAAGATAACAGCATGAGCGTTGATGGCGGGGCACAGCAGCAGGCAAGGAAGAAGTATGCAGAAGCTTCAAAATGTTATATGCCAACTCTGTCGTTTTCATAGTGATGGAGGATAGACGCAAGGGGGCATTAAAAACAGTCATAAGCATACGTTTTTTCCTGGCTTCTTTGGCTAAGGCGTGTGCACACCAATTCTGTTGCCTGCACCCTTTCATGATCCGGGTTTTTGCAAAGTTCGAAAATAGGGACCCGCAATTTGGCACAAGAGATTGAAGGGGGTGATGACTACTACAAAAATTTTGTAAAAGCTTTATAGTTTTTTCAGAGTCAGATTCGATTTCTAGAAGAGGAAATTCTTCTGTTTGAGAAGCAATTTGAAGGCCTATAAAAATGCCTCTAAGTTCAGCTTGAAGGGCAGTGCCCTTGCCAGTGTATTTTGCAAAACCTTTGATCCATATTTCAGCAGTGTTTCTCAAACATCCAACTAAACCCAAGTTATGATTTGCCGTAGAGCCATCAGTATTTGATTTAATTCAACCATGTAAAGGGGGGGGGGGGGGGGGGGTTCCATTTTAGAGGGGGTCTCGAGTTCATATTAGAAGTAAGATTTGGATAGTGTGTATGGGGGTTGTTGTTTGTTCAGAATTCAGCAGCCTTGCCAAGCGCAAGTTTAGCAATTTGAGTGGAAGTGGTGGACTTAGTTTGGTAAAGTGCCTTGTTTCTGCAAAGCCAAATGGATAGTGTTCCAGGGAATATTAAGGTGTCTATGAGTTGAGTTCATGACATTGGAAAAGAGCCAGAATTGAAGAGGTTCACAGAAAAAATTTGTGGGTGTGTTGTAGTTTGACCATATAGAAGTAGCTATGGGGCAGTCCCTCAGCACATGGATGATTGTTTCATAACAATTGTTGCAAGAAGAACAATAAGAAGTGTTTGAGCAATTTCTCCAATTGAGATTTTTTAAAAACTGAAAGGCCATTGTTAAAACAAGTCCATAAAAAAATTATTTATCGGAAGTTTGCTGGAGATTTCCAAATCCAATTAACATTAATATTATTAGTTTTTTGGAATATGGAGTTGTAAGCAGAAGAGAGAGTGAAAACTCCATTTGATGTTAAATTCCAAGTTAAAGAGTCTTTGGCATGAATATGAGTATAGGGAAGGGCAATGCCAGAGACTCTATCTTTAATATCAGCCGGAAGGGAAAAGGGAATATCATCTAAATTCCAACATTTCCTGGAGTTTGAAGCTTTAATAATGCTGGAGACTTTTCTCAGGGATTCATTACTAGGAAGGGGTCCTTCAATTCGATTTCTAAGGGAATATTATTAATCTAAGGGTGGAACCAAAAATTTATATTCTCTCCATTTTGGACAGAGAAAGAAATATTGATATTAAAAATGCCTTGATCTTTTTGAATGCTTTTAAAAAGGTAAGGAGTTTTTATGTTTTTTTTTTTTTGAGATTTCCATATTTGGGTTTAAAGAGGTTTTATCCACGGCTTGGATATGTCAATCAATATTTCCCACTTCAATTTTGCCACGAAAGCGGCATTTGCATTACTAGATTTTCTAATACCCAGACCCCTTGTTTTTTTGTTTTGGTTACAGTCTCCCAGCCAATTAGGTGGGTTTTTCTTTCTTGGGAGGTATGGCCTCAAAGGAAATTTCTATTAACCTGGTCAATTTTTTGGTATATTTTCTAAGGTAAACTAAAAACTTTAAAGAAGTAGTTAGGAATCTGATTCATAGTTGTAGTACTAAGTTGATATCTACCGACTAATGATAAATGATTTGCCTTCCATTTATGAAGTTGTTGTTGAAGTTTGTGACTTATATTGTTAAAATATTCTATGACTACATGTAAGGAGAGAAAAGGTCACTTTGACGAATGCCTCTAAGAGGTTTAAAAGAGTTTAATTTGCATTCATTTAAATTAGAGTGTATTCCATGTTAAGGAAGCATGATTGAAGAAGAGACATCCACTGGTGAGGGAAGTTAAAGGCTTCAAGCATTTTTAAAACAAAATCCTAAGAAATTGTGTCAAAAGTTTTTCTATATCAGGTTTTAGAATGAGCCATCCTATCTTACTTTTAGATTTATTCATAGAATGGAGTATTTCATTTGCAAGGAGGAAGAGGTCAGAAGTACCTCTTTGATGGATGAAAGCTCCTTGGGAAGAAGATATCAAATTAGGAAGGAGAGGTCATAGTCTATTTACAAGAATTTTAATTAAAATTTTACAATGGGTAGTACAAAGACCTAAAGGTGAATTAAGCAAAGGAGAGTTTTACACCAATCTTTGTTAATTTTCCAAGTATTAAAAATCTTGTTATTGCATGTATTATATGGTTTTTTTGTTTGATTCCAGTATTTTTGATAGAAGACATCATGAATTCCATCCGTTCCTGGAGCTTTATAAGGGCCAATACTCCATAAAGCATTTTTAATTTTAGTTTCACCTGGGATTTGACAAAGACTAGTTTTCTGGTTTTCATTCAATTTGGGGAAACAATTAAGGATGGAAGAGAGATGGGGGAGGTAATAGGAACTTTAGAGAAAACATTTGTTAAGTTGTTAAGAATTTTGTCACTGATATGATGTTGTTCAGAGATACATGAACCATTGTTTTTAACTAGGTGAGTGATTTTATTTTTACGCCTTTTAATAATCAACCTTTCATAAAAGAATATAGTATTTTTTATCTCCCAAGGACATAGTTGTATGACCCAGTGACCTGGGGTTGAGACTGGTCCGGATAGAGGGCTCGGAGCGAATTGTAAATGACCTGGTCAACCAGATCGAGTCAGTATTGACCCAGACCTTTTGTTTTTCTTTTTTTTAGTGTTTAAGTTTGTATGAAAATTTGGTAAAATATGTACTTACTAATAATCAAACTCTATCCTACACCTATAGTCTGTGTGTCATACTATCTTACCATCAGTTTCTTCTTAATTTATATGAGTGAAATATTATATATATAAGGTGCTAAAATTATTCTAACCCAAAAAATTAAAATGTGCATGTGGTAAGATGACAAAAATTAAAATAGAAAGACATTTAATTTAACAAAAAATAAGTATATTATTACTAATTAAGTAGGAGATAAGAAAAAATAATTATATTTATATAATTATTTGATGTAATAAAATTAAATCAAGAAAAATTGAAGAGCATAAAAAAAAATTTTATATAATCATCTAATATAAAAAATAAAAATCAAATATTTAAAAAAATTATTTGTAATTTTATGACTAATAACATTATTTATGAATATTTGTATTTTAATTATTTATAACTAATGACGATGGTTTTAAACTTTAAAGTGTGAAATTTGTATATATATTATTTATTTTACTTGTTTTTGAATTTATTTGTAAAAATATATAGGTGTGTGTGTGTATATATATATATCTATAGTTTTTAATTTTTTAATTTATTTACTGTAATATCCCAAGAATTTATATGAATATTTAAAGTCTGATTTGAAGTTTAGTGAAAAATTTAATTACGTGGAAGATTTTCTTTTTGAATTATGAAGAAAATGTGGGAATAGAAATTTTTATTTTTAATTTAGGAAATTTGTACAAATTCTCAAGGACTAAAGTGAAAAGAAAAGAAAGTATAGAGAACCTTTGAGAAATGACTAAGTAGGAACCCGAGAAGAAGAATATAGCTTATGGGAATGAATTATGAGTCTGGTACCGAAAGAATGATGGATTCGAGGTTAAAGTGGTATTTGAGACATCGAGAGGGATTAAAGTGAACAAATCTTATAAGCTAAGGTGGCTGTGAGCGATTTTATCGAAAAAGAAATCGGTGGGGCCCATGCGTATACACTCCTCTCTTATTCTTCTCATTCTCTCTTATTCATTTTTTCTATCTTCCTCCTGTAGCTCTCGGCTGACGATCCCAATTTCTTTTCTTTACCTCCATCCATGCCAAATGCTTAAGGAAGGAAGCCTTGGAAGTTAGAAGGATTGGTAAGTTGATGTTCTTCTTCTTCTTCCTCTTATTACAAGATCAAATCCTTGGTTATCATTTTTTCAAAATTTTTGTAGAATATTTTAATGGATGAATTTAAGTGTGGATGTTAATCTAAAACATTCCTAGATAGTTTATCATGTTATTAGAACAAGAAATTTGGAGAAAACTAGGAGAAATTCGTAGAATTTGGATATTTGAAAAAAGTTAGTGTTCTTGATGAAATTTTGAGATTTGAGCTTGGATTGTTGATAGAAATTGGGGGTTTTGGTGTTAAAACACTCCTTAGACATTAAGGATGAAAACCCATGGAAGAAATCAAAAGAAATGTTGTTTTATATATGATTTTAGGATTTTTGGATGAAGAACACGAAGAACATCAGAAATTTTCCCCAGAAATTACTGTTCACCAAGAAAATTTTTTCAGATTTTCTCGTTACTGTAGCGTTGACTCGGTCAACGTTACTGTAGCATTGACTCGGTCAACGTTACTGTAGCTGCGTTGACCGTTGACCGTTACTGTAGCATCAGTTTTTTTTTTTAAATATCGTTGAAAATCTCTTTGAGTCTAGTTTCCAATGGTATAAGTTTTATCTGGATATTCATTACCAGTTAGAAGTTATGATTTGAGAAGTAGATGAAGGTCGAGAGTAGTAGTAGGAAATTTCTCTATTTCGTAACCCTGATGGTTTTTATCTGGTTACAATAGGAATGGTCAAAGTGCAAGGTGGGAGTGGCGAGAGCGTGAAATCCAGGTGAGTGAGTTAATACTTGCTATGATTAAATATCTGTTATTGACTTTTTGCATCATAGTGGAAATATGTTGTATATCCAAGTTTGAAAAGGATGATGTGGAACGATGAGGCATAAACAATTGTGGAACGTGTCTGGTAATGTATATAATTATATTTTCTTATTTTCCCATGAATTGAGGTTATATGATGGATTGTGAATGACATGTGAACTGAGTTGAATAATTGTTCTATTTTATGGGTTATGTTATATACATGCTATATTGCTGGAACCACATTGATTATGTTGTGGCTTGAATTGTAAATGACTGAGTTGTGTATGTGGCTCAAGATTATGATTGAGGATGTTTTTATATGTGATTGTGATTGTGTTTGACTGGAAAGGAAAGGTATGGTGGTGCACCCCATGGAGAAATCTATGTGAAGTTATAAGGGTGGAGAATATAAATGGAGCGATAAGGGTGGATGCGGCGGGGGCCGCGGGCAACGATCCAGAGGTATTGTGGACGACCCGGTTGGTACGGGAAATGTGTGTGAAATTGATTTCATCGATTGCTGTTGTGAATTTTGAATTATGTTGAAATGCATTTGATTTACTTGGATATTATTGTGAAGTATTATGAATAATATTATATCATATGATGATCGATCTACGTATGATTGCTGCATGTTATCATTATGATACATGATTTTTTTTGTCATAGTGTTGTGTTATCTACTCACTGGGCACGTGGTTTGCTCATACCCCTCTTATTGATATTTTTTTTTCAGAGTTGACAGTTGAAGGTAAATATCGGAACAAGTAATTATGGATCCTTAGTCCATGATTACCTTTTCATTTGTTCAGCATAAAGGTATAATAATTAAGTTTTATTCTAAGTTGTATAAATCTAAAAATCTCTGTAATCGGGTAGGTTCATTCAGTGATGTAATGTGAGTAATTGTAGTATGTATAGAGAACTCGTTTTGGTTGCATGAAAAAGAATTGTATGATTTTTAAGAGAAAGATAGGCTTACGGAGGTGAAATGAAATTCACTTTCTGTAATACCCAAGAAAAATAAAATATAAATATTTGTTTACAAACTACTGTTACTATTTCAGTATACGGTACTATTCACCAGTATAATACTATTTACGTATATGATACTGTTCATTTATACAATCGAAATGTCAAGTACTAGATGTTGTTTGGTCATAAGAGAAAACTAGAAAGAAGTTCGTAGGAGAAACTGACGTTTTATGTGTGAAAATACCCTCAGGGACTAAAGTGAAAGGACTGAATTGAAAAGAAACTTAAAGGTTTAAGGTGAAAGGATATTTTTCCCTTTTAAGTTTCCAATAGTAATAACAGAAAAATTTTCCATCCGTGAGGTACACTGCATTATTAGAAATGTCATTTTCATGAATAGTAAATTGAATATTTTATTAGCGCATAATATCAAATAGTACCCTTGACTTTTCCTATAAATAGGCGCTTTTATTTCACTTCTAAACTCACACCTTCAACTTCTATTCTTCTCTCCTTAAGTTTCTCTTGCTTCGACGCTAGGCCTCTGAGATTTTGGGCCTTTTCTTTTTGCTTAGGTAAGAATACTATGCCTTTTCTATGTCTTTCAAATTCTAGAAGTTATTTTCTTAAGTATGCTCTGTGGTTGCGGTTTTGGCCGATCTTCCACATCAGAAAGACTGTCCTTAGCTGTTTATATGTTATTTTGATTCTCTGATTACCGAAATAGAATGTAAACTGTGAAAAATACATGTATAGGAAAGTTCTGGCTAAGGAAAAACCTGGTTTTTAAGTGTGTCCAGTGTGACCCTCCACTCTTTCCTAGGAACTTACGTGGTGTACTCTTTTACAGATTGTATTCTCTATTTCTGGTATGAATAGTACCCGTACGTATGAATAGTAACCGTATGAATAGCAACCGTACATATGAATAGTATCCATACGTAAAAATAGTATTCATACGTATGAATAGTGACCATATGTACAAATATTATCCGTATGTATAAATAGTATCCGTACGTATGAATAGTGACCATATATATGAATAGTACCATATGTATGAACAGTATCTGTATGAAAACAATCCTAACTTGTTTTCTCTAATCTTTCATGAAAATCTCCGTAGCGTAATACTGAAATTCATCTGTGTACTCTTATCTGTAACGACTTAGAGAAGCGATATTCGTACAGAATCCAGGTGAGTGAAACGACCCCGTTTTAATAGAATTTTAGCATTACTGGTGATAAAAAGTATGTCGTAGGACACTCCCAAGATTCATAGGGGGAAATTGAATTCAGAATGGCGAATATAATGAGATAATTAATCCAGAAGTATGGATAAGAAAAAACAAGTATCTCATGATGATGTGAAGATTGAATCTCTTGAATTGTGGTTTATAAAGCTATAATATAGTTATCTACTATACCTGTTATATGGATGAATATTATATTGAGCTTCTGATTATGATATGAAATGCTATTGATTGTGATTGAGCGGGACAGTACCCCCTCTCACGGCAAGGCGGAAAACCCGGTTGACAGGGTGTCTTGACCAATGAGTGTGGAGACAACGATTCCCTCAGTAGGGATATAGCCCAGATTGGTGATAAATCCATGAGGCTCCCTAGCTAAGAGGATGAGGTTGTGCGTCATGGCGGAAATATACATAATTGGTGAGCCGGCCTGTGTGCTCTTTCCGGGATATATTGCCATTGACGAGTACTAGTAACGTTTGTTGAATTGGATGAATTTTTATCTTGTATGTGAGAGGATGATGTTGTGCGTCATGGCGGAAATATACATAATTGGTGAGCCGGCCTGTGTGCGCTTTCCGGGATATATTGCCATTGACGAGTACTAGTAACGTTTGTTGAATTGGATAAATTTTTATCTTCTGTCTATTGGTTGAGTATGAGCCTTTGGATATGCTTGTATGACTGGTAATGTATTTGAATTTTATTAATGCGAGGCCGATTCGCTCATTGAGTTTAAAAGCTCACATTGTTTGTACAACCTTTTTGTTCAGATCAGGTTGCCATCGAAGAATATCTGCTAGAGGAGTAGATCACTTTGGACCTTCCCGTTGTCGGGTAGACTGTCACGACCCGTTTTCTGGGCACATGACCGGCACAATGATGAATCTCTCATCACTGTAAGCCTTCCGATAAATATATCAAATTTTTTTTTATCTGAAAATCATAGAGATGATTTGCATGTAATAATAGATTCTCAATATAAAATACATTATTATGCTGATATACAAACCAAATGCCAAACCCCTGAACTAGATGTCCTAGATGATTACAGAGCAACATAATCTACAACAATAGAGGGGCCTACCCGATAGCGGGAAGGTCCAAAGTGATTTACTCTTCTAGCGGATATTCTTCACTGGCAACCTGATCTGAACAAAAAGGTTGTACAAACAATGTGAGCTTTTAAACTCAGTGAGCAAATCGACCTCGCAATTATTAACAACATATTTAAGATCAAACCAAATCACATTTCAAACAATTCAAACAATTCATACAATTCTAAATCAAGTTCCCAGACATTTTTCGGGTCCCGTCCACAATAAGTGGCCGTTGCCCCACGGCCCCTGCCGTATCCTCCCTTATTTCACCCCTGTCCTCAAAGGGACAAATCTGTAGTCTAACCTTATTTCACCCCGTCCTTAAAAGGACTAATATCATATTCAATATCACGTGGCTATAGTGATTTCATTCCACCCTTATTTCATCCTATGGGATCCCATAAACTTTATTTCCGTTTCTATTAAGATCAAACACAACCACATTACACAATCATAGGCAACCATATGCATCTCATTTCAGGAAAAGTTCACAACAGAATCATATTTACACATTTCAATGTATAACATGAATGCATGAATTTCATGTCACATATATATATAGAGTATACTTTTAATATATACATTAAATAAGCAAACAAGGTAAGGTAGGATCTCTCACCTCGATTCCATACGAGTATCACTTCTCTAAGTCGTTACGGACAAGAGTACACAGATAAATTTCAGTATACCGCTACAGAGATTTTCATGAAAGATTAGAGAAAATACGTTAGGATTGTTTTCGTACAGATACTGTTCATACGTACGGTTACTGTTCATATATACGGTCACTATTCATACGTACGATCACTATTCATACGTACGGTTACTATTCATACCAGAAATAGAGAATACAATCTGTAAAAGAGTACACCAGGTAAGTTCCCAGGAAAGAGTGGAGGGTCACACTGGACACACTTAAAAACCAGGTCTTTCCTTAGCCAGAACTTTCCTAGACATGTATTCTTCACAGTTTACATTCTATTTCGGTAATCAGAGAATCAAAATAACATATAAACAGCTAAGGACAGTTTTTCTGATGTGAAAGATCAGCCAAGGCAGCAAACCACAGAGCATACTTAAGAAAATAACTTCTAAAATTTGAAAGACATAGAAAGGGCATAGTATCCTTACCTAAGCTGAAAAGGAAAGGCCCACAATCTCAGAGGCCTAGCATTGAAGTAAGAGAAACTTAAGGAGAGAAGAAGAGAAGTTGAAGGTGTGAGTTTAGAAGTGAAATGAAAGCGCCTATTTATAGGAAAAGTCAAGGGTACTATTTGATACTATACGTTAATAAAATATTCAATTTACTATTTATGAAAATGACATTTCTAATAATGCAGTTACTGTGTAAATAGCGGCAACGGCTGAAAATTTTTTCTGTTATTACTATTGAAAACTTAAAGGAAAAACTATCCTTTCACCTTAAACCTTTAAGTTTCTTTTCAAATCAGTCCTTTCAATTTAGTCCCTGAGGGTATTTTTACACATAAAACGTCATTTTCTCCTACAAACTTCTTTCTAGTTTTCTCTTATGACCAAACCACATCTAGTACTTGACATTTCGATTGCATAAATGAACAGTATCGTATACGTAAATAGTATTATACGGGTGAATAGTATCGTATACTGAAATAGTAACAGTAGTTTGTAAACAAATATTTATATTTTATTTTTCTTGGGTATTACATAGACCTCTCTTCTGTTATAGATTATGTTGCTCTGTAATCGTCTAGGACATCTAGTTCAGGGGTTCGACATTTGGCTTGTATGTCAGTATAATAATGTATTTTAAATTGATAATCTATGATTACATGCAAATCATCTCTATGATTTTCAGATAAGAAAATTTGATATATTTATCGGAAGGTTTACAGTGATGAGAGATTCATCATTGTGCCGGTCATGTGCCCAGAAAACGGGTTGTGACAAAGTTGGTATCAGAGCAATGGTTGTTAGGTCTCCTAGTGATTACAGAGCAATGTAACCTTAGTAGGACCTCCTCTATCGTTGTGAACCCGGGCACAACTATAGAGAGACGGCTCTACTGAAGGTCCTGTAGGATGTTTTCATTTTCTTTCCCTCCAAGACTTGTCTTTTCTTATGAATTATGTTTTTAGTTTTAGTTTTAGACAGATATGGCTATACTTTTGAGCTCGGTAAAGGAAAGGCTATTATTTGTTTTGATTCCGTTGCTGTCGGATCAAATTGTATGTATAGGGCTTTATATGTTACATTCATGATTGATTTTGTGTGACTGATTTCTTTTATCTTTCTTAATTTTATTATTACTATTTTTGGAGTACCATCCCATAAAAGAAACCACTGGCATTAAAAGCAGAAGGATTACATTGCAAAAAAAAAAAAACAATTACTCATGCATGAGTAATCTAAAAGCGAGGTGGTCTCGGATTAGGAGGGTTGTACTGTATCATCACCCCTCGACCATTCCTTGGAGCGAGAGACAGAGCAATGTCGCGGAGGGTAGTGTAAATCCCATTCATACAATCAACACTTCTTTGTTGTTGATTGCAGAAGCACTGGGTAGACCAATAGAAGAACCTGTCTATTCTTGAAGTCATTTCTGCATGATTGCTGTAATACCCGTTAATTTCAGAATATAATTCGCTTAAGAGTATTTTAGAATTCTACAACGTTACTTTAGTTATTTATTTTGGTCATTTTTAATTTTCATATTTAATTGTTCTCTTTGAATATTATTTATGAAAATTGAGTTAAATGACTGGACTAAATATTTGCACAATGAGGGATATATTCTAAGAATGGTGAAATTCATGGAAAAGTGGTTTCAGAATGGTCAATTAATCCATTTATTGTAAATTGACTGGATGGGTTTGGATGTTGGGTTATGGATACCCATGGGTTATTGAATAACCCATTAGAAATATTTAATATAAAGTTTCAATAGTAACCCTTATTTTTTCACTCAGCCGAAGGAAGCAGAAAAGCATTTCTCTCTCAGTTCTTCATTTTCTTCTCAAATCCTTCCCTTGATCTTCAGAGTTTCGATTATTTGTTCGGTTCAAAAGCTTTGTAAGGATCAAAGGTAAGCTTTAATCCGATTATTTTCCTTAAATTTCAGTTTATGTAGAAGATCAGAGGAGGTTTTGTTCTTGAAGATTTTGATGATAATTCATGAATCTCAGTAGTTTTAGAAGTTATATTTGAGTTATAATCGGTTAAAAGAGTTGAAATTCTGGTTTTGAAACAAGAAAGGAAAGGATGAATTTTTGAAAGATTTTTCTGCAAAAATTCGAGTTACTGTAGCGACCAGAGATTTCGGAAAAATTCTGGAAAATTTTCTTCGGGTTACTGTAGCAGTACTGTAGTGTCGGCAGTCAACGGTACTGTAGCAACAACGTTACTCTAGCGAACCGGCACTGTAGCGAACCATTACTGTAGCGAACCGTACTGTAGCAGTCAGAAAATTTTACGTATTTTCGTGATTTTGTTTCCTTTCTTATGATTCCTTGTAATATATTTTACTAGAAAATTTTCCTACACAAATTCTAGTGTGGAACAAGGTAAACTTGGACAAACATCAAGGTGAGTGAATAACCTTGCTCAGTTAATTTGATATTACTAGTCAAAGTACAATTTAAGTCCCATTTACAATATTATTTGGATAATAAGCAATTAATTTTTTCATATGGGAGTATATGATGATCAATAGAAATAAGAGTATGTAGAAATTATTTATTTCATGACAATTGTACTATGTGATGAATTCTCACTATCTTATTAATGAGTAAAGATCTACGGGATCTAATACACGAGTGTGAAAGGGTTAAAGTCCCATACTACTCGGCGTATATCTAAGAAATCTTATACACGAGTTTAAAAGGGTTAAAGTCCCATACTACTCAGTGCATATCTATGAAACCTATACACGAGTTGAAAGGGTTAGAGTCCCATACTACTCGGTGTATATCGATAAGATCTTATTCACGAGTTTGAAAGGGTTAGAGTCCCATACTACTCGTTGTATATCTAAGAAATCTTATTCATGAGTTTGAAAGGGTTAGAGTCCCATACTACTCGATGTATAAGACAATTAATTATATGAGTAAATGTGGTATTTGTACTTTTGATATTCTATATAGTGCAGTTATTTACTTACTGAGTTTTTAAATAAACTCACACTCCCTATGATTATTTTTCAAATACAGAAAACAAAGAAGAAGAGTATCCGTTGGAAGATTAGAAGCCCCTTGGGATTACTCTCTATTTCTGTCTGGTGGGATACCAGTACTTAATAATGTGGATATTAGAAACGCTCTGTACTTTCTATAGGTCTCTTAGGCTTGCGATGAGATAGAAATATCAGACTATGTATGTCTATATTTGCTTATCAGATGAATATAATTCTGTAGTGTGGAATGAATGATTAAGGTTGAATGTAAAACCTTACAGAATATATGTATATAACGTATATTTGAGAATTATATCAAATGAGTAGTATCTTTTCACATGCTCAATTTTTGGGATGTGACAAATTTGGTATCAGAGGAAAGGTTTTATAGGTCCCCTATAGAGTACAGAGCAAAGTGATCTTTGTGGGCCCTTCCCTATTGTCATGAGCCGCGGCATGACCATAGGATTAGGTTCCATAAAAGACCTTGTAGAGTATAACGTCATTTTATAGATAATTTTCAGTGGGGCTAGTAAGTGATATTTTGCTTATGTCTGAAAATTGTTCGTTATGTGTGTAGATCTGTGACAGATCAATGTCAGAAGGATCTTCTAATAATAATGAGCATATGGGTCCAAGGAGGGCCATGAATCTACCAGTACATGTGCAAGATGATCCTAACCGTAGTGATAGTTTACATGCTCAAAGTACTGAGGACGCAACTAGTGAGCAAGCAAGGAGAGTCGAACCTGATGCTCACGTTGGCAATGTAACTATTGCACATGTGATTAATTTGATGAATGAACGATTTGACCGATTTGAGACTGAAATGAGAGGTCGAGCTGCACAAGCTAACCTGCCAGTGGATCTTCCTATTGTTGAAGCTGAAATTGTACCACCAGCTCAGTTAGCTGGATGAGATAACGTAAGGGAGGTAAGAATGTCTGAATTCCAGAAAATGAGGCCTCCTACTTTTTCAGGGGAAGATCCCAAAGAGGACCCATAATGTTTCCTTGAAGATTGTGAAGCAATCTGTGATGCTATAGAGTGTTCTCCTACTCAAAAGGTAGAATTCACTTCCTTTCAGTTAAAAGGTAGGGCTGGTAAATGGTGGAGGAACTGGAAGAAAGCTAGAATTCAAGGCGCACCGCCAGTTATGTGGACAGAATTTTACAGATTGGTTATGGATGAATTTCTTCCGGCAAGTGAACGATCATCCAGGACCAGAGATTTTCTGTATCTACGACAGGGAACCATGACTGTTGATGAATATTCAGCTCAGTTTGTTAAATTATCTGAATATGCCCCTGAAATAATTCCTTCTGAAAGGAAGAAAATAGAAAAGTTTGTGGAAGGGCTTCGTGATGCCTTATATGATCAAGTGGGTTCTAATATGAACGATTACTCTTCGTACTCAGAGGCTGTTGATGTGGCCCGAAGAATGGAAAAGAGGTCAAAGAATAAAGAAGAGTATCGTCAAAAGAAGAAAGCTAGATATAGAAGATCTTTTGATCAAGGGGAAGACTCAGGGACTTTGAAACCCTTTACTGCATCACAACATGCTCCAGCCACTCCTACTAAGTCATCTTATTCTACAGCCAGTGTGGCTAAGCCTCGTTTAGAGAACAGGGGTGGTTTTAGCTCTTCTAGTAGAGGAGGTACTCATAGTAGAAGGGAAAAACCTCAATGTCCTGAATGTGGAAAGTTTCACTTCGGAGAATGCAGGTTAAACACTGTTGGTACAGGCTGTTTTCACTGTGGACAAAAAGGACATTTTATAAGGGAGTGCCCTAAGCTCATGACAAGACCAGGTCAAGGGTCTACTTTGCCACCTCGGCCACAGTCTATTTCTGCTTCTATTACTCAAACACCAACCCCTTCAATAGGGGGTAGTATGGGAAGAGGTTCTGGAAGAGGCCAAGGTGATCGTGGAAAATAAGCTGCTGGCAGAGGAAATGCAAGAGTATATGCTCTAACCCGACAGGATGCTCAAACATCCAATGCTGTAGTTACAGGTATATTATCTGTTAATACTTTTGCTGCACGTATTTTGTTTGACCCCGGTTCTACTCACTCATATATGTCACCCCTATTTGCCAAGAGATTTGCATTTGATTCGATTACTCTTAAAGAACCATTCTTGGTTTCCACACCGATGAGAGAGACTTTGATGGTTAAAACATGTTATCGTTCTTGTAAAATAATTGTTGGGGGCATGGAAACTGAGATAGATCTTATGATTCTCAATATGTTAGATTTTGATGTGATTCTAGGGATGGACTGACTATCTTCTTGTCATGCTACTATAAATTGTCGTGACAAAGTTATTTCCTTTAATATACCGGGGAGGAGTAATTTTGTGTTTCAAGGAGATCGAAGTGATGTACCTTGCAACATGATATCTATGTTAAGTGCCCGGCGTATGTTGCGAAAGGGATGTCAGGGATTTCTAGCTTTTATCAAAGATTTAGAAAAGAAAGAACAGAAGTTAGAAGACATTCATGTGGTTAATGAATTCCCAGATGTGTTTCCAGAAGATTTACCTGGATTACCGCCAGAAAGAGATATTGAGTTCAGTATTGATTTGGTCCCAGACACAAGACCAATTTCTATTCCACCTTATCGTATGGCTCCTGTTGAGCTAAAAGAACTCAAAGAACAATTGGAAGATTTGTTAAACAAAGGGTTCATTCGCCCAAGTTTTTCACCTTGGGGTGCTCCTGTTCTTTTTGTGAAAAAGAAAGATGGTTCTATGAGACTATGTATAGATTATCGTCAGCTGAATAAAGTCACAGTGAAGAATAAGTATCCTTTACCAAGGATAGATGATTTGTTTGATCAGCTTCAAGGAGCAAAATACTTCTCAAAGATTGATCTAAGGTCTGGATATCATCAGTTACGAATTAAGAATGATGATATACCTAAGACTGCTTTTCGTACACGGTATGGACATTATGAGTTTCTTGTGATGTCTTTTGGGTTGACAAATGCACCAGCAGCATTTATGGATTTAATGAACAGAGTGTTTAAATCCTTCCTGGATAAGTTTGTAATTGTATTTATTGATGATATTTTGGTGTATTCAAAGAGTCATAAAGAACATACTGAGCATTTGAGAATAGTGCTTCAGACTTTGAGAGAGCATCAGTTGTATGCAAAGCTCTCAAAATGTGAATTCTGGATGAGTCATGTAACATTTTTGGGACATGTTATTTCCCAAGAAGGTATTCATGTAGATCCAAGTAAAATTGAAGCAGTAAAACAATGGCCTAGACCAACAACTGTGTCTGAAGTACGTAGTTTTCTTGGCTTAGCAGGGTATTACCGTCGCTTTGTCAAAGATTTCTCTAAGACGGCTCTCCCATTAAATAAGTTAACCCGAAAGAATGTTAAATACATTTGGGATGATTCATGTGAATAAAGTTTCACCCAATTGAAAGAGTGTTTAACTTCTGCACCAGTCTTAACCCTACCATCAAGACCAGGGGGTTACTCTGTATTCTGTGATGCCTCAAGGATAGGCTTAGGGTGTGTATTGATGCAACATGGTAAAGTCATAGCTTATGGCTCACGTCAGCTTAAAAAGCATGAATTGAATTACCCCACTCATGATTTGAAAATGGCAGCTGTAGTGTTTGCCCTAAAGATATGGAGACATTACTTGTATGGGGAAACTTGTAAAATTTTTACAGATCACAAAAGCCTTAAGTACATTTTTGAGCAAAGAGATCTCAATCTAAGGCAACGAAGGTGGATGGAACTTCTGAAAGATTATGATTGTACCATCCTTTACCATCCAGGTAAAGTAAATGTAGTGGCTGATGCTCTAAGTCGAAAGTCTATGGGAAGTTTAGCTCACATTGCCACTATAAGGAGGTCTCTAATACATGAACTACAAGAATTGGAAGCTGATGGAGTATTCTTCGAGATCACTGAGTCAGGTACATTTCTGGCTCATTTAACAGTTAGATCATCCCTTGTAGAAAAAGTAAAAGCAACTTTAGAAAATGACATTGATATGGTCAAAATAAGAGATAAGGCAAGGCAAGGTCTAGCACCAAGTTTCTTGGTAGATGAAGAGGGAGTCTTATGGTTTAATGGGAGACTCTGTGTCCCCAACATTGAATCTTTGAAACATGAAATCTTAATGGAAGCTCATGGTTCACCCTACGTTGTACATCCTGGTGCTGTGAAAATGTATCAGGACTTGAAACAAGTTTACTGGTGGGAGGGCATGAAGCGAGACGTGACTGACTTTGTAGCTCGATGTTTGACTTGTCAGCAAGTTAAAGCTGAACATCGACGACCACCTGGATTGATGCAAAAACTAGATATTCCCGAATGGAAGTGGGAAAGGATCACTATGGATTTTGTAGTAGGTTTACCTCGGTCAACAAAAGGAAATGACTCAATATGGGTCATAGTGGATCGACTTACTAAGTCAGCACATTTTCTTCCTGTTCATACCACTTTCAGTGTAGCAAAACTTGCTCGAATTTATGTTAAAGAAATAGTGAAACTTCATGGTGTACCAATATCCATTATATCAGATCGAGGACCTCAGTTTACTTCTCGGTTCTGGAAAGTCTTTCAAGAGGCTTTGGGTACCAAAGTGAATCTTAGCACAGCATTCCATCCTCAGACTGATGGACAGTCCGAAAGGACAATTCAGACTTTAGAGGATATGCTAAGAGCTTGTGTGATGGATTTCAGTGGAAGTTGGGAAGATCATTTGTCTCTTATTGTATTTGCTTATAACAACAGTTACCAAGCCAGTATTCAGATGGCACCTTTTGAGGCTTTATATGGGAGACGGTGTCGATCTCCTATAGGTTGGTTTGAACTTGGTGAAACCAAAATATTTGGACCTGAGATGATTCAGGAAGATATAAATAAAGTTAAACTGATCAGAGAAAAGTTGTTAACTGCTCAGAGTAGACATAAGTCTTATGCGGACAACCGACGACGTGACCTTAAATTTGCAATAGGTGATATGGTTTTCTTACGAATCTCACCTATGAAGGGAGTAATGAGATTCGGGAAGAAAGGCAAGCTTAGTCCGAGGTATGTTGGCCCATATGAGGTTGTAGACAGAGTGGGTAATGTGGCATATCGCCTAGACCTACCTTCCAACCTAGAGGGAGTTCATCCAATATTTCATGTGTCCATGCTACGGAAGTATCTTCATGATCCTTCTCATGTCATTCAACCCCAAGAAGTTCATTTTGATGAAACTCTCACCTACGAAGAGGTACCAGTAGCTATCCTTGATAGAAAAGTCAAGAAATTGCGTACCAAAGAAATTCCTACTGTCAAGGTTCTTTGGAGAAATCATTCTCGCGAGCAAGCTACGTGGGAGGCAGAAGATGAGATGTGGAAAAACTATCCCCATTTATTTGAAACTTGAGGTAAGATTTTAATTCGGAGGACCGAATTCTTTTAAGGGGGGTAGAATGTAATACCCGTTAATTTCAGAATATAATTCGCTTAAGAGTATTTTAGAATTCTACAACGTTACTTTAGTTATTTATTTTGGTCATTTTTAATTTTCATATTTAATTGTTCTCTTTGAATATTATTTATGAAAATTGAGTTAAATGACTGGACTAAATATTTGCACAATGAGGGATATATTCTAAGAATGGTGAAATTCATGGAAAAGTGGTTTCAGAATGGTCAATTAATCCATTTATTGTAAATTGACTGGATGGGTTTGGATGTTGGGTTATGGATACCCATGGGTTATTGAATAACCCATTAGAAATATTTAATATAAAGTTTCAATAGTAACCCTTATTTTTTCACTCAGCCGAAGGAAGCAGAAAAGCATTTCTCTCTCAGTTCTTCATTTTCTTCTCAAATCCTTCCCTTGATCTTCAGAGTTTCGATTATTTGTTCGGTTCAAAAGCTTTGTAAGGATCAAAGGTAAGCTTTAATCCGATTATTTTCCTTAAATTTCAGTTTATGTAGAAGATCAGAGGAGGTTTTGTTCTTGAAGATTTTGATGATAATTCATGAATCTCAGTAGTTTTAGAAGTTATATTTGAGTTATAATCGGTTAAAAGAGTTGAAATTCTGGTTTTGAAACAAGAAAGGAAAGGATGAATTTTTGAAAGATTTTTCTGCAAAAATTCGAGTTACTGTAGCGACCAGAGATTTCGGAAAAATTCTGGAAAATTTTCTTCGGGTTACTGTAGCAGTACTGTAGTGTCGGCAGTCAACGGTACTGTAGCAGCAACGTTACTCTAGCGAACCGGCACTGTAGCGAACCATTACTGTAGCGAACCGACACTGTAGCGAACCATTACTGTAGCAAACCGTACTGTAGCAGTCAGAAAATTTTACGTATTTTCGTGATTTTGTTTCCTTTCTTATGATTCCTTGTAATATATTTTACTAGGAAATTTTCCTACACAAATTCTAGTGTGGAACAAGGTAAACTTGGACAAACATCAAGGTGAGTGAATAACCTTGCTCAGTTAATTTGATATTACTAGTCAAAGTACAATATAAGTCCCATTTACAATATTATTTGGATAATAAGCAATTAATTTTTTCATATGGGAGTATATGATGATCAATAGAAATAAGAGTATGTAGAAATTATTTATTTCATGACAATTGTACTATGTGATGAATTCTCACTATCTTATTAATGAGTAAAGATCTACGGGATCTAATACACGAGTGTGAAAGGGTTAAAGTCCCATACTACTCGGCGTATATCTAAGAAATCTTATACACGAGTTTGAAAGGGTTAAAGTCCCATACTACTCAGTGCATATCTATGAAACCTATACACGAGTTGAAAGGGTTAGAGTCCCATACTACTCGGTGTATATCGATAAGATCTTATTCACGAGTTTGAAAGGGTTAGAGTCCCATACTACTCGTTATATATCTAAGAAATCTTATTCATGAGTTTGAAAGGGTTAGAGTCCCATACTACTCGATGTATAAGACAATTAATTATATGAGTAAATGTGGTATTTGTACTTTTGATATTCTATATAGTACAGTTATTTACTTACTAAGTTTTTAAATAAACTCACACTCCCTATGATTATTTTTCAGATACAGAAAATAAAGAAGAAGAGTATCCGTTGGAAGATTAGAAGCCCCTTGGGATTACTCTCTATTTCTGTCTGGTGGGATACCAGTACTTAATAATGTGGATATTAGAAACGCTCTGTACTTTCTATAGGTCTCTTAGGCTTGCGATGAGATAGAAATATCAGACTATGTATGTCTATATTTGCTTATCAGATGAATATAATTCTGTAGTGTGGAATGAATGATTAAGGTTGAATGTAAAACCTTACAGAATATATGTATATAACGTATATTTGAGAATTATATCAAATGAGTAGTATCTTTTCACATGCTCAATTTTTGGGATGTGACAATTGCGTTTAGTTAACTTTTCCAGGTCTCTTATCATCTTTTTCAGATTTTTCACCTCCTGCTCTAGACAGGCGATTTTGTCCTCCGAGGTATGGCCCGTACTAGTCTGCTCAGCTTCCTCGTTCTTCTTCATTTTCTTCTCCTTATGTTTCTCTAGAGACCCCTCAAAAGGTCTTTTGCCCTTGTCTTTGCCCAGACTTAAGTTTAAGTCGAGCTCTTCTCTCTTGGCATCCACTGTGAGATCAATGTACTTCCTTGTGGCCAGAATTTGAAAAAAAAAATTAGAAATTTATGTAGGAGTATGAGAAGAGAGGAATGCTGGGAAGTTGTAGGCTCAGAGATGATTACTCTTTGTGGTGTGGTAACTGAGAACGCTGGGGCAGTTCTTATAGAGAAAAAATTAGAACTTAGAGACAAAGAAGATATCTTTTCGCCGCACCCTACACGCTTAACCTATGGATTTCTGCAAGCTGGAAGCTAGAAGTCTAGGGTAGGCATGCACACCAACAACGCGTCGCATTAATGGCAAAACCACGAAAGTCAATATTCGCTGGATTTGCGGCCGATTTACACTTGATTTTTCCATTTCTCTCGTTGGCATTTTCTGAAATTGAAAGAAGTCGACAATGTAGCCATTACAAAGTGTCTTGGATGTTTTCACGATGAACTAAAATGTATTTCTATGCTTTCTTGTATTATTCTTGAAAGCCTTCAGTTGAGTATAATATACATAATTGATTAAATTATACTGTGATTATATATATCTAAATACATATGATATGTATGTATGTTATTTATGCATAGAGAGTGAAGGCTATTTGTTATGGCCAGTAATAATATGTAATGATTCTACACATATTCAGAGAATGAGAAGTCTGAAATTTAAAAGGACTTGAATAGATGAAAATATATAGATAATGATGTATCTCCATGTTTATACATATATATATATATATATATATGCTCGTAGAGGCAAGTGAAAGGTAAAATTTTTCTTACTTTATGGAACGCTTGATGTGTAGATGTGAGAAGTTTTTATTTTAATATGTATGTTTGAAAATGTGTAAGCTTAGGGCAAAGCCACGGATTAGAAACCTAGATAAGGTTAATATGAAGCTACCCGTTCATGGAGTAATATCTCGATTTAGAATTATTGGATAAGAAAAATACAGAGTTAGGAAGTCATAAATTGAATCGGCGATTAGTTTAATAATTTGAGCAAGAGTCAAAAGTTAGCCGAAATTTTTGAGGAAATCTTTTGTATTAGATTATATTTTGTTATTTTCTGGCATGCTTATCAGAGACCGTTGGCATTGAGTCGGATAAGGTCTGTAGGTCATCTTTAGAGTATGATGTAAAGGTTTTGTAGCCCTAAATTTCGTCTATATATAATGGATGCCCCATTACGCTGCTCACTACACTAAGAGTTTATATCTATAAGCTTTCTAGCATCAAACTTCTCCTTCTGTACAACCTTTATAGCTCAGAAAAATATGGCTAGCAATAAATCTTTCAATTTAAATTTTGAGGCTGGCAAGGTAGAGCTGGATCTAAATCTTAGCCTGGAGAATTATAAGAATAAGAGATTCATGGAAGAGTCACCAGAGGCTAAGAAAAGAAAAAGGGATGTAGTAGAGTTAGAGGATGTTAGCACAGCAACATCTTCTAATAATGAGCTTGCGCTTATGAGACAAAAGATGGAGGACTTGGAAAGATTGATAAACCGCCACTTTGAGGAACATGGGAGATTGATAAATCGTCTCTTTACAGAACAGGAAAAGCTTTTGAACCGTCATTTTAGGGAATTGGCGAATAGAGTTGATAGACATTCGATGTTTGCAACTCAAAATTTTCGTGACCAACAAGCGAGATGTATTGACTGTATGAATGGAGTGACTTCTGCACTTCGCCAAATTTCCCAGACGTTTCCTCCCGAAACTCTTTCTAGGCTGCAACGATTAACTTCCTCCTTAAGGTCTGAAGCACCTTCTTCTTCTAGACCTGGAGCACCTTCTGCATTTCAAAAGCCTCCTCGTTCTTAATTTATCTTTTCTTTTGTTTGTACCTAAAGCTGATGTTTGATCTAATGTTTACGTATTAAAATTATCTGTTTTGTAAATCAAGTTCAGCTTGTTGCCTGTAACTTATGTATTAGAAATAAAAATTGTTCGTATTTGATTTTTTTTGTTGAAACAATTCTTTTACTGAAGAAACTTGAGAAATAAAAATATGTTGAACTTGTTATATTTTGTTCTTGATTGTGAAAATTCTAAGAGAGAGAATGAGATATAAACAAAATATCGGCATTTGCTTCAATCTTGAGGTAAGTTTTGAATTCGGAGGACCGAATTCTTTTAAGGGGGGAAGAATGTAATATCCCAAGAATTTATATGAATATTTAAAGTCTGATTTGAAGTTTAGTGAAAAATTTAATTACGTGGAAGATTTTCTTTTTGAATTATGAAGAAAATGTGGGAATAGAAATTTTTATTTTTAATTTAGGAAATTTGTACAAATTCTCAAGGACTAAAGTGAAAAGAAAAGAAAGTATAGAGGACCTTTGAGAAATGACCAAGTAGGAACCCGAGAAGAAGAATAGAGCTTATGGAAATGAATTATGAGTCTGGTACCGAAAGAATGATGGATTCGAGGTTAAAGTGGTATTTGAGACATCGAGAGGGATTAAAGTGAACAAATCTTATAAGCTAAGGTGGCTGTGAGCGATTTTATCGAAAAAGAAATCAGTGGGGCCCATGCGTATACACTCCTCTCTTATTCTTCTCATTCTCTCTTATTCATTTTTTCTATCTTCCTCCCGTAGCTCTCGGCTGAGGATCCCAATTTCTTTTCTTCACCTCCATCCATGCCAAATGCTTAAGGAAGGAAGCCTTGGAAGTTAGAAGGATTGGTAAGTTGATGTTCTTCTTCTTCTTCCTTTTATTACAAGATCAAATCCTTGGTTATCATTTTTTCAAAATTTTTGTAGAATATTTTAATGGATGAATTTAAGTGTGGATGTTAATCTAAAACATTCCTAGGTAGTTTATGATGTTATTAGAACAAGAAATTTGGAGAAAACTAGGAGAAATTCGTAGAATTTGGATATTTGAAAAAAGTTAGTGTTCTTGATGAAATTTTGAGATTTGAGCTTGGATTGTTGATAGAAATTGGGAGTTTTGGTGTTAAAACACTCCTTAGACATTAAGGATGAAAACCCATGGAAGAAATCAAAAGAAATGTTGTTTTAGATATGATTTTAGGATTTTTGGATGAAGAACACGAAGAACATCAGAAATTTTCCCCAGAAATTACTGTTCACCGAGAAAATTTTTCCAGATTTTCTCGTTACTGTAGCGTTGACTCGGTCAACGTTACTGTAGCTACGTTGACCGTTGACCGTTACTGTAGCATCAGTTTTTTTTTTTTTTAAATATCGTTGAAAATCTCTTTGAGTCTAGTTTCCAATGGTATAAGTTTCATCTGGATATTCATTACCAGTTAGAAGTTATGATTTGAGAAGTGGATGAAGGTCGAGAGTAGTAGTAGGAAATTTCTCTATTTCGTAACCCTGATGGTTTTTATCTGGTTACAATAGGAATGGTCAAAGTGCAAGGTGGGAGTGGCGAGAGCGTGAAATCCAGGTGAGTGGGTTAATACTTGCTATGATTAAATATCTGTTATTGACTTTTTGCATCATAGTGGAAATATGTTGTATATCCAAGTTTGAAGAGGATGATGTGCAACGATGAGGCATAAACAATTGTGGAACGTGTCTGGTAATGTATATAATTATATTTTCTTATTTTCCCATGAATTGAGGTTATATGATGGATTGTGAATGACATGTGAACTGAGTTGAATAATTGTTCTATTTTATGGGTTATGTTATATACATGCTATGTTGCTGGAACCATATTGATTATGTTGTGGCTTGCATTGTAAATGACTGAGTTGTGTATGTGGCTCAAGATTATGATTGAGGATGTTTTTATATGTGATTGTGATTGTTTTTGACTGGAAAGGAAAGGTATGGTGGTGCACCCCATGGAGAAATCTATGTGAAGTTATAAGGGTGGAGAATATAAATGCAGCGATAAGGGTGGATGCGGTGGGGGCCGCGGGCAACGATCCAGAGGTATTGTGGACGACCCGTTTGGTACGGGAAATGTGTGTGAAATTGATTTCATCGATTGCTGTTGTGAATTTTGAATTATGTTGAAATGCATTTGATTTACTTGGATATTATTGTGAAGTATTATGAATAATATTATATCATATGATGATCGATCTACGTATGATTGCTGCATGTTATCATTATGATACATAATTTTTTTTGTCATAGTGTTGTGTTATCTACTCACTGGGCACGTGGTTTGCTCATACCCCTCTTATTGATATTTTTTTTTCAGAGTTGACAGTTGAAGGTAAATATCGGAACAAGGAATTATGGATCCTTAGTCCATGATTACCTTTTCATTTGTTCAGGATAAAGGTATAATAATTAAGTTTTATTCTAAGTTGTATAAATCTAGAAATCTCTGTAATCGGGTAGGTTCATTCAGTGATGTAATGTGAGTAATTGTAGTATGTATAGAGAACTCGTTTTGGTTGCATGAAAAAGAATTGTATGATTTTTAAGAGAAAGATAGGCTTACGGAGGTGAAATGAAATTCACTTTACATGCCGGTCACGTACTCAAATTTTGGGACGTGACATTTACCCAGGTCAACAATTGACTGGTGAACCGAATACTTGTCTAAGTCAATGATCAGGCCGGTTTTGATAACTATGCCCAAGGAGAGCCAGTTAATTTGAGATTCAAGTTCTTCTTCATATTGGAGAATTTTTAGAAGTTCTTCTTGTAGAGTTTTTCCAAGTGATCTAAATTGATCATTGTCATATAAACAAATAGTTTTTTTTAAATACCTAGAATCTTAGCAAGGAGTGTCTTTTTTTTTTTTGTTTATAAATGTTTTTGAAAACATTTTTATTCCAATTAATTAAAAAGTTTTGGAAGTTTAGAATGACATCATTTATGTTCTGATTTGTAGTACCCCATGAGTTCTGGACAATAGGTTAAAAGTCACTATGGCTCATCCACAGAGTTTCGAATCTAAAGGGGCGAGGACCATAGGTAGGGGCTGTCAGTTTGAAGCAGGATGGGTGCATGGTCATATCTTAGCCTAAGGAGGTGGTGAACTTTACAATTTGGGAAAAAGGAAACCCAGCTGCTAGTTTCATGTGTTCTGTCAATCTTATCCTAATAATGCAGTGGCTATTTCTGCCATTTGTCCAAGTAAAAAGTGGTCTAAAAAAACCTAGATCTATTAGGCCTTAATGATCCAAAAAAGAGTTAAAGAAATTCATTTTTACATGTGAGGGAGGCCCACTCCCAAATTTTTCAGAGGTTTTAGAAATATCATTAAAATCACCAATAAGAAGCCATTGTTTGTTTAATAGGGAAGCGAGATTCATATAAGTAGACCATAAAAACTTTCTTATTTCAAAGTGAGGATTAGCATAAATTCTAGAAATAAGAAAGGTTTTATTGTTTACCTTGCACTCGAGGTGCATGTCCTGAAAGGAAGATGCCACCAAATTGATGGTCACTCTGTTCGTATCCTAAAGAGCTTAGATTCTGCCTACAAAGCCCATTGTATCAACATTGATGTATTGAGTGAATCCTAAGCAAGCAATGATTGAACTAGCTCTATCACCACTGACCCTGGTCTCAGTAAGGATGACTAAGTCAGGGGAGTGAGTGGTAACTAATTCTCAGAAAACTCTGTGAAAGTCAACCCCAGCTACTTCTCTAATGTTCCAACTAAGGATGTCCATCATAAAAGGGGTGATTAAAGGGGGTTCTATAGTGTAAACAAGGTAATAAGAGGTTATGAACAGATGGTAATCAAGAGTTCCTATTTTCGATTTCAGAGAGCAGGTGACGAAAACGTTCATTTCAGTTATTTTGAGCGGTGAGCTGGACAGGGTGGTGATGCTCATATTCTCATGGATTTTGACAATTGTTCCTCCTCAATGCATCGAGATATGGAATATTAGGAGTGGTGGGGGAACCACTCTCATTATTGGACTTATAGGCATTAGGTATAAAGGGAATTTGGTGTGAGGGTGATTTTGGAATGTACGTGGCAGAGGGGTCATCAGTATATTTCAGAGTTAAAGATTGACCAGAGCATTCAAAGACATGGGATTTGTCAAAGTTTTAGAAATGGCCTTGTGCATAAAGTCGGCCTATGCAGTGGTCTAAGAGGAATTGTTCAGAATGCCTCTCATAAGGTTCAACCAACAGAGGGTGGTTTCTTCCATGCAAGACGGGTAACGTAAATGGGTTTCATACATGTTGGAGAGGAGGTGAAAAGTGTTGTCATTTATTGGCGGGTTGTTGTCTGTGTCCCGGAGATGAAGGGGGAACCTCATTGGGATTACTAGGCATATGAGATTTGGGTTCAACTGAGAATAAGAGTTGGTGTGAGATGTCTGATGCGTTGGCTTGGAGAGTTTGACAGGGCATTTGGTGAATGGTGAGAGTTTGGCAGGTTGGCTCAAGTTGAAGAGATCTTCTTGACTCATTGTTCTAGGCGAGAAGGTTCAAGATGGGCGGAAGCAGGGAAGGCACAAAGGTTTTTTCATTTACCTGGCAATGGTTTTCAGTGTTAAGATTTATGAGAAGATGGTTTATATCAACTTTTAGATTCAAATTGCTTAGCGTTTAGGTACTCAAGGGATACATCTCAACTAGGAAGGAATGATGGCTAGGGATGGTGTTATGATTACAACTTTTAATGGCAGATTGTAAATTGTAACATCTCATATTTTCTTTTATTTAAATTATATTTTCTTTGTTTAAGTTAGAAATGATATTAGAAATTAGTAGAATATATTTTTGGCTGCTTAGGAGGAAGTAATAAAGGAATAACATGAGAAAATTAAGATAAATGAGCTAAGAATAAAAGGAAAATGAAGTTCTAAGGTAATCAGTCGACTGATTGAGTAAATCAGTTGACTGATAGCATCAGAGATCAAGTCAGGTTACTAATATCTGCAATCAGTCGACTGATGAGGAGAGATCAGTTGACTGATTATTCTTTGTCAGGCTAAAATTTTAGATTCTGAAGCAATCAGTTGATTAATCAGGATAGATCAATCAACTAATTACGCATCAGTCGACTAATGGACTGCTGGAGTGCGAAAGTAAGTCGATTTTAACTGAAAAATCAGTGGAAAAATTTTCCTAAACACCGTTATCATGCTAATAAAGCTTAGAAATGAGATAGTAGGGTTAAAAAGGAGATTTTCACAATAAAATGCTCTTTAGACTCTTTTAGAAGCAAGAAGAGAGGAAGAAAGAGCAAATTCTGAAATTTAGAGAAGAAAGAGAGAAAGAAAACGTGATGAGCAAGAATGAGAGAGAGAAGGAAGTTTTAATAGAGATTTTAGCAAGAAGATCATAAAAGGTAAGGACATGTTTGGTTTGGGCATTTCATATTTTCATTTTCACTGAAAACAGAAAATGAATTTGAAAATATGTTTAGTTGAGTTAACTGAAAACGTTTTCTTGAAAACATTTATTAAAATATGCCTAAGTCTGAAACACCAAAAAGATGTTTTTAGTGTTTTAGGAAATGAAGAGTGAAAATGAAAATAAGAAATGTTTTCATAAACCAAATAGACCCTAAGTTTCTAACTTGATTCTTCTAGTTTAGATAGATTCTAAAGCTTGAAAAATAATATAATAGGGATTTTTAGGCCAAGGAAGGAAGAAAGAGGAAGGAGTTGGTCTAGAGGTTGAAGAAACAAAGAATGTTAGAGAAGGACTAAAAGATAATAATTCAACTTTAGCTATAGGAGAATCAAAGATAGCTAGTTTTTCATAAAAGCAAGTTATTTATATGTATTATCATGCTTGTGCATGATATAATATAGTTTTTATAATAAAGTCTTCCATGAATGCTTGAGAATATGTTTTCTCATGAAAGTAGAATTTGACTCCTCATGGGATGTAAAAATTCCTCATAGAATATATAGTTCTCTTCATGAGATAACTAGAAAGCAAATTATTTCAGTTATTTATCATGCTCTTTGTATGATTTAGTAAATATGTACATGTTAAAGCTTTCCATGAGTATGTAGAACTAATTTTCTTTTGAAAATTAAAGTTTATGTCCTTATGGGATGACAGAACCCCATAATTCCTTATAGCTTGTAAAAGTCTTTATAGGATAACAGAACCTTAGAAATTCTTAATGAGATAATAGAAATTTCTCATGAAACATTCAGTACTCTTCTTGAGAAAGTAGTTAAAGTATAGTGTACTATATTGAGAAAGAAGTTCATGACACAATTTCTGTGTTCGTATATCAGTTTATATATTTCATAGAATAAGTTTGCTATTGAGACTGCTTTTATGATAGTTCTTCCATGTTCATGGAAGTGGGAATTATTTATTGAGAATTGCTTGTATGACTAAAATGGTTCTTATGGTATTTTCTGAAAGTAAACTAACTATTGAGATTATATATCTCATGTTTTATATTATAACTAACCATTTTAGGAATTAAAATAAGAAATGTGAGAAAAAGCAAAAGAACAAACTAGTAGAGCTGTTAAGTAGTTATTTAGCAAAGAAGATGTTGTGTCAACTTTTTATACAAATCCCTTGAATTGTAGCTCCATTCTAGAAGAGAATTTGCAAGAAAAGTTGAAGAAGTATTGTAGATTATATATATATTGAAATTAGATGATTTTACCATATTTTCAAGTTAATATTTTTTGAAATATGAAGTTTAGAACATATCAATCGACTGATTATCCTGTATCAATTGGTTGATACCTTTCTATTTTAGATATATGTAAGTTTGAAAACAATCAGTCGACTAATCACTTTCTGCAAAATGTAAAATTTTATATTTTAAGATATTCAAAAATTTATTTATTTAAATGTATTTAGTCATTTTGTAAGAATTTTTAAAAAAATCTCATAGTTTTACTATATTTTTACAAGATCAATATTACAATTTTTTTTAAATTATATAAATGTAACATAAGTCTAGCAGACGTTACATAAATCACCAGAGTGAGTACTCGGGGAAGAGCAAATGGTGAGGACTTGATCCGACGTTTGGATAAATGCATTGTATTGGGTATTAGGTGTTTTGGCGATTAATGCGGTTATTAAGATAAGGTGAAAGCTTAGGTGGTATAGGTTGCAAAGAGGTGTTAACGTCATTATGTCGTTCGAGTGGGATTGGGTTAAGGGGTTGTAAAGACTATTATGATCAGCCATTAATGATAAACATTTTTGAACATTTGGCTTTTGGGTTATTCTTTTTTTTTTTAACATTTTTTCCAGCTTCCCGATCATAATTATTCTTTGGAGCTTGTGTATTCAAATTTTTTTGAAAAGTTTTTGGCGAACTCCGTTAGTACTTTCCATCGGAATAGTGTTCAGAGCTATGAGATTGCCTGGACATAACAAGATAAAGGAGTGCAATGGGGATGGAGAATGGAAGAAAAGAAAGAAAGATTTTCATAAATAATTTCCTGATGGCAATTATTAGTGCAAATCATCCCAGGGAGATCATAGCCGATGTCTAATTCAACACATATTCTCGTCAAAGAAAGGTCCAAGGACTTGCTTCTGGTGGCGTCAAGTACTACCCTCCTCCCGATAAGGTTGCCAATCGAGATTAGCGACTGAGGAGAGTGATATTCCATTGGGAGCATGGGGAGCCTAATCCTGATGGTGGAGACAAGGGATTTGGACAACATTTGTGCTTTTTGGTTGGGTTTCCAAAGTTGGGTTAAGAGTGGCCCAGTACCCGATCTCCATTTGGACGTAAAGATTTCGATACGATCAAGCTCATTTAGGCTGTGAATGATATAGCAATTAAACCCTAAGTGTTGAATTTTAGGGTTCCCAGATAGCTTCCATAAGCTCAAAATCTGTTGCTTGAAGTAGGTGGAGTCCATGGGTTTTTCGGTTGCACAAACAAACATCGCGTTTTTCCAGTAGAGACCTATATTTTCTGAGAAGGTAATATTTGGTATATTTGGGTTTTCGTGAGATTACTCCAAGATTAATATTTCAGGAGGGTTAGGGTTTTTTGATTTCAGGATGGTTTCCATAATTTTTTATTAATTGTTGACACAGGACATCCTTGACGAGAGAAAGGGTCGATGATAGAATTACTTGTAGTTCATCCCAAAAAACAGGGCGCAGCCGTCTTATCAGTTGAAGGTGAACGAGTCCTTACAATTGGCTCTTCCGCTTCTACTCGTTCTGAATTTGAAAACACTTGGTGGCTTTCCTTGTGTTCAGTCGAGTCAAATGGTGAATTCGGTGGTACTGGTGAAGTCGCCTTTACATTTGGAGCAGGCGTTGTCTCGGTCTCCTTTGCAATCGCAGATGCCGCCTTTGTCGTAGATTCATTCACAATCGCCTCCGTCACAGATGTAGACACATTCGTCCTTGCAGTCGTCGTCGTTTTCGCCTTCGCAATCACAATTGCCTTCGCCTTCGCCTTCGACTTTGCCATCGTCATTTTTCTTTCTGCTTCTTCTCTAACGTGATAAAACTCTATTGAATCTCGTGTATAAAATTCATCTTAGAGTGATGTATAGTTGCCATAGTTGGTACTATACTACTATCTGACTGAGAATGCCTCCCACCAATTGGCCTCCCAACAATGAGAAGAGGACGAAATGAGTCACAGCAAGATTTACATGTGAAGAATAAACCTAGCTAAACGAAGACGCATAAACTTCGAAGAGGGGACAATCAATAAATGAAGCAGGCAAAGCATATAACGGGTAGCTTTGTACGTTGTTCTCTGAGAGCAAATCGTCTCGACAAAGAAAAAGGATAAAGTACGATGTCAAAACGTCTGAAAAGACTTCAAATATGTACTTTTGTTTCAGAAGTATCTAATATCACACATCTCCATTTTCAAAATGACAGACAGAAATGTGGTCTCTGGTTAGTATTTCTTGAGGTGGTGTTTCCTGATATTAATTTAGTTAGTTTCCACTTTCCACGTTAACCTGAGAATCTCATTTTGTATATTGATATTGCGATGAAATAAAGAATTAAAACAGAGAGAGGTATCTAATCTGGGAGAAGAAAATATGTAGATAGCAGTATAGATCAATGGGATGATTTGGACCCTATCCATATTAATAGCCATCTCTCCTGTCTTGCTCCTCAGCTTCCTTATTAGCAACTTGAACGGACTTGAACCACAAAAATCCCTGTATTCAAAATTAACTCCAATAATTAGCTGAGCAGGGGATCAATGTTTTTTAAGGGTTCTCAAATATTCTCTTCATATTCAAAATCGCCAAATTAGTGTCCATGTTACGCTGTTAATTCACCCTAGCAGTTGTCAGATTAAGCTGAAAGTGATGATCTTGATTTAAGATTATCAAGGGACTATGCTTTGAAATGGAACTAATTAATCATTAATGGTACATGACCCACTATTCACAGGGTTAAGTCACTTTGATCCTAAATTCTAATACGTAATAGAAAAACAATTATTAAAAAAGGAAAAAAAGTTGAGGTACTACTACTTACTGAGAAAGGAATGCCAGTAAATACAAAGAACCCAAGCAAGGGAGCATAAAATATGCTGTCGGAATTCAAAACTCCAAAAACTGGCCTCTGGTTAACGTACTCGAATATCGAACCAACCTGCAATAAGAAATTAAACAAAGCGAGCACATAAAATTTCTGTCTGAGAATCACAAAAGAGAAAGGCAGAGGATGCTAAAATAGCAAGAACTGACAGCAGCAATGGCGGTGATGGCAGAGGCAAGCAAATAAACATAGAATGGGACGACAAGCCCTTGTTGGGATGCACTATTGTTGGATTCGTCCCGAGCCCAAGGTGGAGGTTCATCTGAATCTGGTTTAGCCCACGAAGGGATTGCTTCCTCTGACTTGCTCGAGTCTGCTGAGCCTTGAGTCACACCCACCACCACAACCCTATTCCACCATTTCTTCTTCCCGATTCTTGTTCCTAAAAACCTGTTTTGTTTTGGAACAACACTGACCACCGTTGTGTGTTGGGATAAAGCGCATATTATACTTGAATTTGATGAAATTAAACTCGCAGTCATGGCTTTCATTCAGCTCTTCACTTCTAATATATCTCTACCTGGAGAATCCAACGATACTCTTCATTGTCAGTGGAATTGAAAATGAATGAACTGAGAAACGGCTTCACCTGTTAGTTCCTGAACATGTTACAACCAATCAAACCTTATCCTCAAATTTGGGCTTTGTACAGATTGGACCAGAGAAGGTCCATACTGGTTAATGGGCCTTCATGGGCCCGTTGGTGTGTGTGGGTTGAAATTTTTTGAAATTGGAAATGAAAGGAATTTTGATTTTCCCACGCAAAATTGACCGCCTTTTCTATCAATTTGGCAGATTCAAAACTTTTGAATCACGTCCATCTGGCATCTGGTCTTGACGTGATATTACTATTGGCAACTTTTTCTTCCTCAATCCTCATTCCTCAGCCTCTTTTCGCTTTCTGTGTTTTGGCTTTCTTCACTCTCAGGTACTTCTCTTCCTACTTAGGTCTCTCTGATATAGGGTGATTTAAATCCCAGATTTGATTCTAATACATGCTTCTGACTTCTGAGACTCTCATATCTCATCTCTATCTCTTCCTACTCTCCATTCTGCATACATGACCTATAATATTTCTTAACCTGTTTATGTTACATAATTTTCACATTTGCTTATAAAAAAGTTATAAACCAGACCGCGCAATTCCTTTCCTCTAACCTTTCTCGCTTTCGATCTTCTTTTGTGGGTAGTGCTCTTCTTGGTTGACTCTTAATGAACAATTACGTTTTAGATCCTGGGTTCCTATAGTTTTTGGTTTTCTTTTCTCTCTTTTTTCCTTGAAAAGACATTGTGATGCATTCCGAAAGAAACTGATGTTTCCGTTGGCTCCTTTGCTCGTTCTTTCCCCAGATCTACTCGAGTTGCATTTTGTTTCCCTTATTTCAAATTTGAATCATTAGTACGTTTCATTCTTGTAGGTAAGAAATGGCGGGAAAAGGAGGGAAGGGGCTTCTGGCTGCAAAAACCACAGCCGCTAACAAGGACAAAGATAAGGACAAGGATAAGAAACGGCCCGTCTCCCGGTCATCTCGTGCCGGAATCCAGGTAACTCACCTCCCCTTCATTCTGCTTTTATCGTGGTACCAACTCAATTACTTTAATCGGAATTCTTGGCGAATTTAACCTTTTGTCCTCGGCTTCGTGCGCCATTGTCCGTTTCTGTTGTCCTGCACTATTTATGATCGCAAGATGTTCTATGTAATTTCTAGATTTGTCGGTTCTCATAGTTCGCAGAGTTGTCTCAGCTCTGCTTCTTCGTTCTTTATTCTGTAGTGCGGTGAGTGGGGGATGGTGTTTTGATGGCTTAATGGGTGCCCTAATGGAGAATTAATGCTGGACTGTTTCTCCGATCGAGGAGAGAATTGTGATATGGAGAAAGATAGGTTGTTCATACGCAGCAATAGTTAGACAATAAAGCAAGGCTTTTTAGTTGGTTCAGCTAAGTTGCTTATTTCCAGTTATTCAGTTTCGCTTAGAAACGAGTGAACGAACGGCCTTCGTTTGATGGGATTAATTTTTGGTATTAAATTCTATACGAATTTTATATTTGTGGATTGTTGCTGACTTCTGTTGCAGATATTTCCCTTTTTTTGTTATTTTTGTTCTGACTCTGTTCATCATCTTTGCTTGTGTGGTTGTAGTTTCCTGTGGGTCGTATTCATAGACAGCTGAAACAAAGGATCCAAGCGAATGGGCGTGTTGGGGCCACTGCTGCTGTTTACTTGGCTTCCATACTTGAATACCTGACAGCTGAAGTTCTTGAGCTTGCTGGAAATGCAAGCAAAGATCTGAAGGTGAAGAGGATCACGCCAAGGCATTTGCAGCTTGCTATCAGAGGAGACGAGGAGCTTGACACCCTTATTAAAGGCACCATTGCTGGTGGGGGTGTCATCCCACACATTCATAAGTCCTTGATCAACAAAACCTCCAAGGAATGACCAGCTTCCTTCTCATCTCCTATGGCTGTTTTATTTCAAGTAGGTTGTGTTTACTATGACTTTATCACAATGGGCGGTAGTGTAGGGTATTTATTAGTTTGTTTAGAACTAAGATATTAGTATGTAAATGGTCATGTGATGTGCTTTATTTTGACTGGAGTTGTAGTGCTGTTGGATGGTTTATTTAACAGATATTTATTTAGCTATAAGCTTTGATTCTGAAATGAACTCTGCTAAAGCTTTTGGTTTTACTTGTTGGCCAATTACATTACTAATATTGGTTGCTATGATTTTCCAGTATATTAATGTTTTTACGAAGCATGGACAAACAAACATAAATAAACACGGTATTCTTTTTCTTCCCACATTTGTTGATTGGTTTGGTGATGACGGGCTTCGTTTTGTTTGTCAGAAATCAGGTTTCTTTTGGTCTTATTCCCAGGCCTCAACTGATGATTCTTTCTGAACTGAAAGATTAGGATCTAGTTTGCCCTTTTCAACCAACACTCCAAAGTCCAAACACATGGGTTTGTTGTAAATGTTGATTATAACATTTTCCGCTCTGGTTAGAAAAGAAGTTTTAATTTATTAGTCATCCTAAGAGTCTATTAAAAACGTCCATGATCCATTCAAAAATATTTCTTGACGTTTGGGTTGATAGTGTTCAATGTTCTCGCAGAGGATTGTCCTGTATAAGTATGCAGGGGAAAAAGAAATTAACTGCGTAGTTTTTTTTGGCAAATACAGAAGCAAATTACAGTGAAACAGCTTTCTTTTCTTTTTCTTGTGTTAATGTTACATTTAACGATATCGGTTCCAAATTTTGTGCACGATTGTTTGCGAACAATATTAAAATATAAAAAAGGTATCTAAGACAAATAGATAATGGAATTGTGGTCAACAGAAAAGATATTGCGGTATTGAATATTAAAAAGATGACTTTTCAATTAAAATAGTCAAAATTTTCTTTTATTGGAAGATATGAAATAATTGTAATTGACCATCATCACTCTCTTCATTCTTCTCAGAATTGAAATATATATATATATATATTGGAAAAGAGCTATAATTCTATTTAAACAGAATTGGCCATTATAGTAATTCATGGCAGAAAAATACCTCTAGAAACGTTGATATAATTTTTCGCAGAAACGCCAGATGTGAAACAGTTTTTCATTGAAAACGTCTTCCCTGCTTCATAGTTCATATCCACCTTGGCCCTTCTTCAGTTCTCATAAACATTTTATTTGCACTCAAATCTTAATCATAACCTAGTAGTGCCTTAATATTTGTTTACAATTTTTTTTCCCAATGTCGTTGTTTTTGCTTTCTTGTAAGATAAAGAAAGTCAGCACAATAATACTACTCATTAAATGTGATTTAATATAGCCGTCTAAAATATAATAGAGGGCTAAGGTCGGCAAAAGCCTCAGTTTGAGCCTTCTTAACAAGGCTACCAAAAGAGACAAAAGAAAAGGACAGCAATGTAAATAATTGTTATGTCTAACAAGTTCAATCCTAAATAGTTGTTTTGTCTAACAAATTCAATCCTCTCATAAAGATTAATTTTATAGAAAAAAAAAGGCAGTTTATCCGTACAAATTTTATTTAACATGCACTTTATCATTTCAAACTTTAAAACTCAACAAATAACTTAATAAAATTTTACAATCTATGTAAAAAACTCTTTCTGTTACATATTTCGTTAATTTGGATAATGCTTAACATTAAATAAGTAAATTATGTCTACATTAGCAAAAGAAAAAAAAAACAATGGAAGCTTAGACATCTCTTTAAATCTCATCCATCCTTTATCCATGACTCGACCCACCAAATTCAAGCAACAATCTGCACAAGGAATCCATCACGCCCCAAACCCCTATTGCAGGAACACACACTTCTATTGGTGTGTTTATTTCTTTGTTTCATATGTGCAATTAGTGTCGTCAACTCAAGCAGTCGAAGGGCGAGATCCCAGTCGACTATTGGTGGAATCCATTATGGGAAGCGTGAGGACTTAAAGTTTCATTCCAGAAGGTTAATAAAATAGGAGAAATAGTTCAAATTTTTATAAACTCAAGACCAACTTCATGTTTAAACGACACAAGACTTTGTTCGTACATGTTAGAAGAAAGAGAGAGAGAGAAAGGGAAGAGACAGAGAAGGTGCAGACTCTGAGAGGAGACGCACAGGGAGATGGATTCTGGTGGGGATGATGATTGGTGATAATGGAAGCTGACCAGCGATGAGCTTTCCTTCACTTTCAATTATTTCCCAACTTCCTTACATATGGGGCAAGAAACATTAGACTAAAACCATTTTGCATCTTTATAATGAAATTAGCTATTTTTTTTTTTACAATAGATGTTTAAGAAAGAAAAGAAACACACTACTGGAAGTGCGTACACTCTTGCAATGGAGGTCTGGGGTGTGGTGGATTTACAATGCAGATCGTTGCTTGAATTTGCTGGGTCGGATCATGGATAGAGGATAGGTTTGGGTGAGATTTGAAAAGATGAGTAAGCTTCCATTGTGTCATTTTTTTTTTTCTGATGTAGACATAAAATTGTTTAATTAGCATCGATTGTTAGTTAAACTAACAAAATATCTAATTAAAAATGGTGTTTTAGATAGATTTTAAAGTTTAGAGAAATTATTTGCTGAGTTTTAAAATTTTAGAGGGTAAAATGTACATTAAATAAAGTTTAAAAGGATAAAGTGTATTTTATTCAATTTATTATACTATTTTAAATGGTTTTCTATTTTTTTAGTAGGGAATATTTAAACGTTTTTAAAAATAAAATATCTGGTTTTTTTCAAAGTTTAATTATGCAAATACGCAAGAGGTGTTTTGACATAAAATATAGAATTAGGAGTAAGGCTTTCCTCCTATGTATAGGAGGTTGTTATGCGTAGGAAAGAAGTTAGGAATTGTTGGATCAGTTTGATTCAACAGTTCTTATTTATTCAGTATTTTTTTAAAAATAAAAATTTTATAAATATCAACTAATTTCATAATAATTATAAAATGATAGTTATAAATTTTTTAATATATTTTTTAAAAAAATATTAAAAAAACATTGAATAAATAAGAGCCAATAAATTAAAATTTAATGACTCTATTTACCTCTCATAGAGCCTCAGCTTAAAATTAGGTATAAGAGGAAGCTTCACTTAGAATTAGCCGCCAAATCATACTTTAACTTGAACAACTCTATTATTTTAGTTATTGTGATGAGATGAGAGCAGAGCACTAGAATATGACATTCAAGTAATTATCGAAAGCCGTGTAGCAACAAAAAAGAGCATCTAAATATCCGATCAAGCCACAGTTGCAGAATCTACAGGTACAGCATGAATTGACCTGTCCTTAAGTATAATTTCCATGCACTACTTTTGTATATATGCCCTCATCATCCCTTCCCCTCGTACCCTCTTATTCGTTGTTTCATACGCACACAACAGAAACTTCGTTATACGCACATATGGAAGCCAAAATTTTGACAGTGACCAGGAATCCAACACTAACTTCAGCTCAATGGAAACTCAGAGGTAAGCCAGAATATCCTTGTGTGGTAGGAGTTCTGACAAGGCCTGCAGATGACATTACAAAAGAAGCAAGACAATCTAATGTCTATAAAGATAACTGGTTCGATCGGTTGGCCATAAATCATCTATCAAAGAACCTTCAAGAGGCATCAGGTTCACCCTTTTCCATCCATTTGCATAGAATTCCGTTCATAGACAAGTTTCTTTTTTTTTCTTTTTCTAATTCTCATTCATCTTTTGCTTTCAATCCTTTGCAGGATTCATTAACAGCAAGAGTGGGTATGGAAGCCTGGTAGAGGCAACTACTGTGGTTTCTCAGAAATTCAACCCTACTCAGCAACGAGAAGTTGTCATTCAAGCTCTTGACAGAGCCTTCCCAAGGCCAATACTTTCTTTGGTGAGTTCATCACTCTTTTTCTTCTCCTCCTCTTATGCCAAAACTTCAATATATCAAAGCATTGGAGAAAAATGAAATACAGTGCAAAAAAGGCTTTTATTCTGGGTATTGAGTTACTTGAACTATATGATATCCCAAAGCACAACCCAAAACAATAAAAAACGTCTGCTAAGTCCATAAACAAGCAATCGACCCATTTTATTATTATTTTTTTAAAAATAGACGGTCATGTATTTTGATATATATATTTATTTTTGATTTTATATTGTATTGTATTTGAAATATTTTATCTGAAAAAATATAATACTTCTTTTTACTTGTAGATATAAGTTACATTAATAGAATCACGTTAAATCTGTATGTTCTCTATTATTTTTGCACTATTTAAATTTTCTGTTTTTGCATTAATTCTATGACATTGGAAAAAATAAATTGCTTTCCATTAAGTTATTTTACTCCATTGTTTAGCTTTTCTTTTCTGCCTCATTTTCATTTAAAAGGCTAGAGAATTGTAGTTGTCGCCAATGAATATGTCGATATGATCGATTGCAGATAAGGACAATGGTGCCTCCATCTAAATTCGCAAGGGAATATTTTGCCGCCTTTACCACGTTGTTTTTTGCTTGGTTAGTCGGCCACTGCGAGGTAAACAACTCACACTTTATTGTTGTTGTTGGTGACTTGTTCAAATTACTTTGATGTCATTTTGCTGTTATAATCTCAATCCCCACTTGTATATTACTACAAAGTATAGCTCATACTTTATATTACCAGAACCGGTTCTCTGTTTGGCCAAACATTTTGTTTGACCAAACAAAACTGTCCGATTAATATTAACAGATGAAATTTATATATGTCCTACCCAATCAGACAAATATGCTTGGCCAAACACGATGCTAACCAAGTAGAGAATTTGGGGCACACCCCAAGGCATTTCACTTGTGATAAGATTGAAATTTTGGGTTTGCTTGTTGGTGATTATAATGATGATTCAATGGAGTTCATTTCTTAAACATATTGGCACAAATCATTGTGGAGGGTGATTAAGATACAGGAATACATATATATATATATATATATAAACCTAGGAAACACAGTTTACAATATAATATAACACAGAATTTATATAGGATTCTTGCATGGCAGCGAAGTGGTAGTAAATAAGATGTACGATACGGAGGAAGTCAACTAGGCAGGGTTGAAAAGAATTAGGTAATTATCCCCTTTCCCTGTTAGAGCCCACTAATAAGTCTCCACAATTAGCGTACGATTTCATTCGCACATGATGCCACACTCCAGTTTCATTAGCACACATTTTAATCTGGATCCTTCAAATGGATATTAAGTATTATTTAACTGTAACCTGTCATCAAGCTTCACAATGCAACATTTTTTTGAATGGACACTAACGAGTCCAGATTCTCTCTCTCTCTCTCTCTCTCTCTCTCTCTCTCTCTCTCTCTCTCTCTCTCTCTCTCTCTCTCTTTTCCCTGATATCAAGTAGAGTATTTAGTTTGAGAATTGTGAGAGTCTATTTTGAATCCAACAACTACAGTTGATGAAAAGAAATTTAAAAAAAAAAAAAGGTAAAATGTACTATTTATTTCGTTCTTTTAATCACAGTTATCTAATTCAAAGTGGATGGTCAAAATTTACAAGCTAAATCTAGACTCGATATTAACCGTTGAGCATATATAATATTGAGGAACAGTACAGATCAGACAAACGTGGCACAACGTAAGAATTTGCTGACTATCTAAGAAAGTGGCAAGATTGAAATCAACTCCCTATTTAATTCACACACACACACATATAATTATATAACATATTTGACTTGTGTATGCAAGCATTTTTTTATTATCCATTAACCTCATTAGTTTCACCATGAAAGGTGAGGGAATCGGAGGTCAACGGGAGAAGAGAAAAAAATGTTGTCCACATAAAAAAGTGCAGGTAAATTAAGCTTTTCATGTATATTTTAACTTCAAATGTTTTACACGGGATGGTCCACAATTCACCAACCTAAGATACATTCTGGCCTCAAAACAATTTGCTCCAATGATGATGCTGCTCCCACATTCCATTCTCCATACCCATCATGACTATCATGATCACCATCTACATTATTGTCAAACCAAAATCATGATTATTATGTCCATCATTCTCATCATATCACCAAGGGAACCTAACTTTTTTTTTCCTTTTCCAATTGGTTTTGATAACAATATGTTCAGGTTTTTGGAAGAGACTAATTGTGTGGGGATGTGCACTAATCTCTGCAAAATGCCATGTCAATCATTTATAAAGAACTCTCTGGGTATGCCAGTCAACATGGTTCCAAGTAAGTATACTCATTCAGCAACTACTTGCATGAGCACAGTTCTTTTATTAGACATTGTTATGGAAATCTCGCTCGAACAGTCTTTGTTTAATTACTTTTATATAACATGAACTTCGTTTTGGGAAGAAAAGGAGAAAAAAAAAAAACAAGTTACTGACAGGTTTTATGTGTTTGTTTCTCGTATTATCAAAATGTCGCCTATGTTACACCAAAACTAAAACAAGCAGGAAAGGTAGTTCCTGCAATAAAATTATTCCTGAGGTTTCCTTTTATAGTAATTCCCCTTAAAATATGAATAAAAGAAATCATTTTCATACTTGAAAGAGTATCATGGATTCCACTAGATTGTGGAGGCCAGCCTCATCATTTCAATGGAAGGTCCCACACATATGCCACTTGGGATGCAAAATTGGGATGAGTACTCAGTTATGAGAAAAATACATTGCATGCTATTCATCAAAAGATTGAACCTGAAGTATAGCCGTAAACATCTTAGATATGACTATGGTGCCATGCACCGTTTGTTCAATGGATGACATTTGCTTCTCATGATTCTCCCATAGTATACTTATGACTTGCGTTCACCAAAAGCATTAATTGCATCGTCATGACAAAATTGACACTATAATACCAGTCAATTCTGCATGGTAATAAGTAATAACTTGCTGAAAAATACAGGGCCTTTGATAATAGACACAGTAGATAGGGTAAATTGCTATATTGGATGATTAAATGAATCCCACTAATTTAATAAAATTGAAGTGTCTACTTTCAGTCTGACTGTTATCTGCATCTATCAATTTGCAGATTTTGATGACATGAGTTGCGAGATGATATTTGGCGAGGATCCTCCAGCATCTACCGATGATCCAGCACTCAAGCAACCGTGCTATAGACTATGTAATAACTTTATCAGTAAATTGTCTATGTTGATTTATATATATATATATATATATATATAAAATTTTAGGGAAGAACAAAAATTGAGGCCCAGCAGTGAGGCAAACTGTGTACGACGAACAAAAATTGGCTCTAGACTATTACGTCGTGCAAGAAACAGGCTATTGGCAGACCAAAATTTCAAATTATTTTGCTCTGCCAAAGTTATACAGTGATTGATAAGCTTAAAAATTAGTATAGAAGATTGTAGATTATGTCAGAAAGTAGAACCCAACTCATTTGGTGTGTTCTTATATCATGCAGGTACGGTAAAAAAGAAGCATGGGACGAACTGCCTCAACTAATGCAGAGGGCAGGGAATGAGTAGCCTGTAATTAACATTAACCCCTAATAGTCACATGAATCTACTTTGTTTCTTAACTTCGGGCGAATCCTGCAGATATCTGAGACGTTTGGTATCCCACCTGCTGGGCTTGAATTTTAGACAGAAAGAATGACAAGTGACAGCTACCAAATGTCTAATGCTCATATCCTATTCCTCAAAAAGAAGCCTGAGATTCTGGCTTTAAAAATCACACAAATTGGCAAACTGCTGAAGTGCAAGACTTCCTCGGGCTGGGAAACCTTTTCCTCTCAGACTGAGGTTCAGAAATTTATTGGTGTTTGGTACATGAAAAGTGTAAGAGTCTCAAACATTTGAAAATGTATTTATTAAGATACTTGAGTATGATAAATGTGAATTTCTTTAAAATTGAGGTATTGTATGTTCCTAAATAATGTAAAAGAATTTATTTTCTTCATCAATCTCATATCCAAATTTTTACTATATAAATTTTCAAATTCTTAGAAAATTATGAGGATAACCGCATGCCCAGATTTTTTCTTCACTATGAGAAGAGGATTGGATCGTTATTCTGTGAATGACATCATCAGTGCCTTTATCTCTCACTGCAAAACCAAAAATTGTTCATTTTAGAAGAAGTGATTTTGACTCGAGAATTGTTGTAGGCTTTCAAGTCAGCAAGGATAGAACAAGAGTGTCTCGTGTCTTCCACCTTCTGGTGTGGCCAAAGCCTAGAGCCGTCGGCCATTATATTTCTCTCTCACTAGGAGAATAGTTAAGTGGTTTATTCCACTTTGACCCAATAAAAGTTCACTTCAAAGTGGAAGTCCTTCATGATAACTGTTTGAAATTCTTTTGAAGTCGTTCGAATATGTAAAAGCAGAGAACGTGGACAAAGGTACATATATATGGTAGACAATAAGTCTTTTCTCAAGCCCCTCCTTCTCATATATCGTTATTAACACATGACAGTGGAGAAGAAAATCGTTTGCAGCCAAGCAACAGAGCACACCTTCCTCAGCAACATTAGTGGCAATGTGCTGAGAAACCTCATCTCTCCACTCCCACACTCCCACCCCAAAGAGAAGCTAGAGGGACATTGATCATTTGAATACCAATATGATAAAAAATGGTGTAAAATAATAATAGGCTGGGAACACCTTGATAATGCCCACCTTGGGATATTAGTGTTGCGTGCATCATAGTGATGTAATAGCCATTCTTATTTCTTAATGACTCGCCCAATATGAAAACTTAGACAAATGGATGGAGCTCGAAAGTGGAAGTGCTACCAAGGTTGGATACCGGCTAATAATTCCCACATTACCGACTCAACGGGGTGTTGAAAATAATGGTCCAGGTGTAAGAAACTCGCCTTCCATTACCGATTTGCAAAACGAGACATAACCTAGCAAATTATTACTTTCCCTGTTGCCCGATGGGAAATAAATTAAGTAAACCTCGTGTTAGGAACACAATATGTGTCCCAAACATGTCTAATTAAGCTCTCGAAAAGTTTAATAGATGATTTTTTTTTCTTTCAACTGTTTTTGGGGACGAAGGATGGAGTGCACACATAACAAGGCATTGAGAAACTATACACAGCGAAAATTCAATGAAAATCAGAGGAAAAAAAAAACCGAAAAAGCATTGAGAAAAAAAACCGACTAGTTGGGAGCAGTGATTAAAAATAGCACACCTTTGAAACTTGAGCTCAGACGGCAGTGATCTCAAGTCCCGAAAGCCGAACAACGAAGGAGCACGGACAGAGAAGGAAAACAAAACAAATTTGGTAACCGCCAATCTGGAAATAGATCTCCCAATAGCAGAGTGCTCTTCCACTTATACATGATTAAAACTTTAATCATTGTTAAAAGTTTTAACCGCGGCTAAATGTAAGAGTACCTGCTCTCCTTTCTAAAAATGCAGGGAATATTCAGACCCCCGCGAGCCGTCACTCTCTTTTTTTTGGTTGTCTCCCAAAACTGCAGTTGGCGTGTGGTGTCGTTTGGAGCTCCACGCACTTCAATTTAGGCCCAATCCTAGAAGTCCAGCCCAACCTTGTCCTTGAGGCTTAGGTTACTGATGGGAGCAGTCATATATGTTACTTTATTTAAGTGGATCTCGTTTTTAGCACACTGATATTATTTTTTTTGGTAATCTTAGGTTATTAATTAATTGATAAATTTAATATATATTATAATTATTATTTTTAATTACACGACCAAATAAAAATATAGAACTCCTTCCTAAATTGTTAACATTTTTTATCATTCCTATATTACATTATGTGATTTGAAGTATAATTATTCTCAAGTAACTAACTGAACTCAATCTGAATAAAAAATTTTGCAAGACAACAGAAATAGAGCTGTCAAATGAGTTGGGCTGGCTCACCCCAGCTCAAGCCTTATAAGGCCAGTAATTGGATTGAGTCGGGCCTTTATATAATTTATGATTAAAAAATTCTAGTCAATCTCAACTCATCATGAGTCATAGGCTTACTTATCTTATTTAAAAAAATATAATTTTAATTACTTTAATGATAACAACTAAATATTAGAACAATTAAATTTTAAAAAATTAAATTAAACTTCTAAAAAATATATTAAATACTAAAATAGACAATTTTTCTTGTTTAAAATGTAACTATTATTATTTTGAATGAAAAAATTTGGTATTAGAACTATGAAACTTCAAAAAATAGAATTAAATTTCTAAACAAATAGACTAAAACTTAAAATATAATAAATAAATAAAAATGAAAAGTTCACAAAGGCCAGTCCAACTTAACTCACTTAAGCCTTAAGGGCTCAAATGGGTTGGGTTAAAAGTTTTTTTTCAAGATAGGCTATTAAATTATTAGCCCACCCAATCTCATTTATAGGCTTAGGGTGGGTCGAACCTATTTTGACAGTTCTAAACAGAAACTGAGTGTAATACCCGTTAATTTTAGAATATAATTCGCTTAAGAGTATTTTAGAATTCTACAACGTTACTTTAGTTATTTATTTTGGTCATTTTTAATTTTCATATTTAATTGTTCTCTTTCAATATTATTTATGAAAATTGAGTTAAATGACTGGACTAAATATTTGCACAATGAGGGATATATTCTAAGAATGGTGAAATTCATGGAAAAGTGGTTTCAGAATGGTCAATTAGTCCATTTATTGTAAATTGACTGGATGGGTTTGGATGTTGGGTTATGGATACCCATGGGTTATTAAATAACCCATTAGAAATATTTAATATAAAGTTTCAATAGTATCCCTCATTTTTCACTCAGCCGAAGGAAGGCAGAAAAGTATTTCTCTCTCAGTTCTTCAGTTTCTTCTCAAATCCTTTCCTTGATCTTCAGAAGTTCGATTATTTGTTCGGTCCAAAAGCTTTGTAAGGATCAAAGGTAAGCTTTAATCCAATTATTTTCCTTAAATTTCAGTTTATATAGAAGATCAGAGGAGGTTTTGTTCTTGAAGATTTTGATGATAATTCATGAATCTCAGTTGTTTTAGAAGTTATATTTGAGTTATAATCGGTTAAAAGAGTTGAGATTCTGGTTTTGAATCAAAAGAAAGGAAAGGATGAATTTTTTGAAAGATTTTCTGCAAAATTCGAAGTACTGTAGCAACTGAAAATCTGGAATTTTTCTTCGAGTTATTGTAGCGACCAGAAATTTCGGAAAAAAATCTGGAAAATTTTCTTCGGGTACTGTAGCAGTTACTGTAGTGTCGGCAGTCAACGGTACTGTAGCAGTCAACGTTACTGTAGCGAACCGGCACTATAGCGAACTGTTACTGTAGCAACCCGTTACTGTAGCAGTCAGAAAATTTTACGTATTTTCGTGATTTTGTTTCCTTTCTTATGATTCCTTGTAATATATTTTACTAGGAAATTTTCCTACACAAATTCTAGTGTGGAATAAGGTAAACTTGGACAAACATCAAGGTGAGTGAATAACCTTGCTCAGCTAATTTGATATTACTAGTCAAAGTACAATATAAGTCCCATTTACAATATTATTTGGATAATAAGCAATTAATTTTTCATATGGGAGTATATGATGATCAATAGAAATAAGAGTATGTAGAAATTATTTATTTCATGACAATTGTACTATGTGATGAATTCTCACTATCTTATTAATGAGTAAAGATCTACGGGATCTAATACACGAGTGTGAAAGGGTTAAAGTCCCATACTACTCGGTGTATATCTAAGAAATCTTATACACAAGTTTGAAAGGGTTAGAGTCACATACTACTCAGTGCATATCTATGAAATCTATACACGAGTTGAAAGGGTTAAAGTCCCATACTACTCGGTGTATGCCTATGAGATCTTATTCACGAGTTTGAAAGGGTTAGAGTCTCATACTACTCGGTGTATATCTATGAAATCTTATTCATGAGTTTGAAAGGGTTAGAGTCCCATACTACTCGATGTATAAGACAATTAATTATATGAGTAAATGTGATATTTGTACTTTTGATATTTTATATAGTACAGTTATTTACTTACTGAGTTTTTAAATAAACTCACACTCCCTATGATTATTTTTTTCAGATACAGAAAATAAGGAACAAAAGTATCCGTTTGAAGATTAGAAGCCCCTTGGGATTATTCTCTATTTCTGTCTGGTGGGACACCATTACTTATTAATGTGGATATTAGAAACGCTCTGTACTTTCTATAGGTCTCCTAGGCTTGCGATGAGATAGAAATATCAGACTATGTATGTCTATATTTGTTTATCAGATGAATATAATTCTGTAGTGTGGAATGAATGATTAAGGTTGAATGTAAAACCTTACAGAATATACGTATATAACGTATGTTTGAGAATTTTATCAAATGAGGAGTATCTTTTCACATGCTCAATTTTTGGGATGTGACAAATTTGGTATCAGAGGAAAGGTTTTATAGGTCCCCTATAGAGTACAGAGCAAAGTGATCTTTGTGGGCCCTTCCTTATTGTCATGAGCCGCGGCATGACCATAGGATTAGGTTCCATAAAAGACCTTGTAGAGTATAACGTCATTTTATGGATAACTTCTCAGTGGGGCTAGTAAGTGATATTTTGTTTATGTCTGAAAATTATTTGTTATGTGTGTAGATCTGTGACAGTACAATGTCAGAAGGATCTTCTAATAATAATGAGCATATGGGTTTAAGGAGGGCCATAAATCCACCAGTACATGTGCAAGATGATCCTAATCGTGGTGATAGTTTACATGCTCAAAGTATTGAGGGCGCAACTAGTGAGCAAGCAAGGAGAGTCGAACTTGATGCTCACGCTGGCAATGCAACTATTGCACATGTAATTAATTTGATGAATGAACGATTTGACCGATTTGAGGCTGAAATGAGAGGTCGAGCTGCACAAGCTAACCTGCCAGTGGATCCTCCTATTGTTGAAGCTGAAATTGTACCACCAGCTCAGTTAGCTGGAGGAGATAACGTAAGGGAGGTAAGAATGTCTGAGTTCCAGAAAATGAGGCCTCCTACTTTTTCATTGGAAGATCCCAAAGAGGACCCACAATGTTTCCTTGAAGATTGTGAAGCAATCTGTGATGCTATAGGGTGTTTTCCTACTCAAAAGGTAGAATTCACTTCCTTTCAGTTAAAAGGTAGGGCTGGTAAATGGTGGAGGAACTGGAAGAAAGCTAGAATTCAAGGCTCACCGCCAGTTATGTGGACAGAGTTTTACAGATTGGTTATGGAAAGAAAGTCAAAGAATAAAGAAGAATATTGACAAAAGAAGAAAGCTAGATATAGGAGATCTTTTGATCAAAGGGAAGATTCAGGGACTTTGAAACCCTTTACTGCATCACAACATGCTCCAGCCACTCCTACTAAGTCATTTTATTCTACAGCCAGTGTGGCTAAGCCTCGTTCAGAGAGCAGGGGTGGTTTTAGTTCTTCTAGTAGAGGAGGTACTCAAGCTAGAAGGAAGAAACCTCAGTGTCCTGAATGTGGAAAGTTTCACTTCGGAGAATGCAGGTTAAACACTGTTGGTACAGGTTGTTTTAACTGTGGACAAAAAGGACATTTTATAAGGGAGTGCCCTCAGCTCATGACAAAACCAGGTCAAGGGTCTACTTTGCCACCTCGACCACAATCTGTTACTCAAACACCAACCCCTTCAACAGAGGGGTAGTACAGGAAGAGGTTCTGGAAGAGGCCAAGGTGACCGTGGAAAACAAGCTGCTGGCAGAGGAAATGCAAGAGTATATGCTCTAACCCGACAGGATGCTCAAACATTCAATGCTGTAGTTACAGGTATATTATCTGTTAATACTTTTGCTGCACGTATTTTGTTTGACCCCGGTTCTACTCACTCATATGTGTCACCCCTGTTTGCCAAGAGATTTGCATTTGATTCGATTACTATTAAAGAACCATTCTTGGTTTCCACACCGATGAGAGAGACTTTGATGGTTAAAACATGTTATCGTTCTTGTAAAATAATCGTTGGAGGCATGGAAACTGAGATAGATCTTATGGTTCTCAATATGTTAGATTTTGATGTGATTTTAGGGATGGACTGGCTATCTTCTTGTCATGCTACTATAAATTGTCGTGACAAAGTTATTTCCTTTAATATGCCGGGGAGGAGTAATTTTGTGTTTCAAGGAGATCGAAGTGATGTACCTTGCAACATGATATCTATGTTAAGTGCCCGGCGTATGTTGCGAAAGGGATGTCAGGGATTTCTAGCTTTTATCAAAGATTTAGAAAACAAAGAACAGAAGTTAGAAGACATTCATGTGGTTAATGAATCCCCAGATGTGTTCCCAGAAGATTTACCTGGATTACCGCCAGAAAAAGATATTGAGTTCAGTATTGATTTGGTCCCAGACACACGACTAATTTCTATTCCACCTTATCGTATGGCTCCTGTTGAGCTAAAAGAACTCAAAGAACAATTGGAAGATTTGTTAAACAAAGGGTTCATTCGCCCAAGTTTTTCACCTTGGGGTGCTCCTGTTCTTTTTGTGAAAAAGAAAGATGGTTCTATGAGACTATGTATAGATTATCGTCAGCTGAATAAAGTCACAGTGAAGAATAAGTATCCTTTACCAAGGATAGATGATTTGTTTGATCAGCTTCAAGGAGCAAAATACTTCTCAAAGATTGATCTAAGGTCTGGATATCATCAGTTACGAATTAAGAGTGATGATATACCTAAGACTGCTTTTCGTACACGGTATGGACATTATGAGTTTCTTATGATGTCTTTTGGGTTGACAAATGCACTAGCAGCATTTATGGATTTAATGAACAGAGTGTTCAAATCATTCCTTGATAAGTTTGTAATTGTATTTATTGATGATATTTTGGTGTATTCAAAGAGTCATGAAAAACATGCTGAACATTTGAGAATAGTGCTTCAGACTTTGAGAGAGCATCAGTTGTACGCAAAGCTCTCAAAATGTGAATTCTGGATGAGTCATGTAACATTTTTGGGACATGATATTTCCCAAGAAGGTATTCATGTAGATCCAAGTAAAATTGAAGCAGTAAAATAATGTCCTCGACCAACAACTGTGTCTGAAGTACGTAGTTTTCTTGGCTTAGCAGGGTATTACCGTCGCTTTGTCAAAGATTTCTCTAAGACAGCTCTCCCATTAAATAAGTTAACCCGAAAGAATGTTAAATACATTTGGGATGATTCATGTGAGCAAAGTTTCACCCAATTGAAAGAGTGTTTAACTTCTGCACCAGTCTTAATCCTACCATCAGGACCAGGGGGTTACTCTGTATTCTGTGATGCCTCAAAGATAGGCTTAGGATGTGTGTTAATGCAACATGGTAAAGTCATAGCTTATGGCTCACGTCAGCTTAAAAAGCATGAATTGAATTACCCCACTCATGATTTGAAAATGGCAGCTGTAGTGTTTGCCCTAAAGATGTGGAGACATTACTTGTATGGGGAGACTTGTAAAATTTTTACATATCACAAAAGCCTTAAGTACATTTTGAGCAGAGAGATCTCAATCTAAGGCAACGAAGGTGGATGAAACTTTTGAAAGATTATGATTGTACCATCCTTTACCATCCAGGTAAAGCAAATGTAGTGGCTGATGCTCTAAGTCGAAAGTCTATGGGAAGTTTAGCTCACATTGCCACTATAAGGAGATCTCTAATACATGAACTACAAGAATTAGAAGCTGATGGAGTATTCTTCGAGATCACTGAGTCAGGTACATTTCTGGCTCATTTAACAGTTAGATCATCCCTTGTTGAAAAAGTAAAAGTAACTTTAGAAGGTGACATTGATATGGTCAAAGTTAGAGATAAGGCAAGGCAAGGTCTAGCACCAAGTTTCTTGGTAGATGAAGAAGGAGTCTTATGGTTTAATGGGAGACTCTGTGTCCCCAACATTGAATCTTTGAAACATGAAATCTTAATGGAAGCTCATGGTTCACCCTACGTTGTACATCCTGGTGCTGTGAAAATGTATCAGGACTTGAAACAAGTTTACTGGTGGGAGGACATGAAGCGAGACGTGACTGACTTTGTAGCTCGATGTTTGACTTGTCAGCAAGTTAAAGCTGAACATCGACGACCACTTGGTTTGATGCAAAAACTAGATATTCCCGAGTGGAAGTGGGAAAGGATCACTATGGATTTTGTAGTAGGTTTACCTCGGTCAACAAAAGGAAATGACTCAATATGGGTCATAGTGGATCGACTTACTAAGTCAGCACATTTTCTTCCTGTTCATACCACTTTCAGTGTAGCAAAACTTGCTCGACTTTATGTTAAAAAAATAGTGAAACTTCATGGTGTACCAATATCCATTATATCAGACTGAGGACCTCAGTTTACTTCTCGGTTCTGGAAAGTCTTTCAAGAGGCTTTGGGTACCAAAGTGAATCTTAGCACAGCATTCCATCCTCAGACTGATGGACAGTCCGAAAGGACAATTCAGACTTTAGAGGATATGCTAAGAGCTTGTGTGATGGATTTCGGTGGAAGTTGGGAAGATCATTTGTCTCTTATTGAATTTGCTTATAATAACAGTTACCAAGCCAGTATTCAGATGGCACCTTTTGAGGCTTTATATGGGAGACGGTGTCGATCTCCTATAGGTTGGTTTGAACTTGGTGAAACCAAAATATTTGGACCTGAGATGATTCAGGAAGATATAAATAAAGTTAAACTTATCAGAGAGAGGTTGTTAACTGCTCAGAGTAGACAAAAATCTTATGCGGACAACCGACGGCGTGATCTTGAAATTGCAATAGGTGACATAGTTTTCTTACGAATCTCACCTATGAAGGGAGTAATGAGATTCGGAAAGAAAGGCAAGCTTAGTCCGAGGTATGTTGGCCCATATGAGGTTGTAGACAGAGTGGGTAATGTGGCATATCGCCTAGACCTACCTTCCAACCTAGAGGGAGTTCATCCAATATTTCATGTGTCCATGCTACAGAAGTATCTTCCTGATCCTTCTCATGTCATTCAACCCCAAGAAGTTCATTTTGATGAAACTCTCACCTACGAAGAGGTACCAGTAGCTATCCTTGATAGAAAAGTCAAGAAATTGCGTACTAAAGAAATTCCTACTGTCAAGGTTCTTTGGAGAAATCATTCTCACAAGGAAGCTACGTGGGAGGCAGAAGATGAAATGTGGATAAAATATCCATATTTATTTGAAACCTGAGGTAAGATTTTAATTCGGAGGACCGAATTCTTTTAAGGGGAGTAGAATGTAATACCCGTTAATTTCAGAATATAATTCGCTTAAGAGTATTTTAGAATTCTACAACGTTACTTTAGTTATTTATTTTGGTCATTTTTAATTTTCATATTTAATTGTTCTCTTTCAATATTATTTATGAAAATTGAGTTAAATGACTGGACTAAATATTTGCACAATGAGGGATATATTCTAAGAATGGTGAAATTCATGGAAAAGTGGTTTCAGAATGGTCAATTAGTCCATTTATTGTAAATTGACTGGATGGGTTTGGATGTTGGGTTATGGATACCCATGGGTTATTGAATAACCCATTAGAAATATTTAATATAAAGTTTCAATAGTATCCCTCATTTTTCACTCAGACGAAGGAAGGCAGAAAAGCATTTCTCTCTCAGTTCTTCAGTTTCTTCTCAAATCTTTTCCTTGATCTTCAAAAGTTCGATTATTTGTTCGGTCCAAAAGCTTTGTAAGGATCAAAGGTAAGCTTTAATCCGATTATTTTCCTTAAATTTCAGTTTATATAGAAGATCAGAGGAGGTTTTGTTCTTGAAGATTTTGATGATAATTCATGAATCTCAGTTGTTTTAGAAGTTATATTTGAGTTATAATCGGTTAAAAGAGTTGAGATTCTGGTTTTGAATCAAAAGAAAGGAAAGGATGAATTTTTTGAAAGATTTTCTGCAAAATTCGAAGTACTGTAGCAACTGAAAATCTGAAATTTTTCTTCGAGTTACTGTAGCGACCAGAAATTTCGGTAGTCAACGGTACTGTAGCAGTCAACATTACTGTAGCGAACCGGCACTATAGCGAACCGTTACTGTAGCGAACCGTCACTGTAGCAAACCGTTACTGTAGCTACCCGTTACTGTAGCAGTCAGAAAATTTTACGTATTTTCGTGATTTTGTTTGCTTTCTTATGATTCCTTGTAATATATTTTACTAGGAAATTTTCCTACACAAATTCTAGTGTGGAACAAGGTAAACTTGGACAAACATCAAGGTGAGTGAATAACCTTGCTCAGCTAATTTGATATTACTAGTCAAAGTACAATATAAGTCCCATTTACAATATTATTTGGATAATAAGCAATTAATTTTTCATATGGGAGTATATGATGATCAATAGAAATAAGAGTATGTAGAAATTATTTATTTCATGACAATTGTACTATGTGATGAATTCTCACTATCTTATTAATGAGTAAAGATCTACGGGATCTAATACACGAGTGTGAAAGGGTTAAAGTCTCATACTACTCGGTGTATATCTAAGAAATCTTATACACGAGTTTGAAAGGGTTAGAGTCCCATACTACTCAGTGCATATCTATGAAATCTATACACGAGTTGAAAGGGTTAAAGTCCCATACTACTCGGTGTATACCTATGAGATCTTATTCACGAGTTTGAAAGGGTTAGAGTCTCATACTACTCGGTGTATATCTATGAAATCTTATTCATGAGTTTGAAAGGGTTAGAGTCTCATACTACTCGATGTATAAGACAATTAATTATATGAGTAAATGTGGTATTTGTACTTTTGATATTTTATATATTACAGTTATTTACTTACTGAGTTTTTAAATAAACTCACACTCCCTATGATTATTTTTTTCAAATACAGAAAATAAGGAACAAAAGTATCCGTTTGAAGATTAGAAGCCCCTTGGGATTATTCTCTATTTCTGTCTGGTGGGACACCAGTACTTATTAATGTGGATATTAGAAACGCTCTGTACTTTCTATAGGTCTCCTAGGCTTGCGATGAGATAGAAATATCAGACTATGTATGTCTATATTTGCTTATCAGATGAATATAATTCTGTAGTGTGGAATGAATGATTAAGGTTGAATGTAAAACCTTACAGAATATACGTATATAACGTATGTTTGAGAATTTTATCAAATGAGGAGTATCTTTTCACATGCTCAATTTTTGGGATGTGACACTGAGGGGGGAAGGAAAGAACGCGGATCCTCCAACGTGAGATCTGTGAGGTGAAATTTGAGATGTTCATTTTGTGTAATCGGATGATTTATGTTTTTTTTTTAAAATAAAATAGCTGCAGACGTATTCGTCTGATCGCGCATAATAGACAATTTAGATTTCACGTCACGGTAACGTGAAGTCAGAAGATCTATGTCACGACCCGTTTTCTGGGCACATGACCGGCACAATGATGAATCTCTCATCACTGTAAGCCTTCCGATAAATATATCAAATTTTCTTATCTGAAAATCATAGATTATCAATTTAAAATACATTATTATACTGACATACAAGCCAAATGTCTAACCCCTGAACTAGATGTCCTAGACGATTACAGAGCAACATAATCTATAACAGAAGAGAGGTCTACCCGACAACGGGAAGGTCCAAAGTGATCTACTCCTCTAGCAGATATTCTTCGATGGCAACCTGATCTGAACAAAAAGGTTGTACAAACAATGTGAGCTTTTAAACTCAATGAGCGAATCGGCCTCGCATTAATAAAATTCAAATACATTACCAGTCATGCAAGCATATCCAAAGGCTCATACTCAACCAATAGACAGAAGATAAAAATTTATCCAATTCAACAAACGTTACTAGTACTCGTCAATGGCAATATATCCCGGAGAGCGCACACAGGCCGGCTCACCAATTATGTATATTTCCGCCATGACGCACAACATCATCCTCTTACATACAAGATAAAAATTCATCCAATTCAACAAACGTTACTAGTACTCGTCAATGGCAATATATCCCGGAGAGCGCACACAGGCCGGCTCACCAATTATGTATATTTCCGCCATGACGCACAACCTCATCCTCTTAGCTAGGGCGCCTCACGGATTTATCACCAATCCGGGCTATATCCCTACTGAGGGAATCGTTGTCTCCACACTCATTGGTCAAGACACCCTGTCAACCGGGTTTTCCGCCTTGCCGTGAGAGGGGGTACTGTCCCGCTCAATCACAATCAATAGCATTTCATATCATAATCAGAAGCTCAATATAATATTCATCCATATAACAGGTATAGTATATAACTATATTATGGATTTATAAACCACATATCAAGATAACAATTAATCCATTTTTGAAAACATTCAAACTTCACATCATCATAAGATACTTATTTCATTTTATCCATACTTATGGATTAATTATCTCATTTAGATTCGTCATTCTGAATCCAATTTCCCCCTATGAATCTTGGGAGTGTCCTACGACATACTTTTTATCACCAGTAATGCTAAAACTCTATTAAAACGGGGTCGTTTCACTCACCTGGATTCCGTACGAACATCGCTTCTCTAAGTCATTACAGACAAGAGTTCTCAGGTGAATTTCGGTGTTCTGCTACGGAGATTTTCATGAAAGATTAGAGAAAATACGTCAGGATTGTTTTCGTACAGATACTGTTCATATGTACGGTTACTGTTCATATATACGGTTACTATTCATACGGTCACTATTCATACGTACGGTCACTATTCATACGTACGATCACTATTCATACCAGAAATAGAGAATACAATCTGTAAAAGAGTACACCAGGTAAGTTCCCAGGAAAGAGTGGAGGGTCACACTGGACACACTTAAAAACCAGGTCTTTCCTTAGCCAGAACTTTCCTAGACATGTATTCTTCACAGTTTACATTCTATTTCGGTAATCAGAGAATCAAAATAACATATAAACAGCTAAGGACAGTTTTTCTGATGTGGAAGATCAGCCAAGGCCGCAACCACAGAGCATACTTAAGAAATTAACTTCTAAAATTTGAAAGACATAGAAAGGGCATAGTATCCTTACCTAAGCTAAAAAGGAAAGGCCCAAAATCTCAGAGGCCTAGCTTTGGAGTAAGAGAAACTTAAGGAGAGAAGAAGAGAAGTTGGAGGTGTGAGTTTAGAAGTGAAATGGAAGGGCCTATTTATAGCAAAAGTCAAGGGTACTATTTGACACTATGCGCTAATAAAATATTCAATTTACTATTCATGAAAATGACATTTTTAATAATGCAGTTACTGTGCAAATGGTTATTACTATTGAAAACTTAAAGAGAAAACTATCCTTTCTCTTAAACCTTTAAGTTTCTTTTCAAATCAGTCCTTTCATTTTAGTCCCTGAGGGTATTTTTACACATAAAACGTCATTTTCTCCTACAAACTTCTTTCTAGTTTTCTCTTATGACCAAACAACATCTAGTACTTGACATTTCGATTGTATAAATGAACAGTATCATATACGTAAATAGTATTATACAGGTGAATAGTACCGTATACTGAAATAGTAACAGTAGTTTGTAAACAAATATTTATATTTTATTTTTCTTGGGTATTACATTATCACCCCCTTAAGAGAATTCGGTCCCCCGAATTCAAAACTCATTTCAATACTGAAATAAGTGTGATTACTTCGTCTATATCTCATTCTTTGTATCTCTTTCTTCCAAAACCTCATCACACCCTTGGTGAGATTTACAAGAACATTATACCATTGACTGTGAACTCTAAACCGCATTATCAATAATTTGCATAAGACTTTTGCCTTTTCTAAATAGCAATCAATCTCTTCCTCATCAGTTTGATCTTCTCCACAACCTTTTGTACCATAAAGTGTCTCATACTCATAACCTTTACCAAACTCAAACCACCTAATCAGAGACGAACTCTGTCTCTATGTAAAACCTCAAATAGGTGTCTTCTTAACAGTGGCACGTGGTCTTTCCAGTTTATACTGAATATCAGAACACAGGCTACCATACACATAGCTTATAACTTTTACGAATACAAGTACCCTACCCGAAGGCATCATTTTGGTCATAGGTAATACTCTTGCCCGAAGGCAATCCTTCTACCTTAAGGCGATACTCTCAACTGAATGCGTCATATAAAAGGAAAAATCACGTAAAATTATTATATAAATATCTAGGAAGAACAATCCCAGAAAATGTGTTAAGTAAATAACATACTCATCATGCATAATTATATATATGGAAATTCCTCTCACCTCAATGACTCATATAGAGTCGCATCCCTTCAATGCTTAGGGCAAACCCATAGTTCTCTATACATAGGTTCATAAAATACTTATTCAGCATTCCTCCATAGCTCAGAAGTGCAATGAAATATCATTTAGTAACTTTGCTCAGTCAAAAAGATATTACCATACTATGCTTTAGAATTAAGTATGAAATATAACAAGTCCAACATCTTCTCATTCCTCAAGTTCTTTCAGTAAAATGAATCACTTCAACAAATAAGATCTAGATACTAACTTACATTTTATTTCTAGTCCATAGATAATTTTAATACGTGAAGCTTACACCAAATGTAGCTTTAGGTATAAACAAAAGAAAAATAAATTAAGGACGAGGAGGCTTTTGAAATGTAAAAGATGCTCCAGGTCTAGAAGAGGAAGGTGCTTCAGACCTTAAGGAGGAAGCTAATCTTTGTAGCCTAGAAAGGGTTTTTGGAGGAAGCGCCTGAGAAATTTGGCGAAGAGCAGCAGTTACTCCGTTCATACAGTCAATACACCTTGCTTGTTGGTCACGAAAATTTTGAGTTGCAAACATTGAATGTCTATCAACTCGATTAGCCAGTTCCCCGAAACGACGATTTATCAGTTTCTCTTGGTTTTCAAAGAGACGATTTATTAGTCGCTTCTGGTCCTCTATCTTGTATTCCAGGCTCTCTATCTTACGCTCCAGATTTTCGATCTTACGCTCCAGGAACGCAAGCTTATTTTCTGAGGATGTTGCAGTACTGTCCTCCTCCAACTCTATTACATCCCTCTTTCTCTTCTTAATTTCTGGTGACCTGTCTACAGGTCTCTTCCCTTTGTTGTCTCCGAGACTTAGATTTAAATCAAGCTCTACATTGCCAGTCTCAAAATTCAAGTTGAAAGACTTATTATCGGCCATTGCTCTAGGGATATCAAAAATAACTTCGAATGAGAAAGGAATGGAGATTGAGAAATAGGTATGTAATGAAAAAAGTAGGTTTGCTTGGTGCGATGAGTAGGGTAACGAGCAAACAAGATTTATAGACAACCCGAAGCCCCTGGAGCTAAAGCCACCACAACCTACACGCCGCTTGCTATAAGGTTTACAGATCACATATGTCGCAATGCCAGCAATTAATGTCGGACATGCAGATAAATAGTAAATGCAATTAACATAAGTCAAAGATTTCCTCAAAAAATTTTCGGCTAATCTTGACCTTTCTCAAACTTTTGACTAACTACGCTCTTCAGTCTGAGATTTTCTCCCTCTAACTTGTTTTATCCTGTAATCCCATATCACGATGTCCCTCTATGATCGGGTAGTCTCATATTGGCCGTATCTTAGATTCTAATCGGTGTCTTTACTCTAGACTTACACATAATATATGTATATCAATATATATATTTTAAAACAAAGTTAACTGCTTACGGTCACATGCCTTAAGCATTATCATGATGTAAGGAAATCACTGCCTTTCATTTGCCCACGAGAGCATTATATGTAAGTATGTGTAACCATGAAGATATAACATCATCTACACATTTTATTCTATCCAAGTCATTTTGATTTCACATCTCTATGAGTATATGTAGGATCATCACATATTCTCCTTGATCGTAGCCTTCACTCATTATGCATGAATAACATACATAAATGTAATTACAACATGATTCAATCAATTATGTATATTATACTCAACTGAAGGCTCTTAAGAACAACGCAATAAAACGGAGAAATGTATTTCAGTTCATCATAAAAGCATCCAAGGCAATCTTTGATGGCTATGTTATCAACTTCTTTGAATTTCGGAAAATGCCAACGGGAGAAATGGGAAAACCAAGTAAAATCGGCCGCAAATCCACCGAATACTGACTTTCGTGGTTTTGGCATTAATGCGACGCGCTATCGGTGTGCACGCCTACCCTAGACTTCTGGCTTCCAGCTTGCAGAAATCCATAGGTTGATCGTGTAGGGGTGCGGTGAAGAGATATCTTCTTTGTCTCTTAGTCCAAATTTTTTCTCTATAAAAACCTTCTCAGCGTTCTCAGTTACCACACCACAAAGAGTAATAATCTCCGAGCCTACAATCCCCCAGTATTCCTCTCGCCTCATACTCTTACAAAAATTTCTAAATTTTTCCAAATCATGTCCGCAAGGAAGTACATTGATCTCACAGTAGAGGCTAAGGAAGAAGAGTTCGACTTAAACTTAAGTCTGGGCAAAGACAAGGGCAAAAGACCTTTTGAGGGGTCTCCAGAGAAACAGAAGGAGAAGAAAATGAAGAAGATCGAGGAAGCTGAGGAGACTAGCACGGGCCATACCTCGGAGGACAAAATCGTCTGTCTAGAGCAGGAGGTGAAAAATCTGAAAAAGATGATAGGAGACCTGGAGAAGTTAACTAAACGCAATCATGCAGAAATGACTTCAAGAATAGACAGGTTCTTCTATTGGTCTACCCAGTGCTTCTGCAATCAACAACAAAGAAGTGTTGATTGTATGAATGGGATTTACACTACCCTCCGCGACATTGCTATGTCCCTTGCTCCAAGGAATGGTCGAGGGGTGATGATACAATACAACCCTCCTAATCCAAGACCACCTCGCTTTTAGATTACTCATACATGAGTAAACTTCTTCTTTTTTTTTTTGCAATGTAATCCTTCAGTTTTTTTTTTTAATGCAAGTGGTTTCTTTTATTGGCTGGTACCCTAAAATAATATAGCTACACAAAATCAATCATGAATTCAGCTTATAAAATCCACCATATAAAAATTTGATCCGACAGCAACGGAATCAAAACAAATAATAACCTTTCATTTACTAAGTTCAAAAGTGTGGCCACATCTGTCTAAAACTAAAACTGAGAACATAATTCCTAAGAAGAGATAAGTCTCGGAGGGAAAGGAAATGAAAACATCCTACAGGACCTTCAGTAGAGCCGTCTCTCTATAGTTGTTCCCGGGTTCACAACGATAGAGGAGGTCCTACTAAGGTTACCTTGCTCTGTAATCACTAGGAGACCTAACAACCTTTGCTCTGATACCAACTTTGTCACGACTCGTTTTCTGGGCACATGACCGGCACAATGATGAATCTCTCATCACTGTAAGCCTTCCGATAAATATATCAAATTTTCTTATCTGAAAATCATAGATTATCAATTTAAAATACATTATTATACTGACATACAAGCCAAATGTCTAACCCCTGAACTAGATGTCCTAGACGATTACAGAGCAACATAATCTATAACAGAAGAGAGGTCTACCCGACAACGGGAAGGTCCAAAGTGATCTACTCCTCTAGCAGATATTCTTCGATGGCAACCTGATCTGAACAAAAAGGTTGTACAAACAATGTGAGCTTTTAAACTCAATGAGCGAATCGGCCTCGCATTAATAAAATTCAAATACATTACCAGTCATGCAAGCATATCCAAAGGCTCATACTCAACCAATAGACAGAAGATAAAAATTTATCCAATTCAACAAACGTTACTAGTACTCGTCAATGGCAATATATCCCGGAGAGCGCACACAGGCCGGCTCACCAATTATGTATATTTCCGCCATGACGCACAACATCATCCTCTTACATACAAGATAAAAATTCATCCAATTCAACAAACGTTACTAGTACTCGTCAATGGCAATATATCCCGGAGAGCGCACACAGGCCGGCTCACCAATTATGTATATTTCCGCCATGACGCACAACCTCATCCTCTTAGCTAGGGCGCCTCACGGATTTATCACCAATCCGGGCTATATCCCTACTGAGGGAATCGTTGTCTCCACACTCATTGGTCAAGACACCCTGTCAACCGGGTTTTCCGCCTTGCCGTGAGAGGGGGTACTGTCCCGCTCAATCACAATCAATAGCATTTCATATCATAATCAGAAGCTCAATATAATATTCATCCATATAACAGGTATAGTATATAACTATATTATGGATTTATAAACCACATATCAAGATAACAATTAATCCATTTTTGAAAACATTCAAACTTCACATCATCATAAGATACTTATTTCATTTTATCCATACTTATGGATTAATTATCTCATTTAGATTCGTCATTCTGAATCCAATTTCCCCCTATGAATCTTGGGAGTGTCCTACGACATACTTTTTATCACCAGTAATGCTAAAACTCTATTAAAACGGGGTCGTTTCACTCACCTGGATTCCGTACGAACATCGCTTCTCTAAGTCATTACAGACAAGAGTTCTCAGGTGAATTTCGGTGTTCTGCTACGGAGATTTTCATGAAAGATTAGAGAAAATACGTCAGGATTGTTTTCGTACAGATACTGTTCATATGTACGGTTACTGTTCATATATACGGTTACTATTCATACGGTCACTATTCATACGTACGGTCACTATTCATACGTACGATCACTATTCATACCAGAAATAGAGAATACAATTTGTAAAAGAGTACACCAGGTAAGTTCCCAGGAAAGAGTGGAGGGTCACACTGGACACACTTAAAAACCAGGTCTTTCCTTAGCCAGAACTTTCCTAGACATGTATTCTTCACAGTTTACATTCTATTTCGGTAATCAGAGAATCAAAATAACATATAAACAGCTAAGGACAGTTTTTCTGATGTGGAAGATCAGCCAAGGCCGCAACCACAGAGCATACTTAAGAAATTAACTTCTAAAATTTGAAAGACATAGAAAGGGCATAGTATCCTTACCTAAGCTAAAAAGGAAAGGCCCAAAATCTCAGAGGCCTAGCTTTGGAGTAAGAGAAACTTAAGGAGAGAAGAAGAGAAGTTGGAGGTGTGAGTTTAGAAGTGAAATGGAAGGGCCTATTTATAGCAAAAGTCAAGGGTACTATTTGACACTATGCGCTAATAAAATATTCAATTTACTATTCATGAAAATGAGATTTTTAATAATGCAGTTACTGTGTAAATGGTTATTACTATTGAAAACTTAAAGAGAAAACTATCCTTTCTCTTAAACCTTTAAGTTTCTTTTCAAATCAGTCCTTTCATTTTAGTCCCTGAGGGTATTTTTACACATAAAACGTCATTTTCTCCTACAAACTTCTTTCTAGTTTTCTCTTATGACCAAACAACATCTAGTACTTGACATTTCGATTGTATAAATGAACAGTATCATATACGTAAATAGTATTATACAGGTGAATAGTATCGTATACTGAAATAGTAACAGTAGTTTGTAAACAAATATTTATATTTTATTTTTCTTGGGTATTACAATCTATGTTTGGAAAAAAAAGCTAACCAATATATGAAAGAAGGAAATGGGATCCCTTTCAACGAACCAAAGGCTCTGACGCACTAAGGAGTGATCTCACCCGTTAGATCATAGATATGAAAAAAATTCATTTTTTGTTTCTTGAAAGTTATTTAGGTGTGTGCCGAACCCGTACTCATAAAAAGTATTACATACTCTATATTATTGTTAGTCTGTAGCATGCACGTTGAAGTTGAGGATTGTAGCCAAGAGACAAAGAACCTTATTTTGGGGAAGAAATTTCCTTTTTTTTTAAAAAAAAAAGGAGAAAATTGCTGAAAAGGGATTACTCTTCAATAATGGAGAATAATTGGCCTACCAAGGTGTGTATTTAGATCGGAGTTGAACAAATTTAATTTTTGATCAATTTGATTTTAAATCTAATTTTGCTTAAAAACGTATCAATGTTTCTTTAGATAAACAGAGATTTAAAAAATAAAATATAGTTCGATAAATGAGATGAATGCTAATCAAATAATTGATTTTGTACCTAGAATAACATTTAAAGATTCAAAGTTCAAACTGAATTTATATCAAGTCTAGTTAGAGATGTTATTTTGGTCTATGACTCACAAGTTAGTTTAAGATTGTCTCGTAAATAGACGATATTAAGTTCAAAAAATTAGTACCATTTAAAAATAGACCTAAATAGATTAGCACATGAGACTAGCAAGATAGCCCTTTTTATTTATTTATTTTTACAAAAATGATATTATTTAGTATAAATAATATTATTTTATTATATTTTTATATTTTATAATATTATATTTAATTAATATAATAAATTTAGATATGAAAATTTTTGTAATTTTTTAAAAATAAATATTGATTTTTTAAATTTAAATATAATATAGTTAATTTAATAAAAAATATAAAAAAATTAAAGTGATTAGTTATTTAAAAATATTAAATAAGTAATGTTTTATATGTATAAATTATATTTTAATAAAAAATTATTAAATTTTTATTAAAAAATTTAAAAAATTATATTATTTAAATATATATTTTTTAAAAAAAGAGTCTGTCAGCCATGGCAGGAGATCTTAGTTTTCAATAAAAAAAATTGTTTATAAATAAATCAATTTGTTCATCCTTGACATGTGACCGGATGATCCGTTTTACAGGATAGGTATCGAATTGAATAGAAACTTCAAATTATGGAAAGACATGGGTTAAAAGGCCCAGCAAGGAAAAGAAAAAGGAAATGGTAGATAGAGGCCCACACAGAAAGAAAGGCTGGGAAAAGTCTAGTGGTGCTGAGATAGCCAATGTCTATGAGCTCCCAAGTCCCATCCCGTCACTGACCCCACAAATACTGTTCCTTTGCTGCCTAATACTAATACTAATACTAATAATATTGTGGACATTTCATGCTCATTGAATTGCCATGCCACATGATAGAACGCAGAAGCGTGTAAATTCAAAGTTGTACCTTTCCCTATAATTGAACTGGTTAAATGACAACATTTTGAATTATTGGGCATGCATCAAGTCATTGAGAAACCAGAATCAATGAAGTTTCAATGAGTTTTACTTGTCATCTTCATTGCTTATGTTTAAACTTCAAAATTAGTGTCCTGAAAAATGTAGGTTCCAAATGCACAGGGTTAATGTGAAAAATATGTTCTTAAAATCATTTCGACAGTAATTTAATTACAACTGACATGCAAATTAAAGATATCAGCTTGTTAAACAAGAAAAAAAAATGATGTTAGATGAAGAATTTTCGTCAATCAGTTAACGGATTGTGCAACTATGAGCCACCTAGTTTTTTCTCGTTTAACAGTTTTTTTAAAAAATAGTTATTAAAAGAAGAAAATATTTGTTTTACATATCATGCCTTGAATAAAATCTTAGATGAAATGACTATTAAAGAATAAAATAGAAAATTTTAAATTATTTTCATAAATAAATGTGTTGTTTTGATAATATGCGAAGTGGCCCTTGATGTTGTAATACTGATAAATATTCAGTGGATATAGTATTTAAGCAGACAGCTTCTTTGGAGACAGACAGGACCCATGCCCTTAAATAAACCACCTTATTCATCTGGTAAAGATATTTGACAATATAAACTATAGGCTTCAAAACATATTAGATGTAATTGCAAAATACAGTTCATTAATTTTTTCTTATTTTCAGCGTTGACACAGATTGAAAATTTTTATTTTTTCTGATTAAATGACGTCTGTTTCACATTAAACTTAATGTTGAATGTTTCAACGTCAAAAGTCCAAACTCATTTCAGGAGAGTCATGAATTGGACAAAAACAACTTGGATGTTCCTCCCAATGCCTGCATTCTCGTCTCAAAGTCATACATCTACATGGATAATTTAGAGTCCCAAGGTAAAATTAGTTAGGAGAGGAAGAACTACTTAATTCATGTTGACTTTATGAGAAAACCAGACATTAGAAGCCCAGTGTATTGTATAGTATGAACGAGATAGGACAATAATCGAAAATTTTAAACTATAGTATGGGACGTTTGTAAAAGAGATGGAAAAGAAGTATTCATTGACCATGACATAGGGAAGGAGTATATAAGCTCGAAGAGTACGTCGCATGCATTTTCCATATCAATTTGTCTGTCCCTTAAAAGTGAGCATATCAGAAGTCCAAAGAAGCTGTATCCCATTTTAATCGTGCAAATTGCAATCCCATAATTGTTTTTAGCCTTTGTAGGACCTTCATTAAGCCACACATTAACAAATCCGTCATGAGCCGATTGCTAATTAGTAGTTCAGTAGTCATAACTCATAAAGACCTTGGCCCTCCAAAAGAGAATTTTTCCTTTATTTCTGGTCCCTACTGGTTTTCTCACTTGTTCGAAACAAACATCATTCTTGCTTGTAAACTTAAAAAGTTTATTTGGCTGTGTTTGTGGTCTAAAGCAATCCAATTTTGACTATTTCCATCGCTCCCAACCACTCTCAAGTCTCACCCACCACAAATTATAATCCCACCTTTATATATATATATATATAAGAAAAGGAAAAGAAAAATCATGGTTAGATATTGTGTAGATTTCATGTTTATAACTCATAGTTCTTGTCATTTAAAGAAAGAATCAGGGAGGGAGACGTAAAAGCGTAAAACAGCCAAAAGGAAGCAAAACGCGCGAAAATTTAAACTAGTGTCCCTTCCCTACTTTTGTTTTTGTTTATTTGATTCCCCTTTTGTATTCCTAGAATATCAAAACACCAATTTCCTGCAAAGCGGCGAGATTTTGTTGCGTTGCTCGGTAATGCTGGCGAGATCTCGGATGGCTTCCCCGATGAGATCCTTGAATATGAGGCGTTCCATATCCAAAACGACGTCGCCCTTCTCAGTCGGACATTCTCCCCATCCATTCATGGCGTCCTCTGCCAGGTCCTTCCTTAACACGCCGCATATCACTTCAAACAAGTCCTCCGATTCATCCCTCTCTTGAATCCTTCGCAGCTCCCACCAAATCCTTTCCACCGATGGTGTCTGCCTAACATTTGAATCTTGCTTCCAAGGTGGTAGTTGTTGCTTCCTATTAAGGATTTCGTGAATGGTGTCGAAAATCAATCGCCTTTGTAGTGTAGAAGCTTTGGAGGTGGCCTTTCCCTTCAGATACTGCTGCTTCTCCAGTAACAGGAACACGTCGCTGTCTTCCTGTAAGTAATTCGAAGCTTGCAGGATTTCTGAAACGTAAAGGAAATCGCAATCCTCCGATGTGTCATCCGTTTTGGCTTCCATGGAACACATAGCTGCACCCCATATATCTTCTTTTGTTTCCCCTTGTTGATCTGTAATTTAACCAAACAACCCAACATAAATATCAAAGTCAAACTCGGACACAGAGTAACAAGTAACAACAAATTATTATAATGCAAAAACGAAACGTGTTGGTGATTCACAGACAAACGCGCTGAAGGCTAATTGGGGGTGAATATATCCATATATTATATACTCTGTCAACTGTCAAGTGCCAATCACCCTCTCAATCAATTTATGTTTCATCACAGGAATGAACACTGGTGCATTTTGTTTCTTCCCAATTCATCTGCCCAGTCACCCTTTCACCCACTTTTGAATACTATTGATTGATTGGTCCACGTCTCCAATGAAAAATGTACCAGATTGGCACCTTTTAAAAGCTTACCGTTAATATCAATGTACCGTTTCAGTACGGGGGAAGGCGAGGAGGACTCGTCCTTGTAAAGCGACGAGTCAAGAACCGAGACCGGACTAGGTTGCGAGTCGTTCACTGTTATTTCTGCAATGCTGTGCAGCAGCTTATCACACCTCTCCAATATATCCCTTCCTCCCCTGTACTCCTCCGACTTGTAACTCTACAACAACATTACTAAAATGAAAATCAGTATTAGCAACAACTAAAAATATGATTAGCTAGTAAGGTACCTCTGTATCAGTTTGTGAAGTCATATTGGAGCTGCTTTCTGAAGTGGCGGATGATTCATCCTCTATTGCAGACAACACCTTTTCCTTATGGTAAACCTCAGCCGTTGGTTTTCTCATCCTGGGCGATCGAGTTGTCCCCTGTTGTTCGGCCACATTTCTTTTCGAATTAAATTTGGGTGAATGAACTGGAGAGACCCTTCTCGGATCAACAGGATCATTCATTTTCTTTTGCGCCTCACCGTTCACGACCTTTTTGTTCGGACTCTTCACAGTGGTAGTAGGCGAAGTTGAGTTTCTGACTCTGTCTTTATTCCGTATGCTCTGATCAGTCTTTGGCCTTTCACGCCTGGGGCTCACTGTGGTGAGAGTCTCATTGGCAATATTTAGGTTGCGATGAGCTCGTGGACTCAACCGTAGGCTCGAAGGTGGAGAATCAATTCCGGCCCTTCCAGGTCGAGTCAATGAACTTGGACATCTCATGGGCTTCATAACGATAATCGGAGAATCATTTGCTGACACGCTTGCTTTGAGAACGAAGTTCCTCTGGTTGGTTTGTGTCGTGGATTTCTTGGAATGTAGCAGACCCTTGAGCTGCAGGGCCTCGAGGATTTGCTTTAGAGCCTCAAGGTCCATGGATGGCTCATCAATTCCTTTCATCTTCAATCTCTTCTCAATTTCTCCATGAATAGATACGTTATGCTTTGGCTCAGGAAAAAAATCAGCAGTATCATAGAAACTCTTCTTCAATCCAATTCCTTTGAGGGGAGCTCTTGGAGGTTCTTTCTTCCCATTTCGTACGCTGAATTCTTTTGGATTTACCATTCTGCCATTCGTTGAACGATTATCCATAGTAGCAGCATTATCTCGAATCCCATTGCTGGAGATGTTACGTTGAGAGTTTGACTGATGCTGCAACTGCTTTAGCTGGAAATTGCTGTCAAAGAAACGATACTGGAGGAAATCTCTGCAAACTCTAGACTCAGAAGCGGATCTTCGGAGCTCAGCCTTCTTCACCGGTTCAGGATCCGAGTCCGGTAAAGGTTCAAGTCCCATGAGTCTGGCTATAACGCTTGTTGATCGACGATGCTGATCGCCACCAATCTCTGCTCCTCCGGGATTCTGACATTGTTTTGTTGATAGCATTGGTGTATTTGTTCGAATCTCTCTGGGACGCAGGCTTCCTCTGGTATCCACCACGGCTCTACTATCCAGAGATAGCCTAGGAGCGTCTCTGGAGAATTTCCACGAAGACCGTGTGCCGTCCTTGAATTCAAAAACCGGAAGAGGAAGAGGCGAGCTCACCGGAGTCTCCGTCGAAGTCATAGCTTCCGGCACCTGCGATTGTGGCTCCTTAGGCGAGCTCTGTTTCATTGGATCAGTGAACGGCGTTGATCTTGGCTGATGCTTCTCCAGTTCTCTAGATAACGTGGGGGATCCACCACACGTATCTGGTTCCGGCGAAGAATTCGCTTCCTATAACAGAAGTTAAAAAATTACGCGGCAAGGTTTAGCAAAAAACGCAAGAAAAGAGAAAAAATTACCGTCGGAGATGGGAGCCGTTTGGTTGAGTAGTTGCGTTTTCCGGTGAGCATCTGGTGGCGGTCGAAGATGTGGAGGAAGCCACCCATGCAACCCATGTGCTTGTCAATGCGTTTTTGCAGGTTCTGGTCATGTACCATCCCCGTCGTCATGTTTTTTCACTTGCCGTTCCTTGCTTCCCTCGCGTGCTTCCCAACAATCTGACGCCTTCTCTTTCACTCTGTGCCCATCAGTCACTCCGAGAGAAGGAGGCCTCCATTTTCACATTCTTGCCTCTTTTCTCTGGCAATGAGCTCTTCTGGTTTTGTCTCGGAGTGAGAAACTCCCGCTTTTGAGGCCTTCAAAATGGAGAAGGGGAGACATGTAATGATGGTAATGGCCTTGAGTTTGGGGGGTGAATTATAAAGTATTAAGATGTGTAATTGCACAGAGAAGAGCGTCCGCTTCGACGCTTTTAACAGGAAGGACCTGCAGAAGCGCATAGCCACAATGGCCAATGACATCCACGTGTCAAGTAAGGAGGCCTTGTTATTGTTGCCCTTCAACCATGACAAAACTGTTTATCTCTGTGCTTGTCGCCTGTAAACCGTTGGATGAGGTGAATCCCACACAGATAAATGTGCTTCACCCCGATCTAATGGTTCATAAGTGACAAAAAGAAAATTTTTGCTCTAACAATGACCGTTAAAAGATGGAATTGAATCATCTTCCTAATGGCTCAGAGTCGTTAAATGGCTATGGACCTATCTACAGCTGTGAGCCGGTAGGGACTCTTGTTGACCCGAGCCCATAAAAGATACATATTAGAATATCTCTAATAATACAACTTTATCAAGTTATTTATTGTAAATTTTACAATATCATATTACTACTTTTTGTTTTAAGTAATTTTCTAATACTTTAAGTAACTATTCACTCTAAATGTGTAATTTTAAAAAATTTACAAATGATCTCACAAATTATCATATATTTTTATATTCTTACAATGATTCTCACAACTTTTCAATATTTTTACTATAAAAATTACATATGATAATTATGATGGTGTACTTTAATAATATAACTCACTAAAAAATAATTTTTATTTTTAAAAACACTTTAAAAATTATTATGGAAGATGCTCTTATTTTCTAAAACACCCCCATAAACGTAGAAGTGAGAGTGGTCGGCCACGTGGCGAACGGTATTGAGGAAAAGTACAAGGATTGGAAAAAGACAAGATGAAGAGGATAGATGGAAGAAATAACAAAAATGGGAGTGATAAAGTACAAGAGGCAGAGACGCAGAGTAAGAGTTGGGTAAATAAATTAAGTCGCATGACGCAATGGCAAATAAGTTGAAGTGTTGAACAATGCAATGTGGGGCGCAAAACTGCAAATTGGGGATTGTAATATAATAAAGATGATCTTTTGTGATGCATAGACTCATAAACTTATATTTGACTCATCGGTTTAACTTACATGACCAGGGAAAAAAAATGAAATATGAATACTGGTGGAGTTAAACTAAGTGCTGTACTTAGACGGCAAGATAATACAGGTTGGATGAAGTTTTGTAACTGTGTTTGTTAATTGATAAATAATTATTTTAATTTAATTAAAAGTTTTGAATTTAATTTTTTTAAAAATACAGTTAAGTTAAAACTTGATAGAAAGAATATCGACTCGAATTTAAATTAGTCGATGCTTATAAAATTTGAATACCAAATAATTGTTAAAAAAAAAAAGTTTTGGAAAGGATAGAAAATGGAAGGGAATTGAAAAACAGTTTGACTTCTGTCCTTGTCCCAATTATGAACTTATGCCCCTATGCATTAATTCATGACAATGGATCCAGTGAGTGGGTGAAAGTGATGCTTAAAAATTAAAGCCTGGAAGGCCAAAAACCAAACACAAAAGATATTATGTTGAGTTCTTCAACTCCGAAACAAGAATCCTGTGAGTGATTCTCTTGCAGATAACTAGCTAATAAACCGTCTTTCTCAAGCAACAATTTTTCTATACCAATAACTAGACGTTGGGGCAGGAAGGCACGAACTTCAATTCATTCCCTTATCGGCAGCTTGAGACTTGAGTTATGCATATATGACATAATTAATTTGTTCAACGCTCAAATCTCATCCAACTGTATCTATTAAATAATTGAACTTTGGGGATCCTAGCTAGCTTCACTCGTCTAATTTGTACTATCTACTTCGAAGCCACGTGCATGGGATATGCTATCGAACTTATTTGCTTGTAATTTAATCCACACCCACTTTATACAGAGTCAATCCCGGAAGATATCAGTGATTTAGCTAGAAATTAATTCATGCTTATCCATTAATTGTGCTCCATGTATGCAATGATTTATTAGATATTAGTGAATGCTGGTTTTGGAAAGGGCAAGCAAGGACCTGATCTTATAAATTAAATAAAAGATCTCTGAACAGAGCACAGTAATTAGAATTACTGAATTTTCGGGAAAAAGCAAAAACGTTTTCCTTCTTGCCAAACCGTTTTATTCAGGGTCTCCTCCTGCACAAGTCATAACCGAAATTAGGTTAGGCGCTCCATAATCTATCATAAAAAACATAATCAAGGCTCTAGCTGCCATCCCATGTGGATTGAGTCTGTAGCCCATAGTTCTTTTCAGATTGCTCCATGTGACCCTATGCTTCTCTGTACAACCCTCTAAGCTCTCACTGCTTCAACCCATTTCTGATCTAATAATTAAGTCTTATGTATAATGCTGCGAAAGAAAAGTAGCAACTACTCCTTTTCACCTTTCCCACCACCTTTTATTCATTTCACATGCAGTTCGGTTCAGATCTGCAACCTCGCTTTTAACCGTTCCATTTCATGTCAGATGAAAAATCTTATTCATTTCACCTTCTTTTCACTCAAAAATGCATATTTTATTTTCGCACCTTTTTTTAATTTCCACCCCCTTTATGTGTTAAAAGTGGTCAGACCAGAGGGGAAAAAGAATATGGGTGGTCCCCATCCTAGTCTTCAATTTCCTGAGTTCTTTTTATATATGAAATATGAATGTGGTAGGAGTAGGAGAGCTCCATTCCCAATACTAAAACTCCCATGTTCTCTCTCAACTCTCACCCACCTTCTTTCATTTAAAATACGGAGTCAGCCACTCCAGAAACTAAAGCTGTTCACTACTTGTGAGAATGTCCTAAGGTGGGTCATTTAAACCCAAAGTCACAAGTTAGGGACGATTTTACAAAAACATATAATAAAGGGAGAAAATGAAGTTGAGAAAGAATGCATCTGAATTAAGCATATGATAATTGAAGAGGATATGTGGGTAAAGAATATATACTCATATGGTTGAAGGCAGTTCTTCCCTTTGGTATATTCTTGTGCTGTTTAGCCAATTGGCAGAAATGGATATGGGATTCTGATTCCTCCGTCTGGGATTACAGTAAATGGACCACTTCCAATATTGCTATTATTATCCTCCATTCACATGCGTTCTTACTTTCCTTCATATTTAACTCCCTTCCATATTTATTTATCCTTGCTTTTGGGTATCTTTTACGCATTGCACGTTGCAGTGATTGTTTTCGGTTTCGCCTTCTGGCATGCTATTAAGCATTATTTTAAGGCTGTTAAACCAAAGAGCTGTTGTTCCCTGCAACGACAGTATTGTACGTTTACACCCTTATCAAATTGAATAATATCAGTGTGATCACAAGAAAATATAATTAAAAGTTCTTTTATTGTAATATCCAAAGAATTTTCATGAATATTTAAAGTTTATTTGAAGTTTATTGAAAAATTTAATTACATGAGAAATGTTCTTTTTGAATTAGTGAATGAAATTTGAAAATAGAAATTTCAAAAATTTTAATTTGGGACATTTTACAAATTCTCAAGGACTAAAATGAAAAGAAAAGAAAGTATGGAGTACTTTTGAGAAATGACCAAGTAGGAACCTGAGAACAAGAATAGAGCTTATGGGAATGAATTATGAGTTCGGTACCAAAAGGATAATGGATTCGAGGTTAAAGTGAAGTTTGAGACTCTGAGAGGGACTAAAGTGAAATAAGAAAATTGTGGGGCAACTAGGATTTAGAATCACCCGAGGTGAGATTTTATAAATTTGCTTTTACTAGTCTTGACTGAGGGTCAACTGAAGAGCAAGTGATAATTTCACCCCGAGCGAGTAAATAGGCAGCCTCACCTAATTTTTTCTTCATTTTCTCCTTTCCTCTCTCTCTCTTCACTTTCTCTCCTCTCTTTCTCTCTCTACACTCCAACTCCACAACCGGGCTTGGAGGGTGGATCTTGGGCTACGGGGCGAGCCTCTAGGAGCCAAGCAACGTAGGGAAAGCAAGGAATTGAGGTAGAAATTTCTATTTCTCAAGCTTTTCCCTATTTTATAGTTTTCAGAAAGTTTGGGGTAAAAATTGAGATTCCGGCTTCGTTTCTTGATTAAAATTGGTGTTTTTGGTGTCTAAATGCTCCTTAGACATTAAGGGTGAGATCCTATGGAAGAAATCATGGAAAACGGTGAAAGATTTGGCCGGATCTGAGCTAAAACCGAGAGGAATCGCGAAAGGTCGCGATCCTGGCGCCCAGGCGCCAAGGTTCAGAAGATTTTGGGAAGAAAAGGGGCTTGGCGCCCAGGCGCCATGTGTGGCGCCCAGGCGCCAGGTATGTTGAAAAGCCTTAGCTTATTTTCAATCAGTCATAACTTCTTCATCCGGACTCCGTTTTGGGCAAACTTTATATCGTTGGAAAGCTCTTTGAGTCTAGTTTCCAATGGTATAAATTTCATTTAAAAATTCATTACCGGTTAGGAGTTATGACTTAAGATGTGAGTAAAGGTCGAGAGTAGTGATAGGAAATTTCTCTATTTTGTAACCCTAATGGTTTTTACCTGGTTACAATAGGGATGTTTGGGACGCAAGGTGGGAGCGCTGAGAGTGTGGAATCCAGGTGAGTAGGCAACCTTGCAAAATTAATTTAATAAATTAGTCAAAGCACAATATAAATCTCATTTGCGTTATTTGTAAAATTGAGAAGATTATCAGTGTGTGTTCAGGTTAAGAAAAAGTACAATATCATTGGAAGGTATTTTATTACCTTTGAGAATTGATTTCTCTAGTTGACTAAAGAACTAGATGTGATTGTTCCTTGAATAAATTGAAACATTTTGTAAGTGAATAACCTTACTAAACTAATGTGATCTTATTAGATAAAGTACAATACAAGTCTTGTTTATAACATTATTGAAGTGTGACATAATCAATCTCGCTGTTGATAATATATGATGATTGTTATGGTTGATGATAGACATTCAAGGGAATAAAAGTATGTGTAAATTCATTTATTTCATAGTAATTATATTGTGATAAATTGTCACTATTTTATTGATGAGCAAAAGATCTACGAGATCTAATACACGAGTTTGAAAGGGTTAGAGTCCCATACTACTCGGTGTATAACTGTGAAAACCTATGCACGAGTTTGAAAGGGTTAGAGTCTCATACTACTCGGTGTATAAATGTGAAAACCTATGCACGAGTTTGAAAGGGTTAGAGTCCCACACTACTCGGTGTATAAATGTGAAGACCTATGCACGAGTTTGAAAGGGTTAGAGTCCCATACCACTCAGTGTATAACTGTGAAAACTTATGCACCAAGAGTTTGAGGGTTAAATTCCCAAGTCACTCAGTGCAAGTATCTATGGCATATAATGCAAAGTGATTGAGGGATTGATCACCCAAGAAATCATACGCAAATTCAGACAAGTGTAATACTATAATTATTTACAATAAATGATAGATTGATTGTATTAGTAAATGTGGTGTTTGTGCTTATGATATTTTCATGTACAGTTGTTTACTCACTGAGTTATGATAAACTCACACTCTCTATGATTATCTTTTCAGATACAGTGGTTGAGGAGAAGAATTTATAGCCTTTAAGGATATACTCCACTTTTGTCTGGTAAACAATTGGTAAGGATTAGGAAACGCTCTGTAATCTAGTAGGTCACCTAGGCTTGGGAGGTTGTATAGTACTGTATAGTGTTTGAAGGTTGAACATTTTCTGAATATGTATACAAAATATCTTTCCTGGAATATTTATGATTCACATAATTATGGATATTAAGAATGTTCACAGAGATTGTGGGGTACCACGGAGGTACACCCTAGGTATTTTATGTTTATATCACATGTAAGTTTTGGGATGTGACAAATTGGTATTAGAGGTGGTTTTTAGGTCCCCTATAGATTACAGAGCAAAGTGTTCTTTGTGGGCCCTTTTCCATTGTCATGAACCGCAGCATGACCATGGGATTAGGTTCCATAAAAGAGCTTGTAAAGTTGAATGTTATTGTCATAACTTACCCTTCGATGGAGTTAGTTAGAGATAATTTTGTTACAATATGAGGTAATTGATTTCATATGTGGAACTTGGAAACTTGTTGGAGGTATGATCTTTATACCGATGGAAAAGGTGATCTCTGTATGAAATTTTTTCTTTTTTAGAAATTGGGAACATAACTCTGTAGTGTACTCTGAAAGCTGAGGATTAGTAATTACTAGAATATGGCTTGAGGGCTGGGCCAAGAGTGATGTATTAGATGGGGTAAAGTTGATTATGAGGCATGGGCTAGAGTTCAAGAAAGATTTTTGCAAAAAATATAGCGCAGATTACTAATGCAGGAATGGGAAAGAACCCTTGTGAGGCAGATCAAGATTTGATTTTGATAGATGCCAGACAGATGTAATTTATGGAAGAGGATGTAAGTCCTAAATAATATGTTCCTTGATAAAAGCTTGGTTGAGAAAATAGATGTGGGCTAGGTAGTTTTTCCTAAGGGAGATACTACGGTAAAATAGAACCTAGCATAAGAGATATTGGGGTAAGTTATAAGTCTTCTCTAGGGGCGACTCGCCAAAGTTGCACTTGTTTAGTTAGGGATTGGCATGATGGTACTATGTGATAGAAGTGTTTCAAAAAATATATATATATACAATGTAGAAGTTTTGTAACATTGGAACAATTAGAGCATGTTATAGGTAGGCTGTTGGCGTATGAACATTCATAATTGTTAAACGTGATATATGATTGGAATGGTTTAAAAAGACGTTCTTATAGTAGTTCGTGCCTCAGAGTGTTAGTTTAAGGAAAGCTTGCGAGTCGAGGCTCTTAAGCAAGAATTCATGACAATTCAAGGGCATAATATTGAGTTTAATTGATCTACACGTGATGCTTTCATCTACTCCTGTATGATAAAAGGAAAGACAACGAGACTTGTACAGAACTTCTGTTTGTCTCTGTGACAGCTTATACGGTCATTAAATTTTTATGTGATTGGCTTTATAAGCTGAATTTGTTATTGATTTTGTGTGGCTAATTTCTTTTATCTTTCTTCATTTTATTATTATTATTATTATTATTTAGAGTACCATCTAGTAAAAGAAACTATTGGCATTAAAAGTGGAAGGATTACATTGCAAAAAAAAAAAGGAAATTACTCATGCATGAGTAATCTAAAAGCGAGGTGGTCTCGGATTAGGAGGGTTGTATTGTATCATCACCCCTCGACCATTTCTTGGAACAAGAGACTGAGCAATGTCACGAAGGGTAGTGTAAATTCCATTCATACAATCAACACTTCTTTGTTGTTGATTGCAAAAGCATTGGGTAGACCAATAGAAGAACCTGTCTATTCTTGAAGTCATTGCCGCATTATTGCGTTTAGTTAACTTCTCCAGGTCTTCTATCATCTTTTTCATATTTTTTACCTCCTTCTCTAGACAAGCAATTTTGTTTTCTGACGTGTGGCCAGTGCTAATCTCCTCAGCTTCCTCAATTTTTATCTTCTTCTCCTTTTGATCCTCTTGAGACCCCTCAAAAGGTCTCTTGCCCTTGTCTTTGCCCAGACTTAAGTTTAAGTCGAGCTCTTCTTCCTTGACCTCCACTGTGAGATCAATGTACTTCCTGGTGGCCATGGTTTAGAAAATTTAGAAGTTTTTGCAAGAGTATGATGAGAGAGAAATGCTGGGAAATTGTAGGCTCAGAGATGATTACTCTTTGTGGTGTAGTAACTGAGAACTCCGGGGCAGTTTTTATAGAGAAAAATTTAGACTTAGAGCCAAAGAAGATATCTCTTCGTCGCACTCCTACACGCTCAACCTATGGATTTCTGCAAGCTGGAAGCCAGAAGTCTAGGGTAGGCATGCGTGTCAACAGTGTGTCACATTAATGGCAAAACCACGTAAGTCAATATTCGGTAGATTTGCGGCCGATTTATACTTGTTTATTTTTTATTTCTCTTGTTGGCATTTTCTGAAATTCTAAGAAGCCGACAGCGTAGCAATTAAAGATTGCCTTGGATGCTTTTATGATGAACTAAAATGTATTTCTCTGCTTTCTTGTATTGTTCTTGAAAGCCTTCAGTTGAGTATAATATACATGATTGATTGAATTATATTGTGATTATATGTATTTAAATACATATGACATGTATGTATGTTATCCATGCATTGAGAGTGAAGGCTATTTGTTATGGCCAGGAATAATATGTAATGATTCTACATACATTCAGAGAATGAGAAGTCTGAAATTTAAAAAGGACTTGAATAGATGAAAATATATAGATAATGATGTATCTCCATGTTGATACATACATACATATGTGCTCGTAGAGACAAGAGAAAGGTAAAAAATTTTCTCACTTTATAGTAACACTTGATATGTGTAAATGTGAGAAGTTTTTATTTTAATATGTATTTTTTTTTGAAAATGTGTAAGCTTAGAGCAAAGCCACGGATTAGAAACCTAGATAAGGCTAGTATGAAGTTACCCGTTCATCGAGTAATATCTCGATCTAGGATTATTTGATAAGACAAATACAGAGTTAGGAAGTCATAGATTGAAGCGGCGATTAGTTGAATGATTTGAGCAAGAGTCAAAAGTTAGCCGAATTTTTTGAGAAAATCTTTTGCATGAGATTATATTTATTATTTTCTAGCATACTTATTATAGACCGTTGGCATTGCGACAGATAAGGTCTGGAGGCCATCTTTAGAGTGTGATGTAAGGGTTTTGGTAGCCCTAAATTTTGTCTATAAATAATGAATGCCCCATTACACCGCTCACTACACTAAGAATTCATTACTTATAAGCTTTCTAGCATCAAACCTCTCATTCCATACAACCTTTATAGTTCAGAAAAATATGGCCGGCAATAAATCTTTCAATTTAAACTTTGAGGCTGGCAAGGTAGAGCTGGATCTAAATCTTAGTCTGGAGAACTATAAGAATAAGAGATCCATGGAAGAGTCATCAGAAGCTAAGAAAAGAAAAAGGGATGTAGTAGAGCTAGAGGATGTTAGCACAGCAACATTTTCAAATGATGAGCTTGCGCTTATGAGAAAAAAGATGGAGGAATTGGAAAGGTTGATAAACCGCCACTTTGAGGACCAGGGAAGATTGATAAATCGTCTCTTTGTAGAACAAGAGAAGCTCTTGAATCGTCATTTTAGGGAATTGGCGAATAGAGTTGATAGACATTCGATGTTTGCAACTCAAAATTTTCGTGACCAACAAGCGAGGTGTATTGACTGTATGAATGGAGTGACCTCTGCACTTCGCCAAATTTCCCAAATGTTTCCTCCAGAAACTCTTTCTAGGCTGCAACGATTAGCCTCTTCCTTAAGATCTGAAGCACCTTCCTCTTCTAGACTTGGAGCACTTTTTGCATTTCAAAAGCCTCCTCGTCCTTAATTTATTCTTTCTTTTATTTGTACCTTAAGCTAATATTTGATCTGAGCTTCGCGTATTAAGATTATCTGTTTTGTAAATCAAGTTCAGTTTGTTGCCTGTAACTTATGTACTAGAAATAAGGCAATTCTTGTAATGAAGAAGCTCGAGAGATAAAAATATGTTGAACTTGTTATATTTTGTACTTGATTGTGAAAATTCTAAAAGAGAGAACGAGATTTGGACAAAATATCTGCATTTGTTTCAATCTTGAGTTAAGTTTTGAATTCGGAGGACCGAATTCTATTAAGGGGGAAGAATGTAATATCCCAAGAATTTTCATGAATATTTAAAGTCTATTTGAAGTTTATTGAAAAATTTAATTACATGAGAAATGTTCTTTTTGAATTAGTGAAGGAAATTTGGAAATAGAAATTTCAAAAATTTTAATTTGGGACATTTTACAAATTCTCAAGGACTAAAATGAAAAGAAAAGAAAGTATGGAGTACTTTTGAGAAATGACCAAGTAGGAACCTGAGAAGAAGAATAGAGCTTATGGTAATGAATTATGAGTCCGGTACCAAAAGGATGATGGATTCGAGGTTAAAGTGGAGTTTGAGACTCTGAGAGGGACTAAAGTGAAATAAGAAAATTGTGGGGCAATTAGGATTTAGAATCACCCGAGGTGAGATTTTATGAATTTGCTTTTACTAGTCTTGACTGAGGGTCAACTGAAGAGCAAGTGATAATTTCACCCCGGGCGAATAAATAGGCGGTCTCACCTAATTTTTTCTTCATTTTCTCCTTTCCTCTCTCTCTCTTCACTTTCTCTCCTCTCTTTCTCTCTCTACACTCCAACTCCACAACCGGGCTTGGAGGGTGGATCTTGGGCTACGGGGCGAGCCTCTAGGAGCCAAGCAACATAGGGAAAGTAAGGAATTGAGCTAGAAATTTCTATTTCTCAAGCTTTTCCCTATTTTATAGTTTTCAGAAAGTTTGGGGTAAAAATTGAGATTCTGGCTTCATTTCTCGATTAAAATTGGTGTTTTTGGTGTCTAAATGCTCCTTAGACATTAAGGGTGAGATCCTATGGAAGAAATCATGGAAAACGGTGAAGATTTGGCCGGATCTGAGCCAAAACCGAGAGGAATCGCGAAAGGTCGCGATCCTGGCGCCTAGGCGCTAGCTCTGGCGCCCAGGCGCCAAGGTTCAGAAGATTTTGGGAAGAAAAGGGGCTTGGCGCCCAGGCGCCAGGCTTGTGTTGGCGCCCAGGCGCCATGTGTGGCGCCCAGGCGCCAGGTATGTTGAAAAGCCTTAGCTTATTTTCAATCAGTCATAACTTCTTCATCCGGACTCCGTTTTGGGCAAACTTTATATCGTTGGAAAGCTCTTTGAGTCTAGTTTCCAATGGTATAAATTTCATTTAGAAATTCATTACCGGTTAGGAGTTATGACTTAAGATGTGAGTAAAGGTCGAGAGTAGTGATAGGAAATTTCTCTATTTTGTAACGCTAATGGTTTTTACCTGGTTACAATAGGGATGTTTGGGGCGCAAGGTGGGAGCGCTGAGAGTGTGGAATCCAGGTGAGTAGGCAACCTTGCAAAATTAATTTAATAAATTAGTCAAAGCACAATATAAATCTCATTTGCGTTATTTGTGAAATTGAGAAAATTATCAGTGTGTGTTCAGGTTGAGAAAAAGTACAATATCATTGGAAGGTATTTTATTACCTTTGAGAATTGATTTCTCTAGTTGACTAAAGAACTAGATGTGATTGTTCCTTGAATAAATTGGAACATTTTGTAAGTGAATAACCTTACTAAACTAATGTGATCTTATTAGATAAAGTACAATACAAGTCTTGTTTATAACATTATTGAAGTGTGACATAATCAATCTCGCTGTTGATAATATATGATGATTGTTATGGTTGATGATAGACATTCAAGGGAATAAAAATATGTGTAAATTCATTTATTTCATAGTAATTATATTGTGATAAATTGTCACTATTTTATTGATGAGCAAAAGATCTACGAGATCTAATACACGAGTTTGAAAGGGTTAGAGTCCCATACTACTCGGTGTATAACTGTGAAAACCTATGCACGAGTTTGAAAGGGTTAGAGTCCCATACTACTCGGTGTATAAATGTGAAAACCTATGCACGAGTTTGAAAGGGTTAGAGTCCCATACTACTCGGTGTATAACTGTGAAAACTTATGCACGAGTTTGAAAGGGTTAGAGTCCCACACTACTCGGTGTATAAATGTGAAGACCTATGCACGAGTTTGAAAGGGTTAGAGTCTCATACCACTCAGTGTATAACTGTGAAAACTTATGCACCAAGAGTTTGAGGGTTAAATTCCCAAGTCACTCAGTGCAAGTATCTATGACATATAATGCAAAGTGATTGAGGGATTGATCACCCAAGAAATCATACGCAAATTCAGACAAGTGTAATACTATAATTATTTACAATAAATGATAGATTGATTGTATTAGTAAATGTGGTGTTTGTGCTTATGATATTTTCATGTACAGTTGTTTACTCACTGAGTTATGATAAACTCACACTCTCTATGATTATCTTTTCAGATACAGTGGTTGAGGAGAAGAATTTATAGCCTTTAAGGATATACTCCACTTTTGTCTGGTAAATAATTGGTAAGGATTAGGAAACGCTCTGTAATCTAGTAGGTCACCTAGGCTTGGGAGGTTGTATAGTACTGTATAGTGTTTGAAGGTTGAACATTTTCTGAATATGTATACAAAATATCTTTCCTGGAATATTTATGATTCACATAATTATGGATATTAAGAATGTTCACAGAGATTATGGGGTACCACGGAGGTACACCCTAGGTATTTTATGTTTATATCACATGTAAGTTTTGGGATGTGACACTTATCAACTGCTACATTTGTAAATTTAACTCTTTATTATTAGAATAACAGTATATTTGGAAAAACTTATTTTAAATTTATCTGGCTTACCTTATAATATAAGCATATATGTATGTGTTTGAGAGAGCTTATAAAATAGTTTATAACAATGATCATAAGCTGTTTTAAATTTATCAGCTTATGTAAAATTTGTCCTAATAAACTCTTTAATTGTATAAATAACTTATATATAAACACTTATATAATTATTTTATGAGCGCTTAAATAAATTATTTATCTAAATAGGGCTTAAATATATATTAGAATTTGAAGACGAATGATAACTACATTTCTGCATCCATCGAGTAATTTGGATAAAAAGAATAAGAAAACGAAGTAATTTGGATTTGGATTGATCTGAATATTTATGCCACAATTTAGAGGGAAGGTGCAGTAAGCACTACTCTTTACGAATGATTATGGATTTCAATTGTACCTCTCCTGCATCTAAATGCATTTAAATAATTTTATTTTTATTTTTTTGAAAAAAATATTTTGTGTAACTGTTAATTTTATCAATGAAAATAAATTATAATATCAAATATTAAGAGAATTAAATATAATTTTTAACATAAAAATTATTTAATATAATTTGATTAAATATTCAGATAACTAATGTAAATTTAAAAAAAAAAAACGCACAAGTGATTATGCTGATGTTATGTCTATTATGGTTGCCAAATAATCCACAAGGCTAATAAGCCAACTTGATCAGCTACAGGCATCGTTGGACAAAACACTCGGCAAGTATATTAAATTATATAAGTAACATAAAAAATGAGTAAGTAACATTATTACTAATTCCAAACTATCTAAATAGTTATATTTAAATGCTTTATATGAAAAGAAAATTGACTAAGATTTCCAATACTAAAAAATAACCAAAATTCAAATAAAGTCAAAATAAACACGAGTATAGCAATGTAAATTTTGGTAGACTATTAATTATAAAAGTATTAGGGATCTGAATTCATTAACCTATTTGACTATGACTTGATTTCCTCTTTAATCGAAAGTTTTGTAATTTCTATCTAATGATTAAACTCTAAAATTAGCTACATCTAATTTATTGACAACTTAGCTCTCTTAAACTTAATTAAATTTTCTAATTATTTAGATAAATTAATTAAATTAAAAAAAGACATGAAACATAAATGAGTTATAACGTAATCACATAAACAACTTGTTTATTCTTAGATTAAGTTTACTTATTGTAATTATTTTTATAGACAAACACTCACATATGAATTTCCTAATCTTATATATAAACTTTAGCTCAATCCGTAATTGGTCAATTTGAAAAAGTAAGAAGTATCGAAATAATTATTCAAAGAAAATAACTTAGATTAAATTATAACCTTTAAAAAAAGATACATTTTTGTCCTAACAAGAGAAATTTAACAATTAATGGAGAAAGATTCGTCCATAATAGCAAAAAATACTCAAAACTAACATAAAAGTTAGGAAATAGATAAAGAGATGAAGAAAAATTGAAGTAAACTGTGTTTTCAACTTCTTTGCAGTGTTTTTCCTCTTCTTTGTGGTTCCTCCCCCTTGGTCTGACCTAATTCACACACATATATCTGTCTCTCTTCAAGAGAATTACGAAAATGTCCTTTTTAGTTATGTCGCATGGATGCTACAATATTGAGTTTGGATGCTATAGTATTTGCTTGCTGGATTTTGGATTGCTCTAGGAGAAGCGAGGTGTCTTGACATTGAGTCTGGATGTTGTAGCACCGAGTTGCTAGCTTTTGTATAAGCTTTTCTAAATTTTTCTCATCTTCTTTCATTTTTGTAATACCCCAATAATTTGTATGAATATTTAAAGTCTATTTTGAAGTTTAGTGAAAAATTTAATTACGTGGAAAACATGCTTTTTGAATTAGTGAAGAAAATCTGGGAATATAAATTTTAATTATTTTAATTTAGGAAATTTTTTTCAAATTCTCAAGGACTTAAATGAACAAATTTTAAAGTTAGAGTGGCTATGAGCAATTTTTTCAAAAGAAAAGTAGTGGGGTCCACACGTATACACTTCTCTCTTATTCTTTTCTTTCTCTCATTCTCACGTAGCTTCCTCACTCTCTTTCTCGGTTATGCGTCGAATCTCTTCATCAACCATTTATGCAATTTTTGCATGGGGAAGGAAGCTATGAAAGTTAAGATGATTGGTAAGTTGATGTTCTTCTTTTTCCTCCTCTTATTACAAGACCAAATCCTTGGTTATCAATTTGCAAAATTTTTGTAGAATATTTTAATGGATGAATTTAAGTGTGGATGTTAATCTAAAACATTCCTAGGTGGTTTATGATGTTATTAGAACAAAAAATTTGGAGAAAACTAGGAGAAATTCGTAGAATTTGGATATTTGAAAAAAGTTAGTGTTCTTGATGAAAATTTGAGATTTGAGCTTGGATTATTGCTAAAAATTGGGGGTTTTAGTGTTAAAACACTTTTTAGACATTAAGGATGAAAACCCACGGAAGAAATCAAAAGAAATATTGTTTTAGATGTGATTTTAGGATTTTTGGATGAATAACACGAAGAACTCACTGTTCATTCTGGAAATTTTCCAGAAAATACTGTTCACCGAGCAAATTTTTCCAAATTTTATCGTTACTGTATCATTGACTCGGTCAACGTTACTGTAGCATTGACTTAGTCAACGACACTGTAGCTGCGTTGACCGTTGACCGTTACTGTAGCATTAGTTTTTTTTTTATATCGTTGAAAAACTCTTTGAGTCTAGTTTCCAATGGTATAAGTTTTATCTGGATATTCATTACCAGTTAGGAGTTATGATTTGAGAAGTAAGTGAAGGTCGGGAATAGTAGTAGGAAATTTCTCTATTTCGTAACCCTGATGATTTTTATTTAGTTACAATAGGAATGGTCAAAGCACAAGGTGGGAGTGCCGAGAGCGTGAAATCCAGGTGAGTGGGTTAATACTTGCTATGATTAAATATCTTTGTTATTGACTTTTTGCATCATAGTAAAAATATGTTGTATATCCAGGTTTGAAGAGGATGATGTGGGACGATGAGACATAAACAATTGTGGAACTTGCCTGGTGATATATATAATTATATTTTCTTATTTTCTCATGAATGGAGGTTATATGATGGATTGTGAATGGCATGTGAACTGAGTTGAAATGTGTTATACTCTGATTGTTGAGTTCATTCATACGCGAATAGTTGAAGTATGTTATTGTTGAATAATTGTTCTATATTATGGGTTATGTTGTATACATGCTATGTTGCTGGAACCGTATTGATTATGTTGTGACTTTAATTGTAAATGACTGAGTTGTGTATGTGGCTCATGATTATGATTGAGAATGCTCTTAGATGTGATTGTGATTGTATTTGACTAGAAAGGAAATGCATGGCGGTGCACCCCATGGAGAAATCTATATGAAGCTATAAGGGTGGAGAATATAAATGGAGCGATAAGGGTGGATGAGGCGGGGACCTCGGGCAACGATCCAGAGGTACCCTGGACGACCCGGTTGGTACGGAAAATGTGTGAAATTGATTTCACTGTTTGCTGTTGTGAATTATTTGAATTATGTTGAAATGTATTTGATTTACTTGGATATTGTTGTGAAGTATTATGAATTATATTATATTGTATTATGATCGATTACGTATGATTGCTGCATGTTATCATTATGATGCATGATATTTTTTTGTCATAGTATTGTGTTGTCTGCTCACTGGGCACGTGGTTTGCTCATACCCCTCTTGTTCACATTTTTTTCAGAGTTGACAATTGAAGGTAAATATGTATACAAAGAGTTATGGATCCTTAGCTCATGATTACCTTTTCATTTGTTCAGGGTAAAGGTATAATGTTTAGGTCTTATTTTAAGTTGTATAAATCTAGAAAATCTCTGTAATCGAGTAGGTTCATTCAGTGATGTAATATGAATAACTGTAGTGTGTATAGAAAACTCGGTTTAGCCGTATTTTCTTATCTTTTGTGAAAAGGTGAATAATTCTCTTATTTTAGTTCTTAAATTATGTAATTTAGATTAATTGTATTTAAAAGAATGGTATAATGCTTAAGAGAAAGATAGGCTTACGGAGGTGAAATGAAATTCACTTTCCGTGACGGTCACGTGCTCAGATTTTTAGGACGTGACAATTTTAGTCTTTTAAATCAAAATAAACAACCAAAATAAATTTTAAAATCTAAAAATTACTTTAATAAGTTCTAAGAGTATTTTCAATTTTGCAACTCTAATAATAAGTTACTTAAGTTTTCTTTTTGTGGTTCTTATATTGTTACATCACTACTTTTTGCTTCAAATAACTTTCCACTTCAATGATGCAATTGTAAAAAATAATCAATTAGTCCCACAAGTTACCCCTTCATTTACCATGGATCCCATAACTCTCTATTTTTTGTTAGTTTATGATTTTTTTTATTGGCTTTTTGCTGTAAGAGCATATTCAATGGTATAACTTTAATGAGTTGTGTTTATTGTAGGTCTCATAATGTCACATCACTACTTTAACTTTAAGCAACTTTTCATTACTTTAACCAACTATCGACTCCAATAGTGTAACTCTCAAGAACTCACAAAAGGATCCTACAAGCAACTCTCTACTACTTTAACATTTATTTAATGTTTAGTTTTTATTTTTTTTTAGTTTTTTTTTGCTAAGAATTGATTCCTCTATAAAAATGGTTATTACATGTGGTAGTCACGCTAATAACTCCAATGATAAAACTCAATAAGAATCAATTTTTATTTTTAAGAATTCTCATTAAAGATGCTCTAAGAATTGGTTACTTATAGAAAATTGATTTTTATATGTAACAGTTATGTTGGCACAATTTAACGGTAAAATTTACTATAAACAATTTTTTATTTTTCAGAATTTTTAAAAAACTGTCGTTGGAGATGCTCTAGTAAATTTCAAAAAATTTTCTAAAGACAAACTAATGACCTATAAACTTAACAAAATAAAAAGTTCAATTATCTCATAAAATGACTCAACATTAATTTTCTTCAACTTTTTAACATAAATTTAAGTTAAATAACTATATAAAATAGAATTATAATGCATGGAGTCCAGACCTGAAAGTAAGAATTTCAGAACTCTGCTATGAATGAAGTCATGACATAATAAAGACGTACATAACGAGTTAACATTGGGTTTTTATAAACAAATGGTATAAGCTATGTTCAACCTTATCTTTCCTCAATGGAATGGCATAGAATAGAGGCTGTAAACTAGCTGGAGCTTGATGTACTAGAATTCACGTTATTCCAAACAATAGTTAAAAAAAAAAAAAGGAAGGAAATCTGAAGTTGGATTAAATTTAAAGCCGAAAAAGAGTGGACAAAGTGAAAGCGATGGAAAAAAAAAAATGGTGGTTTAAGTTAACGGTAGTAATGTGGAAAAGATGAGAAGTGGGTAGGAACAGTTATTGGGGGATGTTTCCATATGAAGATGCTTGGGAAACTCTGTCCTTTGCCATCGATAATACCCACTCTCACATGCTCCTCTCTCTCTTCCTACGTGCCACTTATTGGGGGACTACATAGGACAGGAAGTCTCCAACAATGTCCCAATTTCTCTTTGACCTCGCAGAATTGTCCAATAACTTAGACTAATATAAATCTTATCTATTAATGTCACTAAGACAATTTTACTTGGCGTTAACAATATAGCTATATGATCACGCAAAATTGTCTAATTAAATGAGACTAATATAAATATTATCTATTAATGTTAATAAGACAATTTTGCTTGGTGCCAACAATATGGCTTTTTGCTTTTCTGTCATCTCTATATCAACGGGACTTGATCTTTTCTGTGGTAGAACTCTCTCTAGTGGCGCACAATTATTAGATGGCTGTGGGTTTCATCTGTTCATAACCATCCGATAATTGTAAACTACCAAGAAAAAGATTTAAGTCCTATCAACATAAATTTGTGATGGCTAAATCATCTTACTACAATCACGTATCCAAGTTTTTCACCAATTTTTAAATGCCAACTTCTTACATTTATAGATGCTTATAAATGATGAATGATCTTTGTGAAAGCGAACTCTTACTCTAACATGTATCATTAGATATGTATCTAATGATTTATGTTTTTTTTTTAATTTTTTATTTTTAAAATTATATAAGACGTTGATCAATTAGATAATCATTGACTAAAATAGAATGATTAATGAAATTTTAAAGAAAAAAAAGCAAGAAAAACATAGATTATTAGATATGACACATCCAAAAATCCACGTTACAGTAGTAGCCTTCTATATTTTTGAAGCATAAGAGATAATTTACTTTCGGTCTTTGTTACATTTCGCCAAAACTAATATATCTTTTACTCTAAATGTTCAATATTAACCATTAAAGGTGGTCAATCAATTAATTCTATAATTTTTAATATATTTTCTAATTTAATCTTCTATATGTTTTTAATTAAAACGATTTTTAAATAAAAATGAAACATTATGTAATAATTCAGTAATACTTCTTATTAATGCAAGTAATTTTTTTTAATTACAAATGTGAATAAGGCCTGAGAGAAAAAAAAGCGTGAGAGATATCAAATCCATAATTATGAAGACTCTGTCAAACTCATATTCATAAGAGAGGTGTCAAGTCAAAACTCTTGAGCATTTATGCAAGTATCTTTAACTATAAAAAATGAGATCATTTTATATTAAATCTAATTATTTATCATTTTGAAAAAATATATTAAGAAAAGAGTAAAATTTGGATTTAGTAGGTTTTTCCTTTGTAGTAGTGTGTTGGTGGATAGCCTGCCGGCCACTACTAGTTTATTCATTTGTCAATCTTACGGGGCCAGCGCAAGGCACACTCGGCAGAGTTTGGACGGATTTGAAGAGTGTATGATAGACGTATGCTGCTAAATGTCGAAATGTAGACACATATATTCAGATTTAGCAGCTTCGAAATGGAGATGTTTTCCTTCACTGATGTATCTTTCATTTTTTTGGTCAAAGATGTATCAGTATCTACTCCCTAGTGAATGTGTCTAATAACTATGTCATGGGCTCATTTCAGAATCAACTACTAGCATCATGGCTGGTTGCTTATGGGCTTAGCCTCGTTAGCCTAAGAAAGGCCTGCTGTATTTGCGGCCCACGAGGATTATTCTCTCATTGTGAGTTTCATTGTCCTTGACAAACAGCGCCTTCACTCTTTGTCTCTTTTCTAGCAAATGGTGAAGACACGTGGCATCTAGATGAAGATTCTGATTACTGAGTTAAATTGAAACGTGAGTCTCCTGTAACATACAAGGCCGTTTGATATCTAAAAAAAAAGTATGAATAGAAAGAAAATAAAAAATAAAAAAAATAAAAAAAGAAAAAAAATACTTGTTTAGTATACACTGGACAATAAAGGAAGAAAATAATATTATTATATTTTTTTAAAAGGTAATAGACTATTTTATCCTTAACTAAAAATTTATTAATTAACCCACTCGAACCCTGCAACAACTAATCGACTGGCTACTATGCGCTTGGCAGGCACCAATCGACCGGTTGCCATGTGCCTAGTAGGCACCGGTCGATCGCTGGCTAGCACTTGTACAAGTCGCTGCCAGCCTAGTTGGTTTGGGATTTATTTTTCTTTGAAGATCGATTTTTTATTTTACAACTATAGAAGTATTTTAGTCTCGAAAATAGTAATCAGTAAAAGAAGACGGAGGAAAAAAAAAGTGGTGTTGGTGATGCTAGGTAGATAGAGAGAGAAAGAGGAAGAAGATGAAGGAGGAAGATGAAGGGGTAGGGGCAGGAGGACATATTTGGAAACACAACGATTTTTCAGATGGAAATCAGCTTTCCATCACAATCTAAATGGAAAATTTTCAATAGAAAAAATTACTGTACAGAAACTGGTTTTCCATCCTTTCCTATGCCCAAATGCATACAAAACAATAGAAGAGAATGAATAATACAGAAATTGAATATTCCTTTTCAGCCAATTTTGCCATACCAAACACCCCCTACGTTTGGTTTATAGAATAGGATAGGAATGGAAAGGAAAATGAAAAATGAAAAAGAAAGAGAAATAAAAAAAAGATAAAGAAAAATGAAAAAAACTTATTTGGTATAGAATAGAAAAAAAAATAGGAAAGAGAAAAATTACTATTTTAGATTGAATATTTTAATTAAAAAATAATATATGAGACAATTTACTATATCCCTTATTTAAAATTATGGAATTCCAATAATATAAATATTTAATATTAAATCTTATTTTTACAATATTTTACAATATTTTTAACTATTATATTATATTATTATTAAATCTTTTTTTTACAATATTTAATATTATTGTACAAAATGAGATTTAATAATAATATAATTTTATATTGTTCAAACAAATGATATTTTAGAAATTTCAAGCCATAGTTGAGGATAACTACATAAATTCACATGTTTTCTAGCAAGGAAAAGTGCTTTTCCGTCTGAAAAAGGAGAGAAAGGAGAGAGGGAAAATAATTGGTTTTTTTTTTTCATGATAAAAATACTTATTTCTTGGAGAGTATGCGAACCAATAAGGGAAATGAGAGAAAATAGGTTGGATTTCCATTCTTTCCCCTCAAAAAAAAGAAAAAAGAATGGCTATTGTACATTGAAAAGAAAAATTATTTTTAAAATATTAATATTTAATTTATTGAAAAAATGTTTTAAAAAATTTTCATAATTATGAAATCATTATTGTTTGACCAAATGAAATTTAATCAAGTCTTAAATGACCTTTAAAAAAAATGTTTCATATCTTATATTAACCCAATCATATCTCTCATGTAAAGAAATATTATCATATCTTTATTAGTATTACTATTCTGCCAGTTATCTCAATTAAATTTAATCAGATTTGAAAAAGAGAAATCAAATAAAGAAAATTATTGATTGACACTGTTGTGGAAAGAGACTCTTAGACTCATCCAGTACACAAGTTGCAGTATCAGATATAGCCAAAAAAACATAAAGAGAATCTCCTATAAATTGGGTTTCTAAAAAAATATCTCGACCAATCATAAATTGATGGGTAAATATATCAGTTTTTAATAAAAAGAAGTGTCTAATGTGGTTTCTTTATTTATTTAATAAAATAAATATAGTTTATACATTTTCCACCATCAAATTACAAAAAAAGAAAAGAAAAACAATAAAAGGTGAAATTTCATGGAATAAAAATCAAACAAATCTCAGTTATTTATGATGTAGAAGTTCAAATTTGTCTAGAACTAAAAGCTTATGTTTGTGGTGTTTTTGAAAGGAAGATTCTTTAGTGCCCAATTAGATGTCCGTCGCTAGATAAGTCTTATCTTTATTTGCTCTTATTATCGGATATAAATATATGGGATTGACAAATATGAGACCGAAACTGAAGCCAAGCCAACGGAGGATTCTGGATGTGCTATATCTCACTTGAAATTAATGGCAGGAGATTTAGCCACAGAAGAAAATTCTGGCTACGGATTATCAAAATAAACTTAATCAAATAAATTAGTTCACTCCAACTCTGAATAAGACTGAGTGAGATAATGATTTAGTATTTTATTTTAAAAAATAACTTTAGCTTAATCTATTGAAATCCTTAAAGTTTAAATGAACTATGATGGATCGTGCATGTTAGACTTTTATTTATTTATTTTTTAAGTTTTAATTTATATTTTTAGATGTTTAATCTAATTTTTTAAAGTTTTATTGTTTTAATTTTTAGTTTTTATTATTTAAAATAACTAAAAATATATTTTTTTTAAAAAATGACTAATTTGAAGGTTTAATTTTTTTTTCAAGTTTAGTTTAATATTTCAAAAGTTAATAATTTTAACATCTAGTTTTTATTATTATTTAAAGTAATTAAAAATATATATTTAAAAAATAAATAGATATAGAGGTTGACCTACGTCTCAACCCAACTCATTGAAGACCGTGGACTAAGGATCAGTATTTTTAAATTATAAATTATAAAGCATATTTAATATGAATTTTTAAAAAATAAAAATAAGTTTTTATTAAATTTTATTATTAGAATTTAAATATTAAAAAATAAAAAATTATTTATAAAATTTGTAAATTCTTAAAAATTATAAATAAAAAAATTATTTAAAGTCATAGACAACTCAAATTCAGGGAGGTGTTGGGCGATCCTGTGCCGTCTATCCTTGTAGTACAGCAGGGATCTGACGCCTACCGGTAAAAACCCAAAACAAATTACCTTACCTGGTCTAGAAACTAACTGCAAAGCACATTGAATGCATTACCAAACTGGCATTTCCACTAACAAGTAATTTTTTTTGGTTTGAAGCTGCAGTGAGCGGTGAGAACTGAAAATGATATTCTCGTGAGAGAGACTCCTCTAGTCCTCTTCTACACTGAAGTTTGTGGTTTGCGTTTGTAACCAGAGAAAACAAAAATTTGTGGTTCGTGGACTGGTACTCTTCCTTTCGTCTCCCTCTCTCACCAAGCTGGTCACACTCGGGTAAGCTCATTTTTCTGCTAAGTTTTCCCTATTTTATACAACTATACCTCCGTTATATGCCCTCGTGCACGATTTTCTTTTCTGTGAACTCAGTCCTGGTCAATTTCACTGCTATTCCTCATTTGTCAGATTCATCCATGGCTTCAGTAATACTCAGTGGAGCTCAAAATCTTACGCTCTCTGGTAGTAGAACCCCAAATAAGTTAGGTTTCTTAAGGTCGGATTTGCGCGTAAAGAATTTTTCGCAAGTGGGTTTTATTAGTACTACTAGAATTGCCAATTATAGGACCATAGTTCCGAGGTGTAGTATCTCGGCTTCGAGGCCAGCCTCACAGCCAAGATTCATACAGCACAAGAAAGAGGCTTTTTGGTTCTACAGGTTTCTCTCAATTTTGTATGACCATGTTATAAATCCTGGGCACTGGACTGAGGACATGAGGGATGAAGCACTTGAACCAGCTGACCTTAGTGATAGAAATATGATAGTCGTAGATGTCGGTGGTGGCACAGGTTTTACCACATTGGGTATAGTGAAGCATGTCGATGCAAAGAACGTTACCATTCTAGACCAATCGCCTCATCAGCTTGCTAAGGCCAAGCAGAAGAAACCACTGAAGGAATGCAAAATAATTGAAGGGGATGCCGAGGATCTTCCTTTTCGTACTGATTATGCAGATAGATACGTATCTGCAGGAAGGTACATTTCTTCACCCTCCCTCTCCAGTTTATCTTCTGATTTCTTTATAACTTCACATATTTTTACTGTATAGTGTATACTATACTGTAATATCTGTCAGTATAGATTGAAAGATGCTGAAAAGTTATATAAAAATGCTTCTATTGAAAATAAGTTGAAATTAATTCATTAAGTATGCTTAAGGTGCAATTCTGTCATTCAAGCGGATAAATATGTACAATTTTACATATGACTACATAAGAAGATGTAGATTGCCTTACGGTAGTGATGTGCCTTCATTTCACAGTATTGAGTACTGGCCAGATCCACAACGTGGCATCAGGGAAGCTTACAGGGTTTTGAAACTTGGAGGCAAAGCTTGTTTAATTGGACCGGTGTACCCAACATTTTGGTTGTCACGCTTCTTTGCTGATGTTTGGATGCTTTTCCCTAAGGAGGAAGAGTACATTGAGTGGTTTGAAAAGGCAGGATTCAAGGATGTCCAACTGAAAAGGATTGGCCCAAAATGGTATCGTGGGGTTCGTCGTCATGGACTGATTATGGGCTGTTCTGTCACTGGAGTTAAACCTGCATCTGGAGATTCTCCTTTGCAGGTATTTGTTATCTTAACTTCTCAATCCATATTTCTGTTTTGTTTGTCGGTTTACTTGATAGAATCAAATGTAGTTTTTCTATGCCTTTGTCTCCCCCCCCCCCCCCTTCTTTCTTTCTTTTTCTGTGAGTACTTCTGCTTCTGACAAGAGTTTAAAAGTTGAAAGTTCTAAGATTCAGTGTTAAAAAATTATTGGAAACTTCTCTATAATCACTGTAATAGAAGGCAGAGGAAAAAAGTATTTATGTTGATTAAGTGTAGCATAGATATATATATATATATATATACACAATCCAGGACCATCTTGGTGATGGAGTTGAAAGTAGCAGTAACACACAAATTTGTATAAAGCATAACTAAAGAGGCAGACTGATGGCATCATGATAGCACGGAGAGATTATTAAATAAAGAACTAACCACTGAGAAATGTCAATGAACAAAAAGAAAGGGAAAAAAGAGGAAATTTTATGCTCTGCACGATGAACTGATGTGGTTGTTTCTATTAGTAACTTTCCCTTTATGGTTTGGCATGCACAGATTGGTCTTCATTTTCATCTCAACTCATAAAGGATCTGATCTGTTTAATGGACTGAAGCTTCATTATATAATACAGCTTCTTCTACAAACCGTTTGTGCATGGGCAGGCACTTATACTGGGTTGATTCAATTGAATGTTACCTTTGGGTTCTCTGAATAAGTGCCTTTAACATTAACCCTTTTGTTTAAACTCTGAATCTTCAACAAAGTACTAGGATTGTTTCACCTCTATTTACCATTGGTGGGTATTATTTGCAATAGGCATTTGTGTAATTGTTGTTGCTGTGTGCTTTCTTGCTATATGGGCCTGAATTTTCAAATGCATCTTCACCAGTATGGTCTGATGGGAAAAATCCTTACGTTAACAGATAGCAAAATGATACTCATGTTAAGTATATTCCACTCAAAAGTCAGAGGTCAGGAATGCCACCAAAGTAATAGAATTTTTGGTCGAGTGCAAAATGTGACTATGCATATGCTGATACTATTTAAAGATAGTATTATATGTCAAAAAGCTAACAAATCATCAACCTGTTACACTAACGATCTTACTGGTGCCTTAATATGCCTATTACAGCTTCAAAAGTGGTTGTAACATATGAAATATGCTGACTGAACTGTGCTGTAGCATTCCGTTATTTCCCCGTACTACTACTATTTATATTGAGATTAAGAAAGTTCTACAATTTTGATGCAGCTTGGTCCAAAGGAAGAAGATGTCCAAGAGCCTGTAAAACCTTTCACCTTCTTAGTGCGGTTCATTTTGGGTGCCTTGGCTGCTACATGGTTTGTATTGGTTCCTATTTACATGTGGCTCAAAAATCAATTTGTTCCCAAAGGACAGCCAATCTGAGAGATTGTTAGCTAAGGAACCCTGTGATGCTTTCTGTGTCTTGTTCAATATTTCTTCAAACTAATAAAATTACATCTGCAACCGAGAAACATCATATTACACCTCACTGGCATGACTTAATTTTAGTCACTTAGTCTCAGCTAGTTAAACTCAAATATTGTAGCATGCTTTTGCAAGCCATGATAGTTGAAGTGGGAGCGCATTATGCTACCTGTTTTAAAGTTTGGTTTCTTTGGTTCTGTCCATTTATTAGCTGTCTGGAGAAGGTCTACATTCTAGCATAGCTATGAACCAAATAATTATAAAGATGGGGGCCAAAAAAAAAAAAGCAATAGACCGTATAGATCAAATTTTCCCATGCGAGAGATTAATGTGACAATGTCATGTGAACAGAATTTCGTCACTCAGTTGAGTCTACTATCCCATGTTTAAACCCATGATTGTATCAACTATCAAGGGAATCAAATTGCACTCAGACATCCAGAGGAATTCCAGAAAGTTACTTCTTCACTAACAATAGTAGGCTTGCAATGTCCACTCATTCACCCGCCCCATCCCCCCACCACACAAAAATCAACAAAAAGAATGAAATAAATTTTTTTCACTGATGGTATGCAGCATTTTTGGGTGTCGACAATCTAGGGACAACGATACATTTGAAATTCTCCTTTGGTCTCTACTCATCTGTGTTAATCCCAATTCTGCAAACTGTCGACTGACGACTTTATAAATACGTTTAGCCATTTCCCAGATGTTCATTATTTGAAGTTTTAAAATGATGGATCATATTAAAACTACAACTCGCAAATACCTGACAACATATAATGGGAGCAAATTCGCTCACGTTGGTTAAAAAACAAGAGCCTGCAGTTTTGTTTTCTATCAATAATCAAGGCTGAACGTGCGATTCATAAAAACCGGCATTCACAAGGACCAAAGTGAAAAAAGCATCACATAGTGAGGTCAACAAGAAATTATACAGGGACTACAAATAAAACAGAAATGTGGAGCTCGAATCTCCTTTTCTTCTCAAGCTCTCTCTGCAACTCGGTTTCTCACTCTAGCTCCCTGTCTCGACTCTCTTTCTCCGTTCGTCTCTCACTCTCACGCTCTGTTTGTGTTGGTCTCTCTCTTTCTCTATTCAGGTTGCTAGAGAAACAGAGTTGCAGAGAAAGAGAGCTTGAAGAGAGAAGAAAAGAGAGGAACAGGGAAAAAGGACGAAGAAAATTACGATTTTTGGCCTCCCAAAACTGAAAGTATGTTATTACAGAACCGGATCTCATTTGGGAAAAATTACAATCCTTGGCCCACCAAAATGACATATTTGAGCCCCACATTTCGGTAAAATAATAATTTGAGCACCAATTATTTTTATTTGGTCCCTAAATAATTTCTTTTTGACCTCACTATGTAATTTTTTTTTCATTTTAGTCCTTGTAAATCCCAGCCTTCATTAACCATATGATAAGCCTTGAATAATGGTTAAAAATTCCTGTTTTCTAACCAACAGGAGCAAATCTGCTCCCCATACAATGATTTTAAAAACAAAAGCGCCGTGGCTGAATGGACTTATCAAACCAAAAATCCTAAGCTAACCTAAAATTTCATCGTACAATTAACAAGACTCGATGGGGAGCAGATAGACTCTCCACTAGGCCTATAATACGAAAGCCACCCCTTCGGCTCTGGTCCCAACCACCCATTTGTTGAACCACCATATGATAGAATGCTCGTTCTAAGCGCAGTATCACAAAGTTTCATGATTGTGAGCGAAAATGCAACTTCAGCTTGCCTTTTGACTTTCAAAATCCACATATCGGGGCCTGTGAATAATTACGCAACCACACACATAACCACATTATTACCCAATGAGTGACTCGCAAGTGAAAAAGTTTAATTATCAAACATTTTCCTGATCCTATGATTCAAAATATTATAACAAATATAAGAAAATAGCCCATTCCGTTCCCATTATAATTAGTAACGTAAAGGATCAGCTAAGATGGACAAAGATTTCATCATCAATCCAAAAAGCATACATGACCTTTCTCAACATGAGAATCTCAAATCAAACCTACCTTGCCCCAGAATCAGGACTGGCATCTCCATAAGAAACCAACCCCTTCTGTCCAGATGATGAGCTAGACCTAGACCTGTGGGGAGATACAGAAGGTCTTTTATTGCCACGCCTAGGTGGTGTGGCATCAGGCGATCTAGAATGAGATGAACTATGACTCCTAGAGTGAGACCTGGACCTTCCTTTGTCTGGAGAATGTTGAACACCTTGAGGACCAAGTCGGGATTTTAATCTGTCACTTACTGGAGGCCGCCTGCCTTCTGGACTAGGCATTGGACTCTGGCTGCGGCCATGGTCCCTAAAACGGCCACGCACTGGACTGCGGGAGATGCTCCTACTCCTGCTTCTTCTGTTTTGGTATCTTTAAGAATACATAAACATGAAACAAATCCCCCATCACATATCAAGAATTTATGATGTGAACGGATAAAAAATTAACAAGATCTAACTACATAACATATCTATATTAAGATAGAGATAGAACCTTGGACGACTCCTACGCCTTGGTGGGCTTCGATTACGTCTCTGTGGCGAACGCTCAGAATAGCTTCTGTAGCTTGTATGTCTTCAGAGACACATACCAAGTCAAGACAATATTCAACATTTTTTTATATAGTAATCCAGTCTAGCAAAATGTAATTGGCATACCTATCAAAGTTCCTTCTTATATTTCTATCACTGTATCGATAAGATCGGGGTGATCGCTCGGGAGATGGAGTACGATATCTGCGAGCAAATGCATAGCGCTCAGTGAAGCCACGCCCTTTTCTAATACGCTTTGGCACACCATTTGGTGAAGGGCTTTTTGAAAAACCCTGACTTTGTTTGGAGGCAGCAGGATCACGAGGACTAGCCAATGGAGCACCTCCTTGGTTTTGCTCAACCAACTTCTTAGTAGGACTCCTAGCATCACTTCTCCCAGGACTTGCACCTCTGATATACATAAGATGTTCACACAAACTTAATACAGCGAACCAGAGATGCATTCACATCCCAGGATGGAATAAGATTAAGTCAAAGCAAAATTAACACTATAGATGATTATTAGAAACGGACAAAGCCAAGAGATGAAACCTATTGTGATCTGAATCATCCAGATGGGCGGGTTGCTTAGCAGGCACCTCAGTATCATGCCCATTATTTAGAAACTCAGAATTTTCTGGAGACAATTCACCTTCTTCATGTGATTGCTTGTCCCGAGTTCTTCTAACCTTGGAATCCTCCCCTTGATCTAGCGCAGTGGTAATTAAGGGAGGACTGGAAGATTGCTTTCCTTTTTCTGTAGCATGATCAACTAATAATAGTTTTAGACAGCAATATCAAGTGTTCATAAACAAATTGTTCTCTCTCCTATTTTATGTTCACAATTTTTTTTTCTTTTGTTTTTTTTTGTTTTTTGTTTGGGGGGGGGGGGGGGAGGGAGAGAGAGGATGTTTAGCAAAATTTGAATAGATTAGTAGCACACCTAAATTTCTCTGTTTCTTGTCTGCATGCATTTTACGACCAGAGGCATGACGATGAGCTTTCTTGTCATCAGAACTACTGCCACTACCACTTGTACTATCACTTTCTGTATCACTTGAATCGTCCGAGCTCCTAAATCAAGGAAATCAATTCAATGAAAGCAGTGATCAGGCAGATCCTTCATGTGGGAAAACTAAAGAAGAAAAGCAATGATAAAGGTTAACAATAATCAGACCATCTGGACTTGCGTTTTGATCTTCTATTATGCTGGCTTCTCTTTCTTTGCTTTCGTCCATTTCTTCTCTTCTTCCCACGCTTTTGCCTGTTTCTTTTCACAGGTTTCCTCTTCCGATGTTTCCCATAGCTAGAGGAACTCGAATCAGAAAGTGATGATTCTGACCCCGAATCTGAAGAACCAGAATCACTATCACTATCACTAACTGAGCTGTATGAATCAGATGTTGAGTATCTCCTCCTCTTTTTCAAATCCTTGGAAGATCTTCTCCTTCCTCTTGATCTTTTTTCAGAACTACCATCAGAAGTTGAGGATTTCCCTGATTTTCTCTTTTTACCTGAAATAAGAACAGTATATGTACATTTGGTATGAAAAAATAAAAACTGCAGCATAACCAAGCAGAAGGGAGGTTTATAATGCATCCATAAATGTCTATCCTATCACCTAGTACCTTTCTCAATTGTTGGCTGAAGTTTAGTTTCTGAGGCTTCACCACAATCAATGATTTTAACTGGCTGGATAGGCTTCCCATCTGGTGTTCCCACCAGTTCAATTTTATTAAGAAGATCCAATCCACTGACAACTTTTCCAAAAACAACATGTTTCCTGCAATGTCGTATGAAATAATTTAACATTATTAAAAATAGCCTTATTACTTGACAAAGCAGAGATTTTCATTATAATCTCATCAATCTGAGGACTCAAATGAGGCAGAAGTTTGCCCACAAAATTTCAAAAACAACAAAAGGAAAACAGCCTTAATTGCAAAATCCACGGCCAACAAGACTAACAAGGGCTGCAGATTTCACTGTCACAGTGGTTACATTATGCTTGAAAGACATCAAACTTGAACAAAGCCATGCAAAGCTTATATACCCATCAAGATGGGGTTGACGCTTGAAGATAATAAAGAACTGGGATCCATTTGTGTTTGGACCACCATTAGCCATAGATAGAAGACCAGGTCCATCATGCTTTAGTATGAAATTTTCATCTGCAAAGAGAGGGGAACATGTACATTCAAATGATTACTCATGAAAACAATCCACATCCATAAGTTCTTAAAGAAAGTTCTTTTGAATAAAAATAATTGAGGGATTGAAAGAATAAGAAATCATTAGGAGAAGATAAGAGACCAGACACAATAAGAATTCCTCTCTAAAAAGTAAAATTACCTGCAAACTTTCCTCCATATATACTTTCTCCACCAGTTCCTGTAAACAATTCCAAGGTTGTTGGTTAGAAGTCTTTGAAAAAGATACAGCAGGAAAATAAGGAATCTGCATTCATCAAAAAGGGTAATTTACATAGACAAAAAACATACCGTTGCCCCTTGAAAAGTCACCACCCTGTTAGGAATTGAAAAAGAGAAACATAAATTTGATAAGTGATCAGGTATTTTAAAAGGAAAGAAGTTATAAACCACTTGCAGAAATAAGGAGAAAAGAACTGTCAAACTCGAAAAGTTAAGCTGATACCCCTGCTTCTTTACAACTTTACCAACATAGATTGTCATTTTTACTGGCTAACAACCAGCATAGAGATAAGCTTCTCAGGCAAGATGACAGGTTTTCCCACTACTTAGTTAGCTTATGATAATAAAAAATAGAATTACCATGCCCAGCAACTGAACCAATCCCAGAGAAACCCATTAAATTCCTAAGTTCTTATGCTAAGTTCCTTAGTCAAAAAAACCAGAGAATGATTACTGAAATAGGAAATGTGATGTGAGATAGGATGAATTAGTGTCAAGATAGCCAAAATTAAAGATAAAATTGTTTAAGCATTCTGGTTTACTTATGGCAAGTTAACACTTTTAGATAACTTTACATTTTCTTTAATGTGATATTGTAATTTTGTATCTCCTCAGAATTTTGACGGAAAATAGCTAACTAAACTATTTCTAAGATGCATGTTGGCACAGCAACAAGAAGATGCGACGAGACTGAATTAGTCACTCAAAGAAAACCTATTTCAATAACAAATTTGCTTAGAGGAGGTAGGACAGCTTACTTGGGCCATGAATCCTTTAATTATACGATGAAAACAAGTTCCTTTATAATGTAAAGGTTTTCCAGTCGATTTCCCAATGCCCTTCTCGCCTTCAAACAAATGACAGCTCAGTTATGGTAAAAACACATAGAAAAGTTGAAACAAATGACTGGTGTGAAGGCATATTATCTTTTTCAGAAGTCACCGTTCTTGTTTTTGAAGCAATAATGCTGGATTATTTACAGAATACATAGTACTATTTAATTCCAGCATGTTTTATAAAATTCATATCCATATGAACTGCATTTGAACTACAAAGGTTTAAAAAAGAACATACTGAGGTGTGCATACAAACAGATGAAAATTTGAAGCTCGACAATGAAAGTACAGCTCTACAGGCTGCTGTTTATATTAAGGTAAAATGCGTAAAAATTCAGTAATACTCTGATATTTTTCCCGATATTCTTCAGATAAAAGCTTAAATTGTTCAGCAATACCCTAATTCTTCAGATAAACAGCTACTATAATGCCTGGAAGATTATATTTCATTTTCTTTTAAATCAAGGAGTACCTTGTACACCATTTCATAGAAAATTAAAGAGGAAACTACATATAAAACCCTCTTGAACTATAGCCTAATTACAACTTTGATACCTGAACTTTAAAACATAACTTTTTACCCCCTTAAGCTATCAAAACAATAAAAATAATTAAAAAAAAACGCTACATATCAGTTAAGATTAACATCTAAATACTACATGATTTGCCACATGACAACTTATGTTTCCATCATCTTCCTGGATTTCCCCCCTTGCACACTCTCTGACCTACTTTTCTCCCAAAATCATTTTGATTTTCAAATATTAATTTAATGTAATAAGTAAGTAACATTTTCACTTTTTGTGCTAGTTTAGGGTAGTAAAGTGTTATATTGTAATACATAGTAAAGTGTTACGTTATAAAGTTCGGGTGCCAAAATTGAAATTAGGCTGTAGCTCTATGTAATTTCCTTCCTCAAAATTAAAATTTTTGATTAATACCAAAGCAGGGTGAAAGTAAATAAAATGTGAAGGGCAAAAATTCAATAAAAATACTTGTATTGTATTTTTATTCATAAGCAAACGAAGTGTTTGGGCAAACAAGAAAAATTGGCCTATATATATGCAAAGGACTTGATTAGGAAGTAGATAACCTTCCAATTCCATCCAAATTGGTGTCTACTCACCAAAGGGTCTACTAACTCAACAAGAAACTCCAACATCTGACATTAACCTAAGCACATAAGCTTCAAGAAATAATTCAAAAAAAAAAAAAAAACAAGTATACAACTAACAGACTAAATTTGAACAACTAAAAGATACCTGTACAAAGTGCACGAAAATTCTCAGATGTCCTGGGAACAATACTGGCAAAAAGCTGCAGCATTTTAAAAAAGAGATATATATCAATCTTAGGGGTTAAGGAAAATCTCAGAAAATGTACAAAAGAGTATATTTTTGTTCTTCATGATACCTCAATAACAATTCTTTCCACAGGGTCCCCATCAATTGAGACATCTAGAAACACAAGAGGGTTCTTTTTCGCACTCATATCACCTTCCCCAAAAGATGCTACATAGGGATGTATTTGAATCACATAATCAAGAATTAGCATCAACATTTTGGAAGCATATCACAAAACGCATTCAAGTTCATGTTTGAAAATTAAAATATAAGGCCATTCTGAGTCATCCTACATGTGTTAACATGTTTGAATTCCACATACACAAGTTATGGTCTCCAGTAAGATGACTCAGGCCTCATTAACAGTAAAACAAACGACCTCATCCCTTCCCAGTTCCCAATGACCAGTTGTTTCTCATTTCAACCGCATGAGCATTTTAACCACATATGATTACATAAAAATTGAGTTGCTTTCAGGCCACTGGCAAAGGAATAACGTCAAAAGAAGATTAATCCTCTCGAAAATGGAGAAGACACAACTTCCTATGGCATAGCAATACAAGGAGTTAGCAAAGCTTCCTAAGATCAATTACACAGCCGCAAAGCTACAAAACCCTAAGAATCCACTCAAAGTGAATTTAAATTCCAGAAAATTCCAGGAATTTTATTCCCATAAAAAAATGTAATCTCAGTTAAGAAAAACATGTCTGACTATAATCTGCAAAGATCTAAGCCGTAATATTCATTCAAGTAGCATTCGTACTCCAGAAGAAGGAGGCTAGTTATGTTCCCCGAGAGGTTACTCACCAGAAAGTTCCGAACAGACAACATTACAACTTGAATTTTCAAAAGGGGAAAGCGTATAAAGAAATGCAGCCCACGGTAAAGATTATGAGAGCAAACAAATTAAAAAAAAAAATCACATTGCTGGGCTTCTAGGTACTGGCGTGTACTAAAGAGTGAAAGCAGAGAAGACAGAGGCATTACACGCATCAGCGAGCCCTAATAGAGAGCAGGAGACTTACAGCTAATGGAGGCAACAGCTCTGCTCAGTAAGATTGCTGTTCTTCAGTTCGTAGACGAAAGGTTAGAACTTAGAAGGAGGAAGCAGAGAAGACGAGGGATCTTCGATCCTTGGGATTCTTGGGTTCTGGAAGACAGGAGTCATGGCCTAGGTCGAAGCATCTTTGGGCCTAGTCTAAAATTAATTGACGGCCCAAACAAGCCTGGGCCCACCAAGTATTAATAAACACATTGCAATTAATTCCTACAATAATTAAAGAGTTATTAATTCTATGTCGTATTTTTTAGTTTTTACTTGAATAAACAAGTTTTAATTTTGAAAAAGAGAATTATTTAACACAGGATTTTATGCTTTTGTAATAAATATAAAAAGGAAAACTGTATGAAGTTTTGCTTGACTTATTCTTGGCGCATACTTACTCCATGTTTAGTATCTTGTTAAACAATGATGTAATTCATAAAGTAATATGAAAGATAGTAAAAATTTGTCTAAATTATTCTCTTTAAAAATATTGAGTTTTCTTTTCTTTTTTTAAATATTTTATTTTTATTCTCATTCTCATTATTTTTTCCTTTTTTTTTTCTCTTTCTTCAAACTAAACATACTATTTAATGTTAAAACATGTCTGACAGTATGAAAGTCATTCAATGCTTTAGTAATTTTCTCCGAAGTTTGTTCCCACAAAAATTCATGAATTGGGACAATACCTTTGGATTTCCAAATTTGAAGAAATTAAAAAAAACCTCTTATTGTAAGATTAATATTATAAAAAGCTAATAAAAATTCTTTAAAATAAATAGAATAAATGATTGGATTTATTATTTTATTAATACATCTATTATATATCTAACTATTATATATTCTATTATTATTATTATTAGCGTGTTCGTGTGATGCACGAGACATAATGTAGGTATTTAAAAAATACAAAAAATATAATTTATCTTATTTTTCTTGTATTTATATTTAAAAATGATAAATTATTGAATATTTTTTTGTATGCTATATTAAAAAAATATTTGAATATTTTTTTTGTAAAGAGATTAAATCTTAAAATCTTTTTTGCTAAGCACTCTTAATATTAAAACATATAATGATTTTTCACAATAAGATATTTTAAAAATTCAATAAACTAGACAAATAAATAACAAAAGATATATTTAGTAACATACATTATAAAAACAAATTTCAAAAAATATTGAAATATGCTATTATGGGTTTCAAATATTGTCATTAACTCTTTTCCCATGCCATGTTATTTAAATATTGCATTCATTTTCATTTTACCTAAAGTTTACAATATGGTTGATTTATGTATAATTATTAATTTTCTAAACTTCTTTGTTATGCTTTTGTGATGAACATTATTAATTGATTTGTTGTTGGTGAGTGGCATTATTAATTAATTAAATTTAAGTTTAAATTTTTAAAATCAATTATCTAGATGATTGTTGATTGGCTAAAATTAGTGGCAACATTATTTATTTTTAAAATCAATTATCTAGATGATTGTTGATTGGCTAAAATTAGTGGCAACATTATTTATTTTAAATTCAAAATTTTTTATATTAATTATTTAGATGATGGTTATAAAAAATTTAAATGGTAGTTGATTGATTAAAATTAGTAGCAACACATTAAAATTAAGGATTGTGTTTAATTGGCACCATATCATTCACTTCAATTGACATTAGAAAACATCAATATTTAGCATTGCATTAAGAGATACATGATAGTTAAGTGAAATATATTTAATGCTATGCATTAAATGCTTCAGAGAGCAAACAAAATTAAATTTTATATAGATTTATTTTAAATTTTAAATTTTTAAAATCAATTATCTAATGATTGTTGATTGGCTAAAATTAGTAGCAATATTAAATTATTTATTTTAAATTCAAAATTTTCAATATTAATTATTTAGATGATGATTATAAAAAATATATTTAGATGATAATTGATTGACTAAAGTTAATTGTGTGTTTATTGACGCCACATCAGATTCACTTCATTGATATGAAAAAAATATTAATGGTTTAACATTGCATTAAGAAATACATGATAGTTAACTGAGATACATTTAATGCTTATACTGTATTAAATGCTTTAGAGTTGAAGCAAAATTATATATTATATAGATTACTTATGATTCATTTAACTATGATTTTAATTTTTAAACTTTTAAGAGGCAATAATTTACCTCTTAAATAATCATAGCATAACATTTTATTGAGCTAAACCATCAATACATTATCTATATATTTTCAAATAAATATCGACTACTAATTCCCTTAGACATTCAAATCTTTCCAAATAAGTTTAAACTGCTAACTCCGTTAAACTGTCTTGTATTATAACCAGCTATATGACATTTGTATTTGTTGTTGCTTCAGTGTCCAATCTCTTTATAGACCATGCTCTCGAGCTAATTAGGAAAGTCTGTAAATACCATTACCACGTTTCTGAATAACAAATTGAATTGACTTGGAAAAAATATCATCGCACTTTGGATTATCTCTTTATTAACCATTCGTCGCTTATTTTGAACTTGTTAGTTTCTAAAGTTATGAACTATCTACACCTTTCTCAAGTTGTGGCAACAATCGTAGCAAAAGTCTAAGTACCGAGCTGATTCACAATTGACTTGTGTCACTTTAGATATCTACTTCATTGTGAGTTAAGCTAAAACTTTTAGTTTACTGATAACTAGTATTGTGACACGTGTGATGAACGGATAAATTACACCTTTAAAAATTTTTATAACTTATAAAAAATAATAATAATTATAATTGATTTATATAAAATTTATTAATTATGACATATATTTTTTAAACGCAAATATTATGAATTGGTTTATCAATTCCATAATTAAATTTATTTTACCTACTCAAACTTTAATTTGAATTGATTTATTTATTTAATAGAATAAATTTAAATGAGGATTATTTATTTAATAAATTTGTTAATTTGAAGATTATTTATTATTTGTTATAAATTATTTGTTGCACAGATTGGTAATTGATTAAATATTGATTTCATCTTTACTTATGCATGCGTCTTTTTTTGTTTTAATCGGATCCAAAGAAGAAAAACATTAAAAGTTACTGCTACGTTTGGATTGGATCTCCATGTCTCAGATTTCATCTTTCAAAAATCTGATTTTCATCTCTTTCTTTAATCAAAGGATTATGATTTAAATATTCATATTTCGAACTTGATTTCCATTAAATTAAGAACTATTTTGGAAAGAAATCAAAATAAAGTCAAATAAAGTAAATTTTTTAATTTACATGTCAATTCCATAATCAAATTTATTTTACTTAGTAAAAAAATTCTCTAAGACACTGTAGTAGTTAAATAATAAAGGTGATTGTTTTTGAATTTCAATTCAAATCATTTAAATCAATTCAAATCCAATAATTAATATTATGTGATGTCATTAATTTAGCTAATTTATTTATTTATTCATTCAAGTAAAATGAAATAACAAAATTCACTAATTATTAATTTCACTAATTAATAATCATCAATATAATAGACTAAAACAATTTTACTCTAAGGCATTAATTGTCGGTAGATCATTAAATTATTATAATATAATAAATTTAATGAATAAATTAGGTAAATTAATCACATCACATTAAATAAATTAGAAAAAATTAGGGTATATTACTATATAATTGGTTTATAATTGATATAACTGCTATATAATCACATTAAATAAATTTTACAAAAATTAGGGTAAATTGTTATATAATTGATTTGTAATTGCTATAATTGCTATATAATTGATAAATTAGGTAAATTTTTCAATTGAAATATAATATGTTGTTATTTGGTAAATTATCATTTATTATATACAAATAATCAAATAATTAATTGTTATATAATTGCTATATAAAAACTTACCTACAAGTGTTTATATTATTTATTTATCTTTTTAAATAATTATAATAAAATTTAAATTACTTCTATCAGATCAAACTATAATAATGAATTATTACTCATTTTTCTTTTTTCTATAAAAGCTCGTTTGACTTCTTTATTGCACCATTATCAATGGCCAATCTCCTATCTTCATGTAGAGGTTTTTAAAAAGTGACCATCCACTATTAGCCAATTTTGAGGCTTTTTAGTTTTTCAAAATTAAAATTTTAAAATTGAAAATCAATGTAGATATTTATATATTTCTTTCTAAGATCTCATCTATAGTTGAATATCTCTTTCTCTCACATAATTTTCCTTCCTTTTTCTCTTTGATTTTGCTTCTTTTTCCCTTACATGGATGAAATACAACAATGACGATTTATCATCAAAGCTTTAAAGTGATGTTTCTCTCACATCATTTAGTATCATAGTTCAGTTTTCTTTTTATTTATTTTTCTGATTTATACAGTTCATGTACTGTTTACATTCCCGATTACTGTTCATTCGATTGTGATTTTTGATTTTCTATTTCTCTTTCATTCCTGTGTTTTTTTCTACTTCATTTATGTATTCGTTCTCCGTTGTTATTTTCTGTGTTTCTGGTTCATCTATATTTCTATTTTTGGTCTTCTGTTTTTTTATTCTTGTATGTTGTATTTCATTTCTACATTGGTCTGATTTTCTAATTCCAGTTTCGCTTTACTGTTTCTATCATTACGTTTTCTTGAGGAAAGCAAATCATGAGAAAGATCAAAGCCTAAAAGAAAAAAAATGATTTCATTGAGGTAATTACTGTTTGAATAATATAATTTGACTATTTTTAAATTAATTTTTTTCCTGATTTTCTCATCTAATAGGATTAATGAATAATCTCTTTTAGGCTTAATATGAGTAAAGGGTAGAGCCTTCCCTATGAAGAGAAACTTCAGTCAATGCCGAGATTACATGTGTGCAGATTGATTGAATAATAATTTAGGATTTAAAACATTATATTTTAAAGTTGGGATATGATGTATATTTCCTTCCTTGATTATTTTTTTTTCGTTGTTTTAAGATTTTGTGGACATATAAGTTATGTTTAAATTTTAATAAACCTATTGTTGCTAATCCAAATATATATTTGCAGTAATAAAAGAAACAGTCAAAGGAAGATAAGAATTTTGATCCTTGCACACCTATTAGGTTAGTAACTTTTATTTCAACTCATTTTTATCATTAATTAATATATTTATCCAGATCAATTCATGTAATACGTTATTTTTTATTCTTATTTTCATTTGACGTTATTCACATTCAATCTTCAAGGCATTTGTATTCGATGAATCATCTTATATGTATCTTAATATGGCTTGAATGTCTTATTATTTTTGTATATGTATTCTTTTATATATTTTTTAATTATTTTTATTTATTTAATAAACAAAAATTGTAACATTTGTATTAATCTATGCATTACGCGGGTCACAATACTAGTTAAAAAAATTATTTTTGAGCCCCTACCTGATAATATTTTAGCTTAAATAGTGCAGCTAGGGCTTCATTTCTCCTTCATTATGTGTTGCTGATTAAGAATTTAACAAACTAATCAAATATCTTATTTATCAGTGCGTAAACATATTTCTTTAGTGTACATTTGTGTTTCGGAGTCTCGGAGAGCATTTTGTATGGCCTTGTAATATACGACATTTTTTTTGGTGGCCTTTGGAAACATTTTGAAATGCAACGGTTAAAAAGATGTCGCATTTAACAAATAAGATATTTTAAAAAAAATCGTTATATAATAGTGTTGTAAAAAAATCATTATATTTACTTTTTAAAATTTTCGTGTAAAAGTAAAACAAAAATAGCGAATATAATGTTTGAAAAATATTACAAATTGTTGCAAAAAACATAAGCAATAATTTTTTTTTTGAATAACATGTTATAGTGGGAGGATCTCTTATCTTTTTTTTTTTTGGTTCTTTTTTACCCTTATATAACTCCTTCTCTTTTTTAATAATATTTTTTTATTAAGAAAAAAAGAAATCCTTTCGTCTAATTTTTTTTTTATCTGATGATAATACTCTTGTTATATCAGATTCTTTATACCTCAAGTTTCTTATCACCTTAAATCCCCTAGTTACCAGATGTAACAGACAGTGGTTTAATGGGATCTAGATTCTCTACTTGGATTTTTGCCTACTCAATTTTTAGCAACGGTAAAACCGTTGTTAAAAACTTTCAGCAACAGTTTTATTGTTGCTAAACTGTTACTAAAGGTTTTTAGCAATGGTAAAAACCGTTGCTAAAAACTGAAAGCCTCTGCTTTTTTTTTTTTTCACTAAGCAGAGGATCCACGCGTGGTTTAATGAGGCAATAAAGACAATGCTATTAGGAAAAATTAGATGGAATGACGTATTTATTAAAAGTTAAAATTTTAGAGATCTAAATATTTGAAATTGAAAACTCAAAGATATATTTTTAAATAAATCAAAGCTTAAAAGTTTTTATCGTAATTTTTAAATAATATCAAAACTTTTAATATATATATATATATATTATGCACGTCAAAACCGATCCAAATCCACCAAACCGAACGAAAATAGAAAAAAATGTCCAAATCAGTTTTCAAAAATGTGATTTTTTTTAGTTCGGTTTAGTTTTTTGATTCTGGTTTGGTTTGGTTCGGTTATAACCAAACTAAACTGAACCATTTGCAATAAAAAAAATATATTTATATATATCATATCATATTTATGTATTTATATAATTATATATATGAAGTTGGGAAAAAAAAAAGCTAATAGACTAAAGCCGAACCCTAGTAAGTCCAGTCCCACTTTTGATGGCTTTCCACTACGGGAGGGGATCCGGTGCTTGTGCTTGGCCTTGGCGAAAAGTTTTGTCACAGTTAAAATTGCAGAGAAAACTAAAACCATGGCTGTTGGGACAAGCACTCCAAACCACTGTCCCTTTCGAATGAAGGCTACATTTGTTGAACCCTAGTCTCACTCTCACATATATACGTGCTTCTAGTTCCTAGCTTATGTGTGAAAATCTCGGTGTTACAGGAAGTAAGACATGATGTTGTTTAATCTTTACTCTTTATTTTATATTTATGCAAACTTCCACTCACAATCTCACATTTAGTCTTCAATTTGCAACGACTCAGCCTCTCAAAATTGAATCTCAACCTATCGACCAGTCTTCGTTTAGCCATCATGAAGCTCAGCTTTTTGTCTCTACATTGTCATTAGTTTTGGACTTCTAGTGTTGTCTTGTTCATCTCTCAACTGTTGTCATCTCCCACTCAAAGTGTGCATTTGTTTTTCTTAAATTTTTTAAGGTATCAAACCGCCCAAAACTGAACTAAACTGTCAACTAAAAACTGAACCAAACTGTCTAAAAATTAAAATCGAATAGGCTTAACGTTTAGGTAAACAAACTTAGTCGATTTGGTTTGGTTCATAAACAAAATCGAACTGAACTGTATTGTCACATCCCAAAAATTGAGCATGTGAAAAGATACTACTCATTTGATATAATTCTCAAACATACGTTATATACATATATTCTGTAAGGTTTTACATTCAACCTTAATCATTTATTCCACACTACAAAATTATATTCATCTGATAAGCAAATATAGACATACATAGTCTGATATTTCTATTTCATCGCAAGCCTAGGAGACCTATAGAAAGTACAGAGCGTTTCTAGTGTCCACATTAATAAGTACTGGTATCCCACCAGACAGAAATAGAGTGTAATCCCAAGGGGCTTCTAATCTTCCAACGGATACTCTTCTTCTTTGTTTTCTGTATCTGAAAAATAATCATAGGGAGTGTGAGTTTATTTAAAAACTCAGTAAGTAAATAACTGTACTATATAAAATATCAAAAGTACAAATACCACATTTACTCATATAATTAATTGTCTTATACATCGAGTAGTATGAGACTCTAACCCTTTCAAACTCATGAATAAGATTTCATAGATATACACCGAGTAGTATGGGACTCTAACCCTTTCAAACTCGTGAATAAGATCTCATCGGTATACACCGAGTAGTATGGGACTTTAACCCTTTCAACTCGTGTATAGATTTCATAGATATGCACTGAGTAGTATGGGACTTTAACCCTTTCCAACTCGTGAATAAGATTTCTTAGATATACACCGAGTAGTATGGGACTTTAACCCTTTCACACTCGTGTATTAGATCCCGTAGATCTTTACTCATTAATAAAATAGTGAGAATTCATCACATAGTACAATTGTCATGAAATAAATAATTTCTTCATACTCTTATTTCTACTGATCATCATATACTCCCATATGAAAAATTAATTGCTTATTATCCAAATAATATTGTAAATGGGACTTATATTGTACTTTGACTAGTAATATCAAATTAGCTGAGCAAGGTTATTCACTCACCTTGATGTTTGTCCAAGTTTACCTTGTTCCACACTAGAATTTGTGTAGGAAAATTTCCTAGTAAAATATATTACAAGGAATCATAAGAAAGGAAACAAAATCACGAAAATACGTAAAATTTTCTGACTGCTACAGTAACGGGTTGCTACAGTAACGGTTTGCTACAGTATCGGTTCGCTACAGTGCCGGTTCGCTACAGTAACGTTGACTGCTACAGTAACGTTGACTGCTACAGTACCGTTGACTGCCGACACTACAGTACTGCTACAGTAACCGAAGAAAATTTTCCAGATTTTGTTTCGAAATCCCTGGTCGCTACAGTAACTCGGTTTTTGCAGAAGTTTTTGCAGAAATTTCTAACAAATTCATCATTTCCCTTCTTGTTTCAAAACCAGAATTTCAACTCTTTTAACCGATTATAACTCAAATATAACTTCTAAAACAACTGAGATTCATGAATTATCATCAAAATCTTCAAAACAAAACCTCCTCTGATCTTCTACATAAACTGAAATTTAAGGAAAATAATCGGATTAAAGCTTACCTTTGATCCTTACAAAGCTTTTGAACCGAACAAATAATCGAAACTCTGAAGATCAAGGAAAGGATTTGAGAAGAAAATGAAGAACTGAGAGAGAAATCTTTTCTGCTTCCTTCGGCTGAGTGAAAAAAATGAGGGTTACTATTGAAACTTTATATTAAATATTTCTAATGGGTTATTCAATAACCCATGGGTATCCATAACCCAACATCCAAACCCATCCAGTCAATTTACAATAAATGGATTAATTGACCATTCTGAAACCACTTTTCCATGAATTTCACCATTCTTAGAATATATCCCTCATTGTGCAAATATTTAGTCCAGTCATTTAACTCAATTTTCATAAATAATATTCAAAGAGAACAATTAAATATGAAAATTAAAAATGACCAAAATAAATAACTAAAGTAACGTTGTAGAATTCTAAAATACTCTTAAGCGAATTATATTCTGAAATTAACGGGTATTACATTCTACCCCCCTTAAAAGAATTCGGTCCTCCGAATTAAAATCTTACCTCAAGTTTCAAATAAATGTGGATAGTTTTTCCACATCTCATCTTCTGCCTCCCACGTAGCTTCCTCGCGAGAATGATTTCTCCAAAGAACCTTGAAGTAGGAATTTCTTTGGTACGCAATTTCTTGACTTTTCTATCAAGGATAGCTACTGGTACCTCTTCGTAGGTGAGAGTTTCATCAAAATGAACTTCTTGGAGTTGAATGACATGAGAAGGATCAGGAAGATACTTTCGTAGCATGGACACATGAAATATTGGATGAACTCCCTCTAGGTTGGAAGGTAGGTCTAGGCGATATGCCACATTACCCACTCTGTCTACAACCTCATATGGGCCAACATACCTCGGACTAAGCTTGCCTTTCTTCCCGAATCTCATTACTCCCTTCATAGGTGAGATTCGTAAGAAAACCATATCACCTATTGCAAATTCAAGGTCACGTCGTCGGTTGTCCGCATAAGACTTCTGTCTACTCTGAGCAGTTAACAACTTTTCTCTGATCAGTTTAACTTTATTTATATCTTCCTGAATCATCTCAGGTCCAAATATTTTGGTTTCACCAAGTTCAAACCAACCTATAGGAGATCGACACCGTCTCCCATATAAAGCCTCAAAAGGTGCCATCTGAATACTGGCTTGGTAACTGTTATTATAAGCAAATTCAATAAGAGACAAATGATCTTCCCAACTTCTACTGAAATCCATCACACAAGCTCTTAGCATATCCTCTAAAGTCTGAATTGTCCTTTCGGACTGTCCATCAGTCTGAGGATGGAATGCTGTGCTAAGATTCACTTTGGTACCCAAAGCCTCTTGAAAGACTTTCCAGAACCGAGAAGTAAACTGAGGTCCTCGGTCTGATATAATGGATATTGGTACACCATGAAGTTTCACTATCTCTTTAACATAAATTCGAGCAAGTTTTGCTACACTGAAAGTGGTATGAACAGGAAGAAAATGTGCTGACTTAGTAAGTCGATCCACTATGACCCATATTGAGTCATTTCCTTTTGTTGACCGAGGTAAACCTACTACAAAATCCATAGTGATCCTTTCCCACTTCCATTCGGGAATATCTAGTTTTTGCATCAATCCAGGTGGTCGTCGATGTTCAGCTTTAACTTGCTGACAAGTCAAACATCGAGCTACAAAGTCAGTCACGTCTCGCTTCATGCCCTCCCACCAGTAAACTTGTTTCAAGTCCTGATACATTTTCACAGCACCAGGATGTACAACGTAGGGTGAACCATGAGCTTCCATTAAGATTTCATGTTTCAAAGATTCAATGTTGGGGACACAGAGTCTCCCATTAAACCATAAGACTCCTTCTTCATCTACCAAGAAACTTGGTGCTAGACCTTGCCTTGCCTTATCTCTTATTTTGACCATATCAATGTCATTTTCTAAAGTTGCTTTTACTTTTTCTACAAGGGATGATCTAACTGTTAAATGAGCCAGAAATGTACCTGACTCAGTGATCTCAAAGAATACTCCATCAGCTTCCAACTCTTGTAGTTCATGTATTAGAGACCTCCTTATAGTGGCAATGTGAGCTAAACTTCCCATAGACTTTCGACTTAGAGCATCAGCCACTACATTTGCTTTACCTGGATAGTAAAGGATGGTACAATCATAATCTTTCAGAAGTTCCATCCACCTTCGTTGCCTTAGATTGAGATCTCTCTGCTAAAAAATGTACTTAAGGCTTTTGTGATCTGTAAAAATTTTACAAGTTTCCCCATACAAGTAATGTCTCCATATCTTTAGGGCAAACACTACAGCTGCCATTTCCAAATCATGAGTGGGGTAATTCAATTCATGCTTTTTAAGCTGACGTGAGCCATAAGCTATGACTTTACCATGTTGCATCAACACACATCCTAAGCCTATCTTTGAGGCATCACAGAATACAGAGTAACCCCCTAGTCCTGATGGTAGGGTTAAGACTGGTGCAGAAGTTAAACACTCTTTCAATTGGGTGAAACTTTGTTCACATAAATCATCCCAAATGTATTTAACATTCTTTCGAGTTAACTTATTTAATGGGAGAGCCGTCTTAGAGAAATCTTTGACAAAGCGACGGTAATACCATGCTAAGCCAAGAAAACTACGTACTTCAGACACAGTTGTTGGTCTAGGCCACTGTTTAACTGCTTCAATTTTACTTGGATCTACATGAATACCTTCTTGGGAAATAACATGTCCCAAAAATGTTACATGACTCATCCAGAATTCACATTTTGAGAGCTTTGCGTACAACTGATGCTCTCTCAAAGTCTGAAGCACTATTCTCAAATGTTCAGTATGTTCTTCATGACTCTTTGAATATACCAAAATATCATCAATAAACACAATTACAAACTTATCAAGGAATGATTTGAACACTCTGTTCATTAAATCCATAAATGCTGCTGGTGCATTTGTCAACCCAAAAGACATCACAAGAAACTCATAATGTCCATACCGTGTACGAAAAGCAGTCTTAGGTATATCATCACTCTTAATTCGTAACTGATGATATCCAGACCTTAGATCAATCTTTGAGAAGTATTTTGCTCCTTGAAGCTGATCAAACAAATCATCTATCCTTGGTAAAGGATACTTATTCTTCACTGTGACTTTATTCAGCTGACGATAATCTATACATAATCTCATAGAACCATCTTTCTTTTTCACAAAAAGAACAGGAGCACCCCAAGGTGAAAAACTTGGGCGAATAAACCCTTTGTTTAACAAATCTTCCAATTGTTCTTTGAGTTCTTTTAGCTCAACAGGAGCCATACGATAAGGTGGAATAGAAATTGGTCTTGTGTCTGGGACCAAATCAATACTGAACTCAATATCTCTTTCTGGCGGTAATCCAGGTAAATCTTCTGGGAACACATCTGGGAATTCATTAACCACATGAATGTCTTCTAACTTCTGTTCTTTCTTTTCTAAATCTTTGATAAAAGCTAGAAATCCCTGACATCCCTTTCGCAACATACGCTGGGCACTTAACATAGATATCATGTTGCAAGGTACATCACCTCGATCTCCTTGAAACACAAAATTACTCCTCCCCGGTATATTAAAGGAAATAACTTTGTCACGACAATTTATAGTAGCATGACAAGAAGATAGCCAGTCCATCCCTAGAATCACATCAAAATCTAACATATTGAGAACCATAAGATCTATCTCAGTTTCCATGCCTCCAACGATTATTTTACAAGAACGATAACATGTTTTAACCATCAAAGTCTCTCTCATCGGTGTGGAAACCAAGAATGGTTCTTTAAGAATAATCAAATCAAATGCAAATCTCTTGGCAAATAGGGGCGACACATATGAGTGAGTAGAACCGGGGTCAAACAAAATACGTGCAGCAAAAGTATTAACAGATAATATACCTGTAACTACAGCATTGGATGTTTGAGCATCCTGTCGGGTTAGAGCATATACTCTTGCATTTCCTCTGCCAGCAGCTTATTTTCCACGGTCACCTTGGCCTCTTCCAGAACCTCTTCCCATACTACCCCCTGTTGAAGGGGTTGGTGTTTGAGTAATAGATTGTGGTCGAGGTGGCAAAGTAGACCCTTGACCTGGTCTTGTCATGAGCTGAGGGCACTCCCTTATAAAATGTCCTTTTTGTCCACAGTGAAAACAGCCTGTACCAACAGTGTTTAACCTGCATTCTCCGAAGTGAAACTTTCCACATTCAGGACATTGAGGTTTTTCCCTTCTACCTTGAGTACCTCCTCTACTAGAAGAGCTAAAACCACCCCTGCTCTCTGAACGAGGCTTAGCCACACTGGCTGTAGAATAAGTTGACTTAGTAGGAGTGGCTGGAGCATTTTGTGACGCAGTAAAGGGTTTCAAAGTTCCTGAGTCTTCCCCTTGATCAAAAGATCTTCTATATCTAGCTTTCTTCTTTTGACGATATTCTTCTTTATTCTTTGACCTCTTTTCCATTCTTCGGGCCACATCAACAGCCTCTGAGTACGAAGAGTAATCGTTCATATTAGAACCCACTTGATCATATAAGGCATCACGAAGCCCTTCCACAAACTTTTCTATTTTCTTCCTTTCAGAAGGAATGATTTCAGGGGCATATTCAGATAATTTAACAAACTGAGCTGAATATTCATCAACAGTCATGGTTCCCTGCCGTAGATACAGAAAATCTCTGGCCCTGGATGATCGTTCACTTGCCGGAAGAAATTCATCCATAACCAATCTGTAAAATTCTGTCCACATAACTGGCGGTGCGCCTTGAATTCTAGCTTTCTTCCAGTTCCTCCACCATTTACCAACCCTACCTTTTAACTGAAAGGAAGTGAATTCTACCTTTTGAGTAGGAGAACACCCTATAGCATCACAGATTGCTTCACAATCTTCAAGGAAACATTGTGGGTCCTCTTTGGGATCTTCCCCTGAAAAAGTAGGAGGCCTCATTTTCTGGAATTCAGACATTCTTACCTCTCTTACATTAACTCCTTCCGCTAACGGAGCTGGTGGTACATTTTCAGCTTCAACAATAGGAGGATCCACTGGCAGGTTAGCTTGTGCAGCTCGACCTCTCATTTCAGCCTCAAATCGGTCAAATCGTTCATTCATCAAATGAATCACATGTGCAATAGTTGCATTACCGACGTGAGCATCAGGTTCGACTCTTCTTGCTTGCTCACTAGTTGCGCCCTCAGTACTTTGAGCATGTAAACTATCACCACGGTTAGGATCATCTTGCACATGTACTGGTGGATTTATGGCCCTCCTTAGACCCATATGCTCATTATTATTAGAAGATCCTTCTGACATTGATCTGTCACAGATCTACACACATAACAAACAATTTTCAGACATAAACAAAATATCACTTTCTAGCCCCACTGAGAAGTTATCTATAAAATGACGTTATACTCTACAAGGTCTTTTATGGAACCTAATCCTATGGTCATGCCGCGGCTCATGACAATAGGGAAGGGCCCACAAAGATCACTTTGCTCTGTACTCTATAGGGGACCTATAAAACCTTTCCTCTGATACCAAATTTGTCACATCCCAAAAATTGAGCATGTGAAAAGATACTACTCATTTGATATAATTCTCAAACATACGTTATATACATATATTCTGTAAGGTTTTACATTCAACCTTAATCATTTATTCCACACTACAGAATTATATTCATCTGATAAGCAAATATAGACATACATAGTCTGATATTTCTATTTCATCGCAAGCCTAGGAGACCTATAGAAAGTACAGAGCGTTTCTAGTGTCCACATTAATAAGTACTGGTATCCCACCAGACAGAAATAGAGTGTAATCCCAAGGGGCTTCTAATCTTCCAACGGATACTCTTCTTCTTTGTTTTCTGTATCTGAAAAATAATCATAGGGAGTGTGAGTTTATTTAAAAACTCAGTAACGTTGACTGCTACAGTAACGTTGACTGCTACAGTACCGTTGACTGCCGACACTACAGTACTGCTACAGTAACCGAAGAAAATTTTCCAGATTTTGTTTCGAAATCCCTGGTCGCTACAGTAACTCGGTTTTTGCAGAAGTTTTTGCAGAAATTTCTAACAAATTCATCCTTTCCCTTCTTGTTTCAAAACCAGAATTTCAACTCTTTTAACCGATTATAACTCAAATATAACTTCTAAAACAACTGAGATTCATGAATTATCATCAAAATCTTCAAAACAAAACCTCCTCTGATCTTCTACATAAACTGAAATTTAAGGAAAATAATCGGATTAAAGCTTACCTTTGATCCTTACAAAGCTTTTGAACCGAACAAATAATCGAAACTCTGAAGATCAAGGAAAGGATTTGAGAAGAAAATGAAGAACTGAGAGAGAAATCTTTTCTGCTTCCTTCGGCTGAGTGAAAAAAATGAGGGTTACTATTGAAACTTTATATTAAATATTTCTAATGGGTTATTCAATAACCCATGGGTATCCATAACCCAACATCCAAACCCATCCAGTCAATTTACAATAAATGGATTAATTGACCATTCTGAAACCACTTTTCCATGAATTTCACCATTCTTAGAATATATCCCTCATTGTGCAAATATTTAGTCCAGTCATTTAACTCAATTTTCATAAATAATATTCAAAGAGAACAATTAAATATGAAAATTAAAAATGACCAAAATAAATAACTAAAGTAACGTTGTAGAATTCTAAAATACTCTTAAGCGAATTATATTCTGAAATTAACGGGTATTACATGTATATTTGTATGCTCCTACAAATTATATGCACAAATTATGGATTGAGATTTTAGCGAGGTTCAAAAACTCAGATTGGTCATTGAACAGGTCGAGGTATTGGTTCAAGGGTTATTAGTTGAACGTGTGATATTTAAAATATATTAAAATACTAAAAAATATAATGTATTTGTTATAGATATTAAAATATTAAAATATATATATGATATAATATTAAAATATTCAAGACATGTTAGGGATGTAATTTATATCATTTCTAATTTTTTTCTAATAGTTTAAATTTTTAAAAATTTCTTAAAAATACATAATAATATTAAGTAAAAATTAAAAAAAGAACCAGTTGAACCTTTTAATTTTATTGATTTTACTTGTTCCAGATTAGTAAAAATTATATATTTTAATATAAAATTTATGATAATAAACAACCACATTATATTATGATATAAAATAAGTTATCAAATGGAATAAAATAAAGAGATGTATCTGTAATCAATAAAAAGTTTTTAATTTAAAATTTTTTGCAAAAAAATAATAATCAAATTAAAAATGTTCATATGGAATATAGAATATGTATGATCAAGAATTAATGCCAAAATGCTTTGATCCTCGTGCATGTATATTTCAACAATTTATTATGTATATATTTCAATTCAAATCAATTCAAATCAAATAATGAAGGTAATTATTTTTTAATTTCAATTCAAATCAAACAATTAATATTATGTGATGTCATTAATTTACCAAATTTATTAATTTACCAAAAAAATTATAACACGTGTATCAATTTCTAATTCAATGTTTTCCACTATCTCACAGTTAAGACAATGCAACTACAAAACATAATTTCAAGGATACTGTGTGTAACAGTGTAGCACGAGGTTCAAGTTTATATGAGATCAATTGTACAAGAAGAATTTATTCTGAAAGTCAAATAGAAAAAAATATTAAGATCTGATGAAAAAAAATTTATATACATACATTGAAAAGTTCAAAGGGATTGCCTCGGCGATAAACACTACTTTTCTTACTATTACTAACCGGAAAGCACTTATATTTGAGATATATGAGAAAATAGGTTTGAATTTTAGGATAAGAACTACTACAATTTTGAGGAAGATAGAGGTGAGTCTATGAGAATATTGAAGCCCATGTAAATATGAAAAAAAAAATTCATAGAGTAAGGATATATGTTAAAAATAGAAGTTCTACAAAATGTGTAAGAGAAGTGATAATAGACTTACAACACAAACCAAAAAACTTAATGCTTTTGAGCTTCTTCTTGCAGAAAAACTTACACCTCTTATAGGAAACAAATTATTCCAGTAATAGGCATAAAGATTGAGTGGATAGTCTATCAAAGCTATAGAAGAACACGATGCTAAAGAAATAATACTAGTTCATTGGACCATGATATTCTTCTTCGATTCAGAAAAACAGTGACAGAGAAATAGTGTCAGTCCATTGTATCATGATCATCTTCTTTGAAATATATATATATATATGGACGAAAAAAAAAGAATTAAAGAAAAGTACCTACAAGGAAAAAAATGTTAGAACTTTAAGAAGTCATATCACCAAGTGTCGGTTGGATTCTCGATTGATGGAAGAATATGATCAAATGGCGAAAGATGAACAACGAAAGCTTGGTTAGAAGATAGAGCATTGTCAAGTTGTACCAGTGGATTCAGAGAAGGAAAATAGACATGTATGATGGAGAACAGAACTCTATAGTTTATCGCTTATGAAGATAGGTATATAACAATTAATTATTTGATTATTTGTATATAATAAATGCTAATTTACCAAAAGATAATACATTATATTTCAATCAAAAAATTTACCTAATTTATTAATTATATAGAAATTATATAGTAATTATATATAGTAATTTACCCTATTTTTTTAAATTCATTTAATGTGATTACATAGCAATTATATATCAATTATATAGTAATTTATAGCAATTTTTTTCAAATTCATTTAATGTGATGTGATTAATTTACCTAATTTATTCATTTAAATTTATTCCATTTATTCTATTATACATAATTTAATAATCTACTGATAATTAATGTCTTAGAGTGAAATTATTTTAGTTTATTATATAGATTGCTTAATTATAATAATTGATGTCACAATTAAAGTCGTGTGATCAATTTTCATTGAAAGAATTGTTGCAAAAGATATTATCCACCAAAGGTATGACAATAATTGTCCCATAACAAAGACTTAAATAAAAGATTAAGTCATAATTGAATCATAACATTTAAATATTTACAATAATTACATTTATAAATATATAAGATAAACTCATCCGTGTTGTGTCTCTACATGTAAAATATACGAATGAAAAATCTATGCTCAAGATTTTCATTCAATGATTGAGAGTTAGGGGTATAATATATATAAGATTAGGAAGGTTGATTTACAAGATGGTATACTGTAAAATGATCATGGTTTCTCCCAAGAGAAAATTTCTCTTAGTCCTTTTTGTTTTCTTACAAGTATGATTTAATAAAAATAATTTTACTTGAAGTATTATTAGATATTGAATGCAAGTACTTTTTTTTAATTAAGAATTCAAATTTTATTTTGTCTGATGGCATAAAATTAGCTAATTTTAAAAATGTATATAATCACGTTATTGGACACTAAGTAACTTTTTCTGTAAAACTTTACAAAAGATAATTTTAGTGAATATATCTAATTTTGCATTAGACAGTAACATACAATATGATCAATACTTTTTATTTCAATCGTTATAACTACAACAATCATTAAAGTACAAATAATAAAAAGTCGTTGAGTATATTTGTAGTGTAACGAGGACCCTACAGAAAAATGATGACGAATGATGACAATAATGAGATAAATTATAAAAGGGCGAGTGGACTTGCAACAACGCTTCATGTGTCGTATGAAATGATTGGCGCGTGTGGGTATTTAATTAGCTCACTTACCCAACTCAAGGGTTTTGGTCCACATTATTAATTACGCAATGCCATTCACAATTCACATTAATTATACAAAAGGGTGCGGCTACGGGTGACCTTGACTACTAAATCATTTGCATTGTTTTAAAATTTGTACATTTATTATTATTATTATTTTTAAACAATCATCTAGTATTTAAACATTAAATTAGTGCTGATTAATCTAAATTTGAGTGGATAAGACCATAATGGGTGACAAAACTTTTTAACTAAGTTTTAACGCAATTGCATTCTTAGAAACTTGAATTTGAGATATCTGATTAAACTATGACAATCTCCACCAGTTATACCTATCAGAACAGGCCAGCCCGGCTCGTTTTTAAATATGTTATAAAATGACTGGCTTGTTGATGACACGACAAATATACCGATTGAACAAGTAATAAAGAATGAGTGTGAGTATCGTCCTACAGAGATTGAATTATTAATTACTCAGGAAACTAAAATATACTATTTAGACCAAATATTTAATTGAATGAAGTTTGAATAATAAAATAAAACTCAGAACAATTAATGTAAAAGAACGCAATAACAAAAGTGTTTAGAAAATTTACTGATTAACAAAGCCTAGAGTTGCTAATACCATTTATTCTTTCTAAGAATTGTTGTTCTACCCCATTCTTGCTCTCATTGACATATAAAAAAGAATCTAAGACTTACCACAACTTAGAAAAATTTTCTCAAACCTCAATTAAGTTAATCTAATTTCTCTATAATTTCTTATAACTATTAGGTTCAATTTTAAATCAAGCTTATAATTGATTATATGAAACTAGCGATTATATGTCTATATTGTTAGCAAATCAATTCTCTTAAACATCTAAGGTTCATGACTCATACTTTTCATTCATTGGTCTAATTTCACCTTTCTCTCTCAAGACAAGCAAAATCACAAATCAATCCACAATTTGATCAAGATAATGAAAAGTATTAATCATTGAATGAAAACAATTGTAATACAAAGTTGATGTTACCAAGAGCAGAGAGAAATCAACAAAACCTATTTAGAACTACAGTTCATGGCAACCTTAGAATAGAAAATTAGCTACTCATGATAACAAAAGAACAAAAATCAATTAAAAAAAAAGAGATGGATCAATGAATTTGATGTGATAGTAGAAGAAATTGGCTCTAAAGATGGATCAAGAATAGTGCCTCATTCTTTTCCAAACTCATAATTCCTTGAAAAGTTTTCCAAAAAACTATTTGTACCCTTGATGTTGATTGGCACTGTTCATCATCGCTAACAGTGAAGAAAACTTTGCTTTGCAAAAAACTCTGCAGAAACCTTTCCTTTTTGCAACAAGATCTCCCTTTTTACTCCATCTCATTAGCCCTTCAATTACTGAAAGTCAACCCTACAAAAAACATCTGAAAATTATTACACAACTAGAAAATAAAATCAAAATGATAAAAATCTAGAAATCCAAATGAAACAACAAGAAAGGAAATAAAGAAGTTATTTTTACTAAAAAAGTAACAAAAATACAATAAGAGGATTATAAATTAATAGCCAAAACGGTCTTAATTTAGTAAAATTAGGAAATTAACACTCGATCTAATTTTTTTTTACTGGCTAGCGGGCCAAATGGGCTAGCCTTCCAACCCGTACATATATATTTTTTAAAATAAGATTGATCAGGATAGGACAGTTGGACTGAAAATTGAAATAGATCCTCTCAATCTCTCATCATCATCCTCACATGTTCTCTATTGCTGTCTACTCTTTGTCTTTGACTCTGAAACTCCTTTTTTGTTTTTTTTTTCAAAATAAGACTGATTAAGACTAAAATATATCCTCTCATCTCTCATCCTAATCCTCACGCGTTCTCTGCTGTTAGTGTTTGCTCTTTGTCTTTGAAACTTTGACTAGCAAGGCATACATGTTAAGAAATCTTCTTACTTGAAGTCAAAGGCCGAAGTAGAAATGAAGATTGATTCAAGCAATGAGGGAAGCTGAAATTTGGGATGGATTGGAAAATTTGGAGATTTAGGGTTCATTCTGTGAGAGAGCTAGAGAAGATAAGGATGAAGACGATGAACTAAGTGTGAGTGGTGGTGAGCATCTGTGAGAGAGCCAAAGAAGAGAGATAGACAAAGATGATGAACTGAGTGTGAGTGGAAAAAGTAAGCGATGGTTTGACTGTCTGAGTAATAGAGTAAGTATGGGTTAAACGGGTAACTCGTAGGTTATCAAGTGTCACATCCGAAAAAAAATTTATCAAACATGAGTTATTTACATAAACTTCATAAGGTTTTACATTCAACCTTTATCATTCATTCCACACAACAGAATTATAATCATCTGATAAACAAATATAGGTATACATAATCTGATGTGTTATCTCATCGCAAGCCTAGAAGACCTATAGAAAGCACAAAGCGTTCCTAATATTCACATTAATAAGTACTGGTATCTCACCAGACAGAAATGGAGAATAACTCCAAGGGGCTTCTGATCTTCAATCAGATACTATTCTTCCTTGTTTACTGTATTTGAAAAGATAATCATAGGGAGTATGAGTTTATTTAAAAACTCAGTAAGTAAATAATTTTACTATATAAAATATCAAAAGTACAAATACCACATTTACTCATATAATCAATTGTCTTATACATCGAGTAGTATGAGACTCTAACCCTTTCAAACTCGTGAATAAGATTTCATAAATATACACCGAGTAGTATGAAACTCTAACTCTTTCAAACCTGTGCATAGGTTTTCATAGTTATACACTTAGTAGTATGCGACTTTAACCCTTTCAAACTTATGTATTAGATCCCGTAGATCTTTGCTCATTAATAAAATAGTGAGAATTTATCACATAGTACAATTATCATAAAATAAATTAATTTATACATACTTTTATTCGTTTAAATTTTTGTAAAAAAAATATATCAATCATCATATACTATCATCTGAAAGATTGATTGCTTAATATCCAAATAATATTGTAAATGAGACTTATATTGTACTTTGACTAATAATATCAAACTAGTTTAGTAAGATTATTCACTTACCTTGATATTTGTCTAAATTTACCTTGTTCCACACTAGAATTTGTGTAGAAAAATTTCCTAGTAAAAGGTATCACAAGAAAAAATAAGAAAGGGAACAAAATCATGAAAATATGCAATATTTTCTGATTGCTACAGTAACGGTCAACGGTCAACGTATCAACAGTAACGGTTCACAACAATTACGGTTTGCTATAGTAACGGTTCACTACAGTGACGATTTGCTACAGTACATTAACCACTATAGTATCGTTGGCTGCCGACACTACAGTGACTGCTACAGTAAATTAGAAAATTTTCAGATTTTTCAATTACTACAGTAACTTCAAATTTTGCAGAAAATCTTCCAAAATTTTTCATCTTATAATTCTTTGTTTTTAAACCAAAATTTCATCTCTCATAACTTACTTAACTCAATCTTAACTCAAAAACCTCCAAAACAACTCAAATCCATGAATTATCATCAAAATCTTCAAGAACAAAATCTCCTCTAATCTTCTACATAAACTGAAATTTTGAAAAAAATAATGAGATTAAAGCTTACCTTTGATCTTTACTAGGCTTTTGAACCGAACGATTTAAAAAAAAACACCAAATCAATGGAAGAATTGAGAGGGGAAGCTTGAAAGTTGAGAGAATGCGAGAGAGTGAAAATGAAAAAGAAATGAGAGAGTGAAATGAAGAAGAGAGAGAGAGAGCTAAAAACTTAAAGTAGTGAAGTGGGTTAATTGGATAATCCAATGGGTATCCATACCTATTGTCCAAACCCATTTGACCCAACATACAAAATACCTTAATTAATTCTTCAATTAATTAAATTCAATCTATTTTTCCACAAATTCCACTATTCTTAAGAATATATCCCACAAGGTACAAATATCCAGTCCAGTCATTTAACTCAATTTTCATAAATAATATTCAAAGAGAATAATTAAATATGAAAATTAAAAATGACTAAAATAAATAACTAAAGTAACGTTATGAAATTCTAAAATACTCTCAAAAGAATTATACTCCGAAATTAACGGGTATTACATCAAGGTTGGGCCAATTCAGCCTGACCTTATATGGGTTGGCTTAAAAGTGATTTAAACGGGTCTAACTTGATAGGTTGGATCTGTTTTGACAAGTCTATCACTAGTTAACTTATGCATTTAATGTTATTTGTACAATAATTTCAACATTTATGATAAATAACTTTTTTATGACTACATACATTTTTCAAACACACAATCATGAGATTAGGAAGTTGGTCATCTTATTTATATTCATCTCCTTATAAAATTCCTCTTTATCATTAAAAAAAAAACTGGTAACAATATTAATATTCTTTGGTCTTTATTGCTTCGCATTTGCTAACACATTATGAAGAAACAGTTTTTTAATACTAATTTAAAAATTAGATAAACTCTCTGAACTCCAATATATAGTTAATGATGATAATTAACAAAAATTGAACTCGAAACTTCTTATATTATATATCAATTCTCATCCACATATGAAAGAAAAATGAAAATCCCAAAAAAAGATATGAAGGGCACTACAAAAAAAAAAGACTTTAGTCGCCACCAAACGTCTAAAAGTCGCCACTAAAAGTCTTTGGTGGCGACTTTTAGTGGCGACTAAAGTTGTTGGCGTAAGTCCGTGACTGATTCTTTTGGTGGCGACTTTCAAAAGTTGCCACTAAAAGTCACCTTTAGTGGCGACTATAATCGCCACCAAAAGTCATCTTTATTGCAAAAAAAAAATTCGTGAAAAAAAGTGACTTTTGGTGGCACCAAAAGTCACTCGTCATCTTTTTAGATCCGGATTGGCCCGACGGGTCGACCCGAGATCCATTCGACTCATGCGAGTCTTGGCCGATCCAATAACTCGCTATCTCGAGCTGACTCGATTTTTGTGTGTGCAATATTCAAGTTTATTTGAAATTAAACTAAAAATGTGCGCATATATGAGATTCGAACCTGGGTCCCTTGCTTGCAGCCATGTGTGTCTTACCATTATGCCATACTTCATTTGTGTTATGTAAGTGCAAAATATTATATATATCTATATATATAATCTGTTAAAAATATTTTAGGTCAAAAATATTATAAAACAGAAATAAAATAATATTAAACTTAACAAAAAGCAAATATATTATTACTATTGGAGTCACCACAAAAGTCCAACTTCAGCTAATTAAAAAAAAACGATTTCAGTTAAAAAAATAGACTTCAGTCATCACCGATAATTTAATTTTTTTAAAAAAATAAAAAATTAAAAAAATTAAATTTCTTTTAAATAAAATTAAGAAAAATAAAAAAAATTAAATTTTTTAAGTAAAAAAATGACTTTTTGAATTTTTTTTTAAAAATTAGACTTTTGGTCGCCACCAAAAGTCTAATTTTTAATTTTATTCTAAAAAATCTGATTTTTTTTTTAAAAAAAAGACTTTATAGTCGCCACCAAAAGTCTAATTTTTTATTTTATTTTAAAAAATCTGACTTTTTTTTAAAAAAAGACTTTTGGTGGCGACTATAGTCGTCACCAAAAGTCTATTTTTTTTTTTTAAAATCTGACTTTTTTTATTTTTTTTAAAAAAGACTTTTGGTGGCGACTATAGTCGCTTCCAAAAGTCTATTTTTTTATTTTATTTTATTTAAAAATCAGATTTTTTTAAAAATAAAAAATTGACTTTTGGTGGCGACTATATTGTTTTAAATTTTATTTTAAAAAAATTCGAATTTTTTATTTTTTTAAATTAACTTTTAGTGGCGACTATAGTCGCCACCAAAGGTCTGATTTTTCATTTTATTTTTTTAAAAAATTCAAATTTTTTTTAAAATTAGACTTTTGGTGGCGGATCTAAAAAGTCGCCACCAAAAGTATGACTTTTAGTGGCGACTATATGAGTCGCCACCAAAACTCAACTTTTAGTGGCGACTTATTTAGTCGCCACTGAAAGTCAATTTTCTTGTAGTGGGGTATCCGAGTGTACGTAGGATAATCAAATCTATATTTGTTATTATTATTGGTTTTAATTGGTTGCTTTTGCATTGTTGAAAAAGTTAGGATGGATTCTCTCCCTGTGAAGCTATAATGCTATATAACAAGCAAGGAGGTGCACTACAACGACCATCATAAAATAAGAATCAAATTAAAGCTTCTTCAGATTTTTTTTTAAAGTTACTATCCGCTTGATAAATTATATAGATTAATATTATTAGCAGTGACATCAAATAATTAGTCACTCGCTATGGTTTAATTAATTGTCAGATTTTTATTATTAGCAGTGACTAGTTTGGCCAATTTTAATTGTGATATTCTCCCCACCAATGTTATGTAACTTATTCTTTCTGAAGCTAAATAAGATTTCTATTTTATCAAAAAAAAAGTCAGATTTTTTTTATAAAATATTAAAAAGATTCTAAGGTCTAAATTATAGTTTTATTGTGAACTTGATTAGAAGGCGCGCATTATATATATTATAATATCCATTTTAATAGATGCTACTATACAGGAATATGGTGTATATACATACACATACCCTAACTAACATAAATTGATACATGATAACGACTAGTCTTTTTTTTTTTGTTGTTGTTTTGGGTTTATTAACTTTCCTATTTGTGTTTCCAATTTCTTGACGTCCATCTTATTAGGGAAAAAAAACTCAATTTTTAGTCGCCAAACGCATGGGTAATTAAATATATGTGTAATTACAGAGAAGATGATTTGAATATTTCTCTTGTTTATTTCATTCATAGGCTATGGATATATATACATGGGAATCATAAAAATAATCCCTAAAATCAAGCTATATAATCCCTACAATCAAGTTATACAATCAAACTAATCAATCCCTATAATAAAGCATAATTACCGACAATATAATAAATCCCTATAATTAAGCCTTTATATCTTAACACTCCCCCTCAAGCTGGATCATATATGTTAATCATGCCCAACTTGTTATAAATGTAATTAATGCGAGCTCCATTTAGGGCCTTAGTGAAAATATCTCCCAACTGGTCTTCAGTTCTAACATATCCTGGAGTAATGAAATGATCTTCAATCTTTTCACGAATGAAGTGACAGTCGATCTCAATATGTTTAGTTCGTTCATGAAACACGGGATTAGAAGCAATGTGAAGAGCAGCTTGGTTGTCACACCATAATGTTGCTGGTAATGGGGTCTCGAAGCCAACTTCTTTCAGTAGTTGGTATATCCATACAGTTTCACATACTGAGTTTGCCATAGCTCTGTATTCTGATTCTGCAGTTGATCGAGAAACAATATTTTGCTTCTTGCTCTTCCATGAAACTAGATTCCCTCCTACAAAGACACAATAACCAGTAGTAGACCTCCTATCATTTTTGCACCCTGCATAGTCTGCATCAGAATAAACTTCAATCTTAGTGTGTCTATGATACCCATAAAATAATCCACGTCCTGGGGCTCTTTTTAAATAGCAAAGAATTTGTTCTAGGAGTGCCCAATGGTTGACAGTCGAAGAGGACATAAAGCGACTGACCACGCTAACTGAATATGCAATATCAGGGCGAGTCACGGTCAAATAATTCAATTTTCCCACAAGTCTCCTATACCTCTTAGGATCATGAAATGGCTCATTGTCATCCTTTGCAAGCTGTATGTTAGAAGTCATAGGGGTACTTGATGGCTTAGCCCCTATCTTTCCTGTTTCTATCAACAAGTCAAGAACATACTTTATTTGGGACAAGAAGACCCCATTCTTATTTCTCAAAACTTTAACCCCTAAGAAATATTTCAAAGGTCCCAAATCCTTTGTCTGAAACTGTGACTGCAAGAAAGTTTTAAGGCCAGAGATACCAGAACTGTCACTCCCGGTTATCACAATATCATCAACGTATACCACAACAAGAATGATACCATCCTTAGACTGCCTATAAAATACTGTGTGATCAGACTTGCTTTTCTTCATTCCATATTCCAAAACAACTTGGCTAAACTTGCCAAACCATGCACGAGGGCTCTGCTTCAGATCATATAACGATTTTTGAAGTCGACATACTTTCCCATACTCTCCCTGAGTATCAAACCCAGGTGGTTGCTCCATATAGACCTCTTCTTGAAGAGTACCATGAAGAAAAGCATTTTTAATATCCAACTAGTGTAGTTGCCAATTATGAGTGGCAGCCAATGAGATCAACAAACGAACTGAGGTAAGTTTGGTAACTGGAGAAAAAATATCTGAATAATCAGCACCATAAGTCTGAGCATATCCTTTCGCAACAAGACGGGCCTTCAACCGAGCCATAGAACCATCAAGGTTGACTTTAATTATAAACACCCATTTGCACCCAATAGCTTTCTTCCCAACAGGTAAATCCATTAATGTCCAAGTGTTGTTATAGTCCAGTGCACTTATCTCTTCTATCATAGCATCATGCCATCCAGAATGGGCCAAAGCTTCATGGACAGTCTTAGAAATAGACACAGAGTCAAGGTTGGCCAAAAAAGAGCAAGAGGTAGACGATAAATGATCATAAGAAACAATTGAGGCAATAGGATAAGTACAAAGATGTTTACCTTTGCGAAGGGCAATAGGGAGGTTTGGAGAAGCTAAATCAGGATCCAGCGACGAAACAGATGGTGGAGGGCATAAATCTGAGCCTGCAAGCGATTGTCGTCGAGTGTAGACATGAACAATTGGTGGCCGAGTGGGACCAAAGAAGGTATAGGAGTATTTGTGGATGGCTGAGAATAAGGAATAGTGTAGACGAGCAGATCATCATCTTCCCTCAGAACATGAGAAGAAGAAGAAGTAGAAAAGAATGGAATGTCTTATTGGAAGGTAACATCAACAGAAACAAGATAACACTGAAGAGTAGGAGAGAAACATCTGTATCCCTTTTGGAGACGAGAATAACCAAGGAAGACACATTTAAGAGACTTAGGGTCTAACTTTGTGACCTGGGGTCTAGTGTCCCGAACAAAACAAATGCTGCCAAAGATACGGGGCTCAATAGGAAACACAACTGTGGATGGGAACAAAACAGAATACGGAATCTTTCCCCCAAGAACAGAAGATGGCATGCGGTTAATCAAAAAACAAGCTGTGGAGATAGCATCAGCCCAAAAAGGTTTAGGAACATGCATTTGAAACAAAAGAGCTCGAGCAACTTCAAGTAAATGTCTATTTTTACGTTCAACAACTTCATTTTGGGCAGGTGTGTCAACACACGAGGATTGATGCAAGATGCCACGTTGAATCATGTAAGACTGGAAAGTCTCAGAGAGATACTTTTTAGCATTGTCACTCCTCAAGGTTTGAACCGAAATATTAAATCGTGTTTTGATTTCAGCATAGAAAGCACAAAAATGTAAAAAAACTTCAGAGCGACTTTTCATTAAATATAACCAGGTAACACGAGAGTGATCATCCACAAAGGTAACAAAATACTTAAAACCTGCCTTGGCCATAAAAGGACAAGGACCCCAAACATCAGAATGAACTAATTCAAAAGGGTACGTAGCCCGTTTATTAACTTGAGACCCTAAGGGAACACGATGGTGTTTGGCAAACTGACAAGACTCATAAGGTAAAGATGATAAATATCGAAATTGGGGATAAAGCTGCTTGAGAACTGGGAGAGACGGATGACCCATCCGACAGTGCAAATCGAAAGGAGAAAGTGAACTAGAACATGAAAAAAAGATTTTGGTGTCTGAGTTTAAAGAGTGTAGAGGCCGCCATACTCATGCCCGCTACCAATAATCTGCTTCGTCGTAAGATCTTGAAAAATAAAATGAGTAGGAAAGAATGAGACACTACAATTTAGGGCACGAGTGAGTTTGCTAACAGAAATCAGATTAAATGAAAAATTAGGTAAACTCAGCACTAAAGGTAGAGATAAAGATGGGGTCAGGTTAATGGTGCCAGACCCAAGGACACGGGGTGTAGAGCCATCAGCTATAGTCACATGAGACGAATGGGCATAAATATCAAAACTAGAGAAAAGACTAGGATTACCTATCATGTGGTCTGAAGTACCAGAATCAATAACCCATCTGGACGACGAAGAGATGAGACATGTGGGGGATTTACCTGTATCAGCAAAGGCAGCAGTAGGAGTAGAAGTTTTAAGTGATTCTTGATATTGAGTGAACTTGGCAAAGTCATCAGCAGAAACCATAATAGTCTTATCAGCAGATGAGGCAACATGGGCAGATCGTCCTGTCTGATTCTTGTTGAGAAGTTTCTTGCAAGTGCGTTTTGTATGCCCCAGCTCATGACAGTAATAGCACTCAACTTCACCAGACTCCTGACCCCGGTGTTTTATATTCTTGTTATGATTGTGCGATCCTCCCCGTGAACCACCTCGAGATCCACCACGACTAACAAGAGCACTGCTATTATTAGTAGTGATTTGAGAAGGTTGTGAGTTTTCTGTACGAAGAACTATAGCAAAAACTTCTTGCAAAGGAGAAATTTCAGATGCTGAGAGAATTTGAGATTTGACTGTTTCGAAATCTGAGCGCAAACCTGTCAGGAAACTCATAACTGCCATTTTCTCTCTCTGAGCTTGCTGAACCTTAATATCAGAACTAAAAGGGAGAAGCGTATTTAGTTCTTCATAGGTTTTCTTAAATTCCATGAAATAAGCAGTAAGAGACTTGTCTTGCTGCTCTCCTCGATAAAATGACTTACATACCTCGTAGATGCGGGATATGTTTCCTCGTCCAGAATACAAAAAATCCAAATATTCCATTAATTCTTTCACAAATTCACAATGGTTAATCAAACCAAGTACCTCTATGTCAATAGGGTTCTGAATTTGCAAGAATAGTCTCGCATCATCACGCAACCACGCTTTTCGGGTGTCATCACTAGGGGGATCAGAGATGAGATGATCATCCTTCTCAATACTTCGTAAATATACGTGAACGGTTTTACTCCAATCTAAATAGTTGGAGCCATTGAGTTAGTGCTCGGTAATCTTCGTCATCACAGGAACTACCTCAGCCATAATGTAGTTTTACTGTCTGCCATAGATGGGAAAAATACATAGCACACAAACAAAACCAAAATAAATGGATTCAGCCTAGAACAGTAATCCAAAGAGAACCAAACCAAACCAGAAGGTCAAACAGCAGGGAAAACGCTGAAAAGGATAGGAAGTCACTGAAAAACGAGCGAAAACGCCGACGAGGTAAAACGGAGAGGAAGACGACGTCGGACGCGCCCTCACGCGCTGGCGCGTAGATCCGCTAGCAGAAAAAACGAGTGGCGCGTGGAGGTCACAGGCGCAGTCGATGGCTTCCGGACTCTCGGCATCCGCCGGCCGGTAAAGTCTGAACTTTTTTTGGGGGGGGGTGAGAACCAACAACCACCGTAGAGGGCTGGGCTCTTCTCACGCACACACAGGCAGTAACGCACAGTGGCTCTGATACCATGTAATTACAGAGAAGATGATTTGAATATTTCTCTTGTTTATTTCATCCATAGGCTACGGATATATATACATGGGAATCATAAAAATAACCCCTAAAATCAAGCTATATAATCCCTACAATCAAGCTATACAATCAAACTAATCAATCCCTATAATAAAGCATAATTACTGACAATATAATAAATCCCTATAATTAAGCCTTTATATCTTAACAATATGATAGTGGAAGATAACCAATATATATATTGAAAGAAAAACTCATAGTTTTTCACTAGAATTTTCTTTGCTTTATATGAATATTCTTAATATATGCCTCAGCGATGATGCCAAATGAATAATTTAATTGCTCTTCACCAAAACCAATACATTAGTTTGACGTCTCTTAATACATAGAATATAGACTATTAGGTTTAAAGACAACCAAGAAATGTTCCTCTCTAACTGCTCTAAATGGAAAGTAGAAATGACATCATATATTTGTCATTCAAAACCCTAACACTCGTATCTTACCCTGCAGTCACCATAACTACATACGAAAGCAAATTTAAGATTACCCATATTACATAAGATTTTTATTATTATTTTCTGCTGAAGTGAGGTGCAGTTTTATTTAGACACCAACAAGATCAAGTCAAGATGCAAAAACCTATTTATTTATTTGGAAGACCAAACAAATATGAGAGCTAAACCCGATATTGGAAACAATTTGTAAGCTTATATATATACATGAAATACAGATATCTTCGAATATGTCTACATATATGCAAAATGAAATTAAAAAAAAAAAGATACACAACACAAGGAACTGATTTGATATATACCTTGATTTGGGGTATGGATTGATTAAAGTACGTAGGTTTGTTCGTGATGCCACCAATGGGTGAAGCTGCCAGATGATCCAATCCTTCCTTGACACTGAAAGACAGAAAAGTTTAGATCATGCTGACAGCTTCAACTGTTGCTGGTACATGATAATTTATCAGCCACAAGCGAGAGAGGGAGACGGAAACACAAAGAAAGAGACCAAGTGTTCTTTAGTTAGGGATAGAAGGTAGAGGGGAGAGTGAAGGGTTATAAATGCAGAGAGAGAGTTGAGATTAAGGAACCGAAAGTTTGATAATATTAATTAGTGATAAATTAATTAATTGCTGTTAACAACAAAGGACATGTGTAAGTGGTCCATGGTTAATAAAGACAAAGTTGAATATTATTAAAACCACCATGCTTCCACCAGTTCATATAAAAAGGCACTGATCGAATGCTTCTTACATAAATATTAATGGGAGACGGGGACCATTCGCATGGCTTCCTACAATTGCAACATAAAAAGAAACAGTAAAGTCATGTTTGGAAATTTTTGAAGCCTAAAAATAAAATAATTAAACAAAAAATATAAAATTAGGTGATTCTATACTCTCTAGTCTCTATCTACCATTTTCATTATTTAATAATAAACTAATATAACGGCAGATTTTCATTTACTTTCAAACACGAGGTACTATAATTGTCAGACATAAATAAAAGCAATCTTATCCTCATAATGAACAACTAACAGTGGAAGGTAATAGAAATTAAAAAGAAGATGACGAATACATGTATGAGCAAATGAGCAATATTGTATTGTGACGAGGATGATAAAGGTTTATTGTGTGATTTTGACGTACTGTTTTCTTTCGAGTTGTTTTGATGCCTTTGGTTGGTGGGGGTGGGGCAAATGGAACCAATCGATGCACGCAGAGTCATCCCCATTTAACAACATCACAATTCACAAAGTGGGAAACACAATATTCCAATACAAAAGTTCCTAATTCCTAATATATTGCCTTCTTTGTGTACAAATTACTTTCCCTTTGTGCCCGTACTTTCCTCTTCTACAACGTCTATAAACTCTTTCTTTCGACCAATAAGTATGCAGAATTCAAAGGACAAATTAGGATTGTCAAAAAGGCTGAACTAGTCCAGCCTGAAATATACTTCAGCCCTGCAGGACAAATAATGAACATAGATAAGTTTGGTCAAGTGATCATATCTGCATTTAATTTGGGCTGAAATTTTTGACTTAACTTGTGAGCCAATTTTGTATATATTAGTCACTTTAAATGATAGGAATTATGTATTAAGCTACAAAGATTTTAAAAATTAGACTAAACTTTAAAAAATAAACTAAACCTTAAAAAACAAAGTCTAACAAAGCAAATCCATCCAATGTACCTAATCATAATTAAACGCTTTGATTGGTTGGTTGGACTAAAAATATTTTAAAAAACTACTAGCCCAATCCCATCTTATTTGTAGTAAAGTTGGAATTGAATTTTCTAAAATAAACTAAATTACTAATGATTAATGAAAAGTCACAAAATTAAACTAAGGAAAGTATGCAAATTATCAAAGCGTTAGGGATCCGATTTCACTAACCTATCCAACTATGAATGAGTTTCCATTTTAATCTAAGCATTTAATTTCTATATTGATGGTAGAATTCTCAATTTTAATTAAAACCCAATCCCTTGGCGAATTAATACTCTGAACCTAATCAAATTCTCTAATTCCTTAGACCAACCAAATTAGGCACAGGCAATAAGCATCAGTGAATTCTATCAAAACCACACAAGTAATCTGTCTATTCCTAGATCAAATCTACTTATGGCAATTAATTCAATAGGCATATTCAATACATGAATTTTCCAATTCTCTGTATGAACCCTAAATCAATTTTCAAATGATCAGTTTGAAAAAGCAGTAAGCAAAGAAATAATCACTCAATAAGAGAACTAAATAAACTTAGATTAATCGAAAACTCAATTCATAATATTCAAGGGAAGCTACATCTTCCCCCTAACAAGAGGAATTTAGCTACTCATGATACATAAAACATCAACAATAATATCCATGAGTATTTTCATCAAAACTCAAAAGAAAAGAAAAAGGAGAAAAGATGATGAATGATGCTTCCAATTTTCCAAGCTTTCTCCTTCGTGTACAGTGCCGCCTCCTCCCTCTCAATTGCCAAATCCTAATTCAAAATAATAGGCATCCAATCAAAACATAAATAATAATAATAATAATAATAATAATAATAATAATAATAATAAAATATAAAGATTGCTTTTTTTTTTCAAATCCTAATCTTAATTTAAATTCTAAAGGAAACTAACTAAAATAAATTCTAATAAAAGCTAACTTAAATATCGTAACTAACTTAAACTAAATAACCACAATAAATAATAAATCTCAAGATAAATCCTAAAGAAAAACTAATTCCCTATAAAATTAAACTAAACAAATAAAAAGACTAAATAAATCAGAAAAAGACTTAAAACCACTTATTTTACTCAATTTATTAATAAAAATAGAGGTTAAATAACTCTATAAAATAGAGTTATCACACCCCCAAACTTAAGATTTTGCTCTCCCTCGAACAAAAGTAAAGCTCCGCAAAAATGCAAGTTGATCACTCTCTGTAATTCTTCCTGAAAGCCAAACATCAATCCTCAATAATTGCATAGAATAAGATGATAAACAATAAAGTAAAGCAATTCTAGCAAATTCTAAGTTCGACAGATAATAATTCATTTTCTCAGACCCTTGAAATGTGTGTGTGAGTAGCCAACAACATTCTCATGCAAATATTTAGAATCAATTCTATATTTATTAAACTATATAACCAAACCTCAAATTTTACAACTCCATATGTTTAATCATATATCGTCCCTCCACTAATGTAAGCAACACATAAATAGAGATCAAAAGGTCTTTTTCCGCTTGTAATGGGGCCAAGGGTTTAAGGTAAAAGAAGAAAAGGGATAAGGGATATACAAAGTACAAGAGAATAAGTAATATGTAGTGTAAAGCACAACTCTCATACTCCTCTATTTTTTTAGTTCAACTTTCCTCCTTTTTCTTTTTTCTATTTTTTTTCTATTTTTTCCAATGTCAACTCCCCCAAACTTGAATCATTTTAATCAACTTTTTTTTTCATTTTCCTTTCTCTGGGGGGCTGAGCATTTTGACTTCATTCATCTTTATTTTCATCATTTTCTCTTTTTTTTTCAGCCTCCCTTCATTTATGATTTTTCTACGTACCACTTACTCTCTTGAAAGGGTAGGTGATTTCTTTTTTGGGCTTAAGGTTATAACTTTATGGGTACCAAAAAAAAATTCAATTTCCAGTTATTTTCACAATAAAGAGGCTCAAAATGGGTACTAGTGGTAAATAACTGAGAGAAAAAAAAATAAGTCCAAGGCTCAAAATTAATCAACCAATGCCTAAATCATATCTCTATCTACATGCTACTTAGGATTTCGCCTCGGGAGAATATAAAACCAAGTTCTAGAGTTCTAAAATTGAGATAAAGTATATAATTTAATAAACATAAAACTTTCTTCTAAAAATCTACACTTCAAATTTTACTAGCTACAGTGCTCAATAATTTTTCAAGAGTTAAGAAAATAAAACCATTATCAATCAATCTTTTCCATTACTGAAATTATCTTTAATTTCCTGTAAATCATCTTCCTATAGCAATTAATTTTCATCATAGGTAATTGACTTTTCATAGGATAAAACTACAAAAGCAATCAACAATTTTCAAATATTTTCAGAAAAAAAAAAAAATTTTCGGGGGCAAGTAAAATTTTAAGTTTTTCCATTTAAAAGCACAAATTGAATGACCAAAAAATTCTCCAATCCAAGACTAAATTCACCATCCATTTGTCGCAAAAATTAAAAATTTTGGTGAATTTAAAATGGTATTCCCTACCCCCAAACTTAAAATGAAGCATTGTCCTCAATGCTTAAACATGTCTTTCCAAAAGTAGAGGGGATTAGGAATTAAGAACTTAATTAGTATTTAATCTAAAATTGAGTAAATCAACAATTAACAACCGTACTAAAACAAAGTAAGGCACAAAACTCTTTTATCAACAACTGTACCCCTGTAAATCATTAGCACTCACAACAATTCAAAGTAGCAAAACTTCTAAAATTCAGAACCACAATTTCATATAATCAATGCTAAAGTTCCTCAATGCTCTATATTCAGTCCAGAATAAGCAATTTGATCAACTAACTCTTAATTCAAAGTTCATCATTACACAACGAGGCAAGTTGTAATGCAAGTAAAACCATTAGCAAGTCAATCTCAATATCAATGGAAGTAAAGAGTTACTGACCTTGATTGTTGTTATGCCCAAAGTGATAAATCAAACCTTCAACCCAAGCAATTTCAAACCAAAGAAAAAAAATTCCAGTTATGGTGTGATGGGTTACGGTGTAGATGGAGAAAAAAAAGGCGAGGAGACTCGATGGCTGGCAACGGTGGATGGGGGTAAGGTAAATGACAGTGGCGATGGCCATGGGGTTTCACTGGTGTGGGATTTGGGTTAATGGAGAAAGGTGAACATCGACGAATGCGTCGAGGGGGATGGTGAATGTGAATGGCTGAAAAGATTTGGGTGTTAGGGTTTAATTAATTCTTGGGGACTTAAGTGCAAATAAGAAAAATATTATGATTCTTAGCACAAATTCAATAAAAATTTAGGTGGAATAAGATGAAGGAAGTCAGACTATCAAAGTAAAAATAAATAAATAAGATTAAAATAAAAAATAAATAAAATAAATAAAAGAGGGAAAAAAATTATTTTTTTATTTTTTTATTTTTTTGGAACAAATTTTGGATGCCAAGGCATCAAAAATGAATGCCTTGGCATTGAATCTCTGGAATTTCTCAAGTTCACGCTACAGTGTTTTTTTTTTTACGTGAACGAATATTTGGATGCCAGGGCATTTAAAATGAATACCTTGGCATTCATTCTCTGATTTTACTACAGAATTTTTTTTTTCAAAATGAATCAATGCCAAGGCATCAGATATGGATGCTTCAGCATTCAAATTCTGATATCCTTATACTCCAATATCCATACTTAGTCCCTAAAATCCATGAATTGCACCCAAAATATAGACTTACCTCATCTTCCTTTTCAATTTTTTTTTTTGCTATTTTCCTCTTGCAAAATAGGTCCCCAAACACTTGTGAATGTGTCAAACTCCATTTTTATCAATTAAAATGATCTTTTCAATTACCTGCAAAATAGTTCAAGTCTTTAGAAAAATAAGGAAAACAAAATTGCAATAAACTTAAAAAGAAAATCAAGCACTACAAAACCAAAAACAAAATAAATCATAAGCTAAATATTGAAAATTGGGTTGCCTCCCAACAAGCGCTTAATTATAGTCGTTAGCTTGACTCTTCTAGTGTCTTCATGTTGGATCAATACGATTCGGGGAGAGCTTCTCCCTGTTGACCTCTCCCATAGGATAATGCTTCACCAAAGCTAATGCTTCCCTATTCTTCAACATCACATCTTTCAATGTAAGATTAAATTTCCATTGAGGTTGGACCACCAAATTGTAGTCGTCTTCCATGAATATTCTACAACTTGTTGGATGCATCCCTTTCATGTCATTTATGGCTTCACTTATCTTTGATTTGTGCTTCCTCAAAACTCCTAAAAGTTTTTCTTCTTCTATTTGTGTTAGTTCAGCACTTATAATAACAGGAAACATATTATTTTCACCAAGAAAAGAATATTTAAGATGAAGGGGAAGAGGTTTTAAATCAAGTTTTGGATCTCTACTTACCTCCTCCTTTTTCAAATTTTCAACATCACTTTCTTGGCCAAGTGATGCACAAGGTAAGGCTTCTGACTGTTTTGTACATCTCTTGATTCCTAATTCACTCTCATTTTTTTCATCACATTTCACTTTAGTTAAATTACATAAAACATATTCAAGAGATGGTTTAGGAACATACCTGTGGCATTCCTTGGTAGCAAAGGAGTCAGTGTGGTCAATTTTGAGGCATTGATCAGTATCCTCTACAGGGTGATTCATGAGTTCAAACACATTGAACGTCACATTTTCATCATTTATCCTGAGCATAAGCTCTCCTTTTTCCACATCTATCAATGCTCGACTTGTTGCCAAAAAGGGTCTTCCCAAAATAAGTGGGATATTCTTATCTTCTTCCATGTCTAGCACAACAAAGTCAACTGGGAATATAAATTTATCAACTTTCACAAGCACATCCTCCATGATACCATAAGGATGCTTAATTGACCGATCGGCCAACTAGAGTGATATCATCGTGGGCTTAACTTCCTCGATCCCGAGCCGACGAAATATGGAAAGTGGCATCAAGTTGATGCTAGCTCCTAGATCACAAAGAGCTTTTTCAATAATTAAATTTCCCATTTTGCAAGGTATGTGAAAACTACCTGGATCCTTAAGCTTTGGAGGCAGCTTTTTCTGAAGAATGCCTCAGCAAATGGAATGTTGATCCGCAACTTCTTGAAAATATCGAGGAATCGTAAAAATTGCCTATCTTGAGTCTGTTTCTTTAAACACTGAGGATAAGGAACTTTTTGGTACGGTGAAGGCTCATATGGCTTATCCTAATCCGGTTCCTTCTTCTTTCTCCTTCCCCTACAAGATTTCTCCTCAGATTGCTCTGTTTTCTGTTCACCTTTACTCAAATCATTATCATTGGGATCGTGGGCCTCAATAGTGTTTTCAGGTGGAAGTTCAGCTACTAGTTCAATTTTGTCCTCCTTGGGAAGTGGCTCAAGTGTTTTACCACTTCTCAAGGATATTGCATTACAATGCTCCTTGGGATTTGTCTCTGTGTTACCTGGTAAAAGTCCATAGGGCTTTTCAGCTAAATGCTTAGCTATTTGTCCCACATGATTTTCTAGACTCTTTATTGCAGCATCCTGATTTTTGAAGTTTGCCCTTGTCTCTGTCATAAAATCTGTGGTGTGTTGGGCTAGCTTCTCAATAGCTTCTTCCCATCCAGAAGATTTCTCGGGAGCTCTCTGAACATGAGGAGGCTGGTATGGTGGCACTGACGATCTAGGTGCCCCTTGTTGATTCCATGAGAAGTTGGGATGATTACGCCACCCTGGATTGTATGTGTTGGAATATGGATTATGCTGGGGTCGTTGGGGCTGGCCCATGTAATTAACCTGCTCTGTGTGTGCATTGGCCTCACATGCCCCATTTAAATGGTTACCTCCACAAAAGTCACATAAAAGATGCGGGGTATTCATGGCCCCTATCTGCATAGTATCAAACCTCTGTGTTAATGCAGCCATTTGCTGAGATAATGTCTTCACAGCATCTAAAGTATCCACTTCCAGCACTTGTCTCCTTGGAATAGCTCTATCTCTCGGGGTAGGATAAATATCTGTTACCATTGTCTCAATCAACTGAAATGCTTCATCGGGGGTCTTACCTCTCAGTGAACCTCCTGCAGCTGCATTGATCATAACTCTGGATGATTCGTCTAACCCACTATAGAAGGTATGTATCTGCATCCAATCTGGAATGGAATGATGTGGGCAACTTCTCAACAAATCTTTAAACCGTTCCCATGCATCATGCAAAGATTCTCCATCAAATTGATAGAATGAGGTAATATCACTCCTCACTTTAGCAGACTTTGATGGAGGAAAATATTTAGTAAGGAACTGGTTTTTCAATTCCGCCCATGTAGTAATACTGCCTTGAGGTTGTGAATGTATCCAGCTCTTGGCTTTATCCCTAAGTGAAAATGGGAAAAGCCTCAATCGAATAGCATCATCACTGGCTCCGTTCACTTTAATTGTATCGCACAATTGGAGGAAGTGATTGACATGGACATTGGGATCCTCTAATGGGCTTCCTCCAAATTGTTCCTGTTGAACTAATTGTAGAAGAGCTGGCTTGATCTCAAAATTATTAGCCTGAATAGGAGGTCTAACAATACTCGTAGGACACCCATCAGTCAAAGGTGCAAGATATTCTCCTATGGTCCGCCTAACAGCACCTCCATGATTCGTAGCGTTACCCTGATTGGCCACATTATCAGGTACTCTATGGTTTTCCTCAGCCATTGTTAATGGTTGAGTTTCTGCGACTATCTGAGTTCTTTTTCTCTCCCTTGCCTGCTTCCGATTTAAGCGTGCTGTTTTCTCTATTTCCAAGTCAAACAAAAGTGACTTTGGATTAGTGGTACCTCGCATAAACCAGAAATGTCACGACCCGTTTTCTGGGCACATGACCGGTACAATGATGAATAACCCATCACTGTAAGCCTTTCAATAAATTCTACTCATGAGTTAAATTATTAGTCATTATCTCTATATTATCAAAATAACCATTCCTGAAGAAAATATATCAAATTTTCTTATTTGAAATTCATAGAGATCATTTGCATGTAATAATAGATCCTCAATATAAAATACATTATTATACTGACATACAAGCCAAATGTCGAACCCCTGACCTAGATGTCATAGACGATTACAGAGCAACATAATCTACAACAATAGAGGGGCCTACCCGATAGCGGGAGGGTACAAAGTGATCTACTCTTCTAGCGGATATTCTTCATTGGCAACCTGATCTGAACAAAAAGGTTGTACAAACAATGTGAGCTTTTAAACTCAATGAGCGAATCAGCCTCGCGTTAATAAAATTCAAATACATCACCAGTCATGCAAGCATATCCAAAGGCTCATACTCAACCAATAGACAGAAGATAAAAATTCATCCAATTCAACAAACGTTACTAGTACTCGTCAATGGCAATATATCCCGGAGAGCGCACATAGACCGGCCCACCAATTATGTATATTTTCGTCATGACGCACAACATCATCCTCTTACATACAAGAAGATAAAAATTCACCCAATTTAACAAACGTTACTAGTACTCGTCAATGGCAATATATCCCGGAGAGCGCACATAGGCCGGCTCACCAATTATGTATATTTCCACCATGACGCACAACCTCATCCTCTTAGCTAGGGCGCCTCACGGATTTATCACCAATCCAGGCTATATCCCTACTGAGGGAATCGTTGTCTCCACACTCATTGGTCAAGACACCATGTCAACCGGATTTTCCGCCTTGCCGTGAGAGGGGGTACTGTCCCGCTCAATCACAATCAATAGCATTTCATATCATAATCAGAAGCTCAATATAATATTCATCCATATAACAGGTATAGTATATAACTATATTATAGATTTATAAACCACATATCAAGGTAACAATTAATCCGTTTTTGAAAACATTCAAACTTCACATCATCATAAGATACTTATTTCATTTTATCCATACTTATGGATTAATTATCTTATTTAGATTCGTCATTCTGAATCCAATTTCCCCCTATGAATCTTGGGAGTGTCCTACGACATACCTTTTATCACCAGTAATGCTAAAACTCTATTAAAACGGGGTCGTTTCACTCACCTGGATTCCGTACGAGTATCACTTCTTTAAGTCGTTACAGACAAGAGTGCTCAGGTGAATTTCGGTGTTCTGCTACGGAGATTTTCATGAAAGATTAGAGAAAATACGTTAGGATTGTTTTCGTACAGATACTGTTCATATGCACGGTACTGTTCATATATACGGTTACTATTCATATGATTATTATTCATATATACGGTTACTATTCATACGTACAGTTACTATTCATACGTACGATTACTATTCATACCAGAAATAAAGAATATAATCTGTAAAAGAGTACACCAGGTAAGTTCCCAGGAAAGAGTGGAGGGTCACACTGGATACACTTAAAAACCAGGTCTTTCCTTAGCCAGAACTTTCCTAGACATGTATTCTTCACAGTTTACATTCTATTTCGGTAATCAGAGAATCAAAATAACATATAAACAGCTAAGGACAGTTTTTCTGATGTGGAAGATCGGCCAAAGCCGCAACCACAAAGCATACTTAAGAAAATAACTTCTAGAATTTGAAAGACATAGAAAGGCATAGTATCATTACCTAAGCAAAAAAGAAAGGCCCAAAATCTCAGAAGCCTAGCGTCGAAGCAAGAGAAACTTAAGGAGAGAAGAAGAGAAGTTGAAGGTGTGAGTTTATAAGTGAAATGAAAGCGCCTATTTATAGGAAAAGTCAATGGTACTATTTGATACTATGCATTAATAAAATATTCAATTTACTATTTATGAAAATGACATTTCTAATAATGCAGTTACTGTAAACCTCTTATTACTATTGGAAACTTAAAGGGAAAACTATCCTTTCACCTTAAACCTTTAAGTTTCTTTTCAAATCAGTCCTTTCAATTTAGTCCCTGAGGGTATTTTACACATAAAACGTCATTTTCTCCTACAAACTTCTTTCTAGTTTTCTCTTATGACCAAACCACATCTAGTACTTGACATTTCGATTGTATAAATGAACAGTATCATATACGTAAATAGTATTATACGGGTGAATAGTACCGTATACTGAAATAGTAACAGTAGTTTGTAAATAAATATTTATATTTTATTTTTCATGGGTATTACATTATCACCCCCTTAAGAGAATTCGGTGCCCCGAATTCAAAACTCACCTCAAAACTGAAATAAGTGTAATTACTTCGTCTATATCTCATCATTTGCATCTATTTCTTCCCAAACCTCTTCACATCCTTGGTAAGATTTACAAGAACACTATAGCATCGACTGTGAACTCTAGACCGCATTATCAATAATTTTCATATGAATTTTTCCTTTTATAAACAGCAAGTAATCTCTTCTTCATCAGTTTGATCTTTTCCACAGCCTTTTGTACCATAAAGTGTCTCATCCTCATAACCTTTACCAAACTTAAACCATTTAATCAGATATCCATATAAAACCTCAAATAGATGTCATCTTCAAAAGTGGCACGTGGTCTTTCCAGTTTATACTGAATATCAGAACACATGTTTCCACACACATAACTTATAACTTTTACGAATACAAGTACAATACCTAAAGGCGTCATTTTGACCATAGGTAATTCTCTTGCCCGAAGACGATCATCCTGCCTTAAGACGATACTCTCAACTGAATGCGTCATATAAAAGGAAAAATCACGTAAAATTATTACATAAATCTCTAGGAAGAACAATCCCAGAAAATGTGTTAAGTAAATAACATACTCCTCATGCATAATTATAAAATAAATATATATAGAAATTCCTCTCACCTCAATGACTCATATAGAGTCGTATCCCTTCAATGCTTAGGGCAAACCCATAGTTCTCTATACATAGGTTCATAAAATACTTATTTAGCATTCCTCCATAGCTCAAAAGTGCAATGAAATATTATTTTAGTAACTCTGCTCAGTCAAAAGGATATTACCATTATCTGCTTTAGAATTTCCATAATCAAGTACGAAATATAAGTCCAACATCTTCTCATTCCTCAAGTTCTTTCAGTAAAAGGAATCACTTCAACAAAGAAGATCTAAATACTAACTTAAATTTTACTTCTAGTACATAGATAATTTTAATACATGAAGCTTAGACCAAATATAACTTTAGGTACAAACAAAAGAAAGAATAAATTAAGGACGAGGAGGCTTTTGAAATGTAGAAGGTGCTCCAGGTCTAGAAGAGGAAGGTGCTTCAGACCTTAAGGAGGAAGCTAATCGTTGTAGCCTAGAAAGGGTTTCTGGAGGAAGCGTCTGGGAAATTTGGCGAAGAGCAGAAGTTACTCCGTTCATACAGTCAATACACCTTGCTTGTTGATCACGAAAATTTTGAGTTGCAAACATTGAATGTCTATCAACTCGATTAGCTAGTTCCCCGAAACGACGGTTTATCAGTTTCTCTTGGTTTTCAAAGAGACGATTTATTAGTCGCTTCTGGTCCTCTGTCTTGTATTCCAGGCTCTCTATCTTACGCTTCAGATTTTCGATCTTACGCTCCAGGAACGCAAGCTTATTTTCTGAGGATGTTGCAGTACTGTCCTCCTCCAACTCTATTACATCCCTCTTTCTTTTCTTAATTTCTGGTGACCTGTCTACAGGTCTTTTCCCTTTGTTGTCTCTGAGACTTAGATTTAAATCAAGCTCTACATTGCCAGTCTCAAAATTCAAGTTGAAAGACTTATTATCGGCCATTGCTCTAGGGATCTCAGAAATAACTTCGAATGAGAAAGGAATGGAGATTGAGAAATAGGTATGTAATGAAAGAAGTTCGCTTGGTGTGATGAGTGGGGTAACGAGCATACAATATTTATAGACAACCCGAAGCCCCTGGAGCTAAAGCCACCACAACCTACACGCCGCTCGCTAGGAGGTTTACAGATCACATACGTCGCAATGCCAGCAATTAATTTCAGACATGCAAGTAAATAGTAAATATAATTTAATGCAAATAACATAAGTCAAAGATTTCTTGAAAAAAATTTTCGGCTAATCTTGACCTTTCTCGAAATTTTGACTAACTACGCTCTTCAGTCTGAGATTTTCTCCCTCTAAACTTGTTTTATCCTGTAATCCCATATCACGATGTCCCTCTATGATTAGGTAGCCTCATATTGGCCGTATCTTAGATTCTAATCGGTGTCTTTACTCTAGACTTACACATAATATATATGTAAATATATATATTTTAAAACAAAGTTAACTGCTTACGGTCGCATGCCTTAAGCATTATCATGATGTAAGGAAATCACTGCCTTTCATTTGCCCATGAGAGCATTATATGTGAGTATGTGTAACCATGAAGATATATTATCCTCTACACATTTCATTCTATCCAAGTCATTTTGATTTCTCATTCTATATGAGTATATGTAGGATCATCACATATTCTCCTTGATTGTAGCCTTCACTCATTATGCATGAATAACATACATACATGTAATTACAACATGATTCAATTAGTTATGTATATTATACTCAACTGAAGGCTCTCAAGAACAACACAACAAAGCAGAGAAATACATTTCAGTTCATCATAAAAGAATCAAAGGAAATCTTTAATGGCTATATTATCAACTTCTTTGAATTTCGGAAAATGCCAACGGAAGAAATGGGAAAACCAAGTAAAATCACCGCAGATCCACCGAATATTGACTTTCATGGTTTTGGCATTAATGCAACGCGCTATCGGTGTGCACGCCTACCCTAGACTTCTGGCTTCTAGCTTGCAGAAATTCATAGGTTGATCGTGTAGGGGTGCGGTGAAGAGATATCTTCTTTGTCTCTTAGTCCAAATTTTTCTCTATAAAAACCTTCTCAGCGTTCTCAGTTACCACACCAAAAAGAGTAATAATCTCTGAGCCTACAATCTCCCAGCATTCCTCTCGCCTCATATTCTTACAAAAATTTTTAAATTTTCCAAATCATGGCCTCAAGGAAGTACATTGATCTCACAGTGAAGGCCAAGGAAGAAGAACTTGACTTAAACTTAAGTTTATGCAGGGACAAGGGCAAAAGACCTCTCGAGGGACCTCAAGAGAATCAAAAGGAGAAGAAGATGAAGAAGAATGAGGAAGCTGAGGAGATTAGCACAGGCCATAGCTCGGAGGACAAAATCGTCTGTTTAGAGCAGGAGGTGAAAAACCTCAAGAAGATGATAGAAGATCTGGAGAAGTTAACCAAACGCAATAACGCGGCAATGACTTCGAGAATAGATAGGTTTTTCTATTGGTCCACCCAGTGCTTCTGCAATCAACAGCAGAGAAGTGTTGATTGTATGAATGGAATTTACACTACCCTCCGCGACATTGCTATGTCTCTTGCTCCAAGGAATGGTCGAGGGGTGATGATACAATACAACCCTCCTAATCCAAGACCACCTCGCTTTTAGATTACTCATGCATGAGTAAACTTCTCTTTTTTTTTTTGCAATGTAATCCTTCAGTTTTTTTTTAATGCAAGTGGTTTCTTTTATTGGCTGGTACCCTAAAATAATATAGCTACACAAAATCAATCATGAATTCAGCTTATAAAATCCACCATATAAAATTTTGATCCGACAGCAACAAAATCAAAACAAGTAATAACCTTTCCTTTACTAAGTTCAAAAGTGTAGCCACATCTGTCTAAAACTAAAACTAAGAACATAATTCCTAAGAAGAGATAAGTCTCGGAGGGAAAGGAAATGGAAACATCCTACAGGACCTTCAGTAGAGCCGTCTCTCTATAATTGTGCCCGGGTTCACAAAGATAGAGGAGGTCCCACTAAGGTTACCTTGCTCTGTAATTACTAGGAGACCTAACAACCATTGCTCTGATACCAACTTTGTCACGACCCATTTTCTGGGCACATGACCGGCACAATGATGAATATCCCATCACTGTAAGCCTTTCGATAAATTCTCAATATAAAATACATTATTATGCTGACATACAAACCAAATGTCAAACCCCTGACCTAGATGTCATAGACGATTACAGAGCAACATAATCTATAACAAAAGAGGGGTCTACCCGACAACGGGAAGGTCCAAAGTGATCTACTCCTCTAGCAGATATTCTTCGCTGGCAACCTGATCTGAACAAAAAGGTTGTACAAACAATGTGAGCTTTTAAACTCAATGAGCGAATCGGCCTCGAATTAATAAAATTCAAATACATTACCAGTCATGCAAGTATATCCGAAGGCTCATACTCAACCAATAGACAGAAGATAAAAATTCATCCAATTCAACAAACGTTACTAGTACTCGTCAATGGCAATATATCCCGGAGAGCGCACACAGACCGGCCCACCAATTATGTATATTTCCGTCATGACGCACAACATCATCCTCTTACATACAAGAAGATAAAAATTCACCCAATTTAACAAACGTTACTAGTACTCGTCAATGGCAATATATCCCGGAGAGCGCACATAGGCCGGCTCACCAATTATGTATATTTCCGCCATGACGCACAACCTCATCCTCTTAGCTAGGGCGCCTCACGGATTTATCACCAATCCAGGCTATATCCCTACTGAGGGAATCGTTGTCTCCACACTCATTGGTCAAGACACCCTGTCAACCGGGTTTTCCGCCTTGCCGTGAGAGGGGGTAATGTCCCGCTCAATCACAATCAATAGCATTTCATATCATAATCAGAAGCTCAATATAATATTCATCCATATAACAGGTATAGTATATAACTATATTATAGATTTATAAACCACATATCAAGATAACAATTAATCCGTTTTTAAAAATATTTAAACTTCACAATCATCATAAGATACTTATTTCATTTTATCCATACTTATGGATTAATTATCTTATTTAGATTCGTTATTCTGAATCCAATTTCCCCCTATGAATCTTGGGAGTGTCCTACGACATACTTTTTATCACCAGTAATGCTAAAACTCTATTAAAACGGGGTCGTTTCACTCACCTGGATTCCGTACGAGTATTACTTCTCTAAGTCGTTACAGACAAGAGTGCTCAGGTGAATTTCGGTGTTCTAAGCAAAAAAGAAAGGCCCAAAATCTCAGAGGCCTTGCATTGAAGTAAGAGAAACTTAAGGAGAGAAGAAGAGAAGTTGAAGGTGTGAGTTTAGAAGTGAAATAGAAGCGCCTATTTATAGGAAAAGTCAAGGGTACTATTTAATACTATGCACTAATAAAATATTCAATTTACTATTCATGAAAATGACTTTTTTAAGTGCGGAAATTTTTTTGTTTTATTACTATTGAAAACTTAAAGAGAAAACTATTCTTTCTCTTAAACCTTTAAGTTTCTTTTCAAATCAGTCCTTTCATTTTAGTCCCTGAGGGTATTTTCACTCATAAAACGTCATTTTCTCCTACGAACTTCTTTCTAGTTTTCTCTTATGACCAAACCACATCTAGTACTTGACATTTCGATTGTATAAATGAACAGTATCATATACGTAAATAGTATTATACGGGTAAACAGTACCGTATACCGAATTAGTAACAGTAGTTTGTAAACAAATATTTATATTTTATTTTTCATGGGTATTACAATAAGGAATGACAAATAATAATTAATAAAGAATATCACTATCGGCTTTAGTGATATAAAATTTTTCATCACTATATGCTATACTTATGCCAAAAATTCGTCACTATAAGTCACCAAAAATCCTACCACAACAACATATAGTGACAATAACATATCTGTCACTACAACCTTTAGTGACAGCAAAATATTCGTGGGTAAATGTTCATAACTATTCTGACAGCTAATAAAACCGTAGGTATATGTTTCACCGACGGTAAAAAATCCGTGGATATAACTGAGCAAAAGTGACGAAATTTTTTACCGTCGGTATAGGTCGCTTGGGGTTATACCCACGGATTTATACCTTTTACTGACAGATTTTGTCCGTCACTATATGGCTAATTCCTTGTAGTGACACATTCCAAACTTTGAGTGAAGACATCCATCACTCGCTTAATCACATTGAGGATTCAATGAGGTCAAAGTGAGAATTACGGGCCTTGTCACGTTGCTCCATCATCTCCCCAATTACATTGATTTCGGCAGCCAGATTCTTCAGTTTAGTGTTATTGGCCATCAGGTAATGAAAGCACCAATGTAATGAGTAAATATGTAAAAGAACAATGTTTACTAGTAAAAGATAGGTAAGGTGCATTATTACTGTAGCAAGGAAATAAAATGTTCAGAAAGAGTCCAAAGGATTACGAAAACATAAAGCAACAATTACAGAGGAAATAGCACAAAAGAAAGAGACAAAGATGATACCATAAAAGAGATATTCCAATTCTTTCACACCTTATTTCCTATTCCTTAGTTGGCTTTACTCCTCTAATGCTTGCACCTTCCACATGCTTCTCCTCACCCTCATGCTCTTACATGGTCCTTTATCATTTCTTTCCTTGAGCTGCGTTGGTACTACCACCCATCCACTAGAAATAACCAAATGGCCCTGCAATAAGGATATAACAATGTCTAAGAGATTTGTTACTTTTATTAATTATATCTTATTTTTTCGTATAGGATTCATTAATATTGTGTAAGCATAGCGTCTTATTAATAATATCATTCACATATAACCGAATTTGTAGTATAAGTAATATGAGATTTGGGTTTAGGGATTAAAAATTGTGAATTCAAGACCTCTTGTAATTAATAAAAAAAATTCAAATCATGGATCAAAGACCTATTTTGATTAGACCCTTCAAAAAGAAATGTAGATAAACGTATTTCCTCCAATGTTGCATTTTATAGATGTTTTAACTGTGCAACTAAATTTACAGTATCTAAGAGGTTTGTTGCCTTTATTACTTATATCTTGTTTTTCCATGTGGGCCTAATTAATATTGTTTAAGCTTTTTTTTTTTGGTAAACATAGGAAAGAGATAGATTAAATTGAAAGTAGATACAAGAGTTTTAGGGAGTTATTCCCAGTACAGTAATCCATAGGGTAGCTAGAGGGGCAAGAAAGATACATAAGCCGAAATGTAAGTCTTTAGCAATGACAAAAAGCAAAGAAGTAGATAGACGGGCTGGAGGAAGATGCGGTGTAGGCTACTAGTCGAGAGCATCATCAGAGATGTTGAAGAGGCAGCAGACATGCGTGGTGGACGGTAAGAGGCAAGTGTCTCTTTCTACCTTCTTTTGCCAAAAAATCTGCTATGCTATTATGCTGACGGGCTATTTTTGTAAGTCTTGATTCACTGAAGCTAGAAATAAGGTATCTGCAGTTTGAAATAATCGAGTCGAAGGAATGGAAACTAGTGGAGAGATTAGTTAGAAGATAAATAGCTTGACTAGAATCTGATTCAACAAGGATCTTGCAGTTGTTGTCATAATATAGTGCTAGTTTAAGGCCAGTAAGGATGGATCAAAACTCTCCTTGAATAACCGATACTTGTCCAATGAATTTGATGTATCCCAGGATCCATTTGCCAATTCTATCTCTGATGCATCCGCCCACTCCAGTCATGGAATTTTGCATCGAACCATCGACATTAAGTTTAATTCAGTGCTCATGAAAGTTTGAAGACGGGGGGTTGGTTGGGGCTATCAAGGACTTAGCGGCTCTCCTTGGTCTTTAGCCCTCCTTAGCCCACCCCCACCCTTAGATGAGTGGGGCTCACAGATCCAAAGATGAGAGTGGACTAAGGATGGAGTTCTCTAAAGAGAGAACCCCTTCCCGGTTATCAAAGAGGAGGGATTAGGAAGAGGGTTTTAGTTGACATTGGTCCAGAATTTTGCTGTTCTACTTAAGGCTAAGTCAGCTGTTTGTTTAGGCTATTTGGTTTGATTTTTGTGGGTGAAAAGGTTCATGGTGTGCCAGATTGCGTGAATGGTGTAGAGGAAGATGGTGCCCTAGGGAATGTGGAGGTTTTTTTAGTTGTTTACATGTTGCATTCTGTCGTAGCCATGAATCAAAGGGTTTAGTGAAGAAATTGTGTGGGGGTTTGAGGCTGAGCCAAATCAGCTGAACCTTGGAACAGTCTCTTAGTGCATGATCAATTGTTTCTGTTTGTGTGTTGCAAAGAGGGTAGTTATTTCTAGGGGTAATATTTCAGTAATTTAGGAAAGACATGGTGGGGATTGATTTGTGGTAGCATTTCCAAAGGAAGAATTTTTTTCTTTGGATTACAGTTTGTTTTCTAAATCCAATTTGTTAGAGTTTCCTGGAGGTTATTGAGAAAAAGGCTATTATAGGCTGGTTTGAGTGTGAACTCTCCATGATCAGTGGCATTCCATGATATTCCATCATTTGAGTCAAGGTGGTTGTTTGGAAGAGCAATGTTAGTAATTTGGTCTCAGATACTAGTAGGAATCTGGAAAGAGATTGGATTTGGGTTCCAGATCTTAGTGCCCGAATTTGTTTCAATTATATTCAAGACAGTCATGGATGATTCTGCTTGCATCAGAGGGCCATGGATTTGTTGTCTTAAGGTAGTTTTATGGAACCATGGATCGTACCATAGGTTTGTGTGTTTACCGTCTCTGAATAGAACGGTGGTGTTGTTAGCAAAATTTTGTCTTTTTTAATACTTTTTTAAGTAAAAGGAAAGTTGGTATAGGTTTTGTTGTTATTTTTATATTTGTTTCTGAAGGGTGCTACCCAGGTTTTGTTATGCATTGTATTGATTTTCCAGTTTAGTTCCATATAGGCAACATTCAATATTGTTTAAGCTTAACATCTTACTAATAATATCATTCACATACCACCCAACTTGTAACATAAATAATGAGATTTGGATTTATGGAAAAAAAATTATGAGTTCAATACCTCTTGTAAGTTTTTTTTTTTAAAAAAAAAAAACATATCATTCACATGGCCACAAAACTTAAAAAAAAAAAAGTTTCACCGCCTAAAACATGCGCATCGGCATGATTTAGATATTATTTTCTACTTTATTATAGTGTTTTGCTCAAAAACCCTACCAAAAATGTTTAATATTTTGTTGAATCTATTTTAACATTCTTACTTTATTAATAAAAAAGGTAATTATCTCAAGATATCTATCTAATAGCCAAAACACTTACATTTTCAAATATTGAGCTCTCTAGAAAATTATCTTTAATTAAAAAAAAAAAGATATGGGTGAGACATGTACAATTCACAAGAAACGGCCTCTTTTTCTTTTTTCTTTTTTCTTTTTTTTTTTCCAGTAAAAGTGATGGCCAAATTTCACTATGCAAAAAAATATATTTCCGAGAAACGATTACACTCATCCCGTCAACGGTGAACCGTCCCAAAATGGCACCTCAGACCTATCCTTTTAAGTCGCACTCCATTTCATGATCTATACAACTAAATTACAGACTATAAGCTTCTTCATATATTTACATCAAAGCCAATGCACATCTCTAGCCAAAAAAATCCTCCACCATTTACTCAAAACAAAACAAGAGCTCGGGCAGTCGTTCTTTCTCCTTTTGCTCGATGTATCCTGCCGTCTTGATCAGATGCTTCACCCACCATGCGAGCACTAGTCACTTGTCAGTCATGCATGCATGTTCTCACCGCTCGTATCTCCTGTGAGGTCTCAAGACTTCTTTGTCAACCTGGTTCACCCTGTTTCAATCCGGGTCCTGCTTCCTTTATCGTTTTACAATCTTGAAGAATTATGAATATGATTCCATCTTTTGACAATTGAGTTTCACTCAGAACCCAAAATTAGATTCAGGAATCAAAGGCTTGCCCAGAAGCTGAAGTCATCAAAATTAACAATCCTTTACCAGTTTCACCCCCGATTCAACGAAGCTCGCAAACTCTCTTCTGGTATTGTCCAGGAAATCAAATTCCCACCTGAATCGCCACTCAGTAACTGCTTCAGGTCACTTGTGAGGTGAAGGGCAGTAACAGGATGCTTATGGAACTTCAGTACTTTGCGTAGGACCAACCTGTATTCTGGATCTTTTCCACCAAGATTTAACACTCCTGTCCCGCCAGAAGATTTACTTAGGGAGTTATCAGGATCAGTGCAGTGAATCATTTGCCACACCTTGACAGCTCCACTCTGATGACCTGTTGCATACCAGTTTGCATCCTGCCAATCAGAAAATGTACTGCTTGTCACTGAGAGAATAGAATCAGATGGCAGTTGCGACGTGTTGATCATTGCCAGGCAATCCCCATTGATGCTCCAAATAGCTAGAAGAATACCAGCAGCAGTAACAATTTCCCCAGACAAGTCATTAACAAAAATTGCTGAAACTGGCGCTGGGAATTCTGGGAGCTGCCGAACAAATGCCATGGAGCTAAGATCCCATATAATAACTCTGAAATCTTCTGATCCACTCACAATAAGCATGTAAGGCTGGCTAACTTGAAGACATGTGATTTTGGCCGTGTGTGCACAAAATGACTTCTCCAACTGCAAGCGTAGCAAGGCACGGGGCCCAAACTTACTGACTCTCCATACATTAACAAGCCCATCATCAGCCCCAGTAACCAAGATCCGACCATCATGGCTGACACGGGCACACTGAATTTGATTACCCCCATGTAAATTTTCATGTGTTGAAAGAAGTCTGTCCTGATCATAGCTTATAAATCTCAGGCTACGATCAGGGAATCCCCAAGCAACATATTTGGTGTATGTTCTGGGTTTAAGCAAATTGTTAGTTCCTGCCACAAGAATTTTATCGTGGAAAGTAATAATTTGAGTGATTGGTGAACTACTTTTGCGAATTTCATGTGGAACAAGATGAGTAGAATGTTTAAGCGGATGAGGAGGAAACTTTCTGTCAGCTCGCCTTTTCACGTGAGGTTTGAGAAATAGTTGCTTGGGTGTCTGCCCAAAATGATTAATTTGTGCTAAAATGGATGCTTTCATTGCAGGATCTGTAACTGAGTCTATGTCCACACTCCCTTCATAAGTATAATGATAAAACACATTGACAGCTTCCTCAGCAGCCTGTCAGTTGTTCATGATAAAGATATTAGAAACAGATCAAAAGAAATATTCAATGTGAAAGAGTTTCAGTTTAGTCAATTTATCTATATTTTTTAATGCATATAATAAATTTCCACAAATTTTGAATGAGGATTGAATCAATGGCGGACAGGCTAAAGGTCACTAATACTGAATATTAAGATAGTCAACAGGATACTAGAAAATAACATATTTAGAATTATACAAAAGGTTGGGCAATGGAACAACCTACAAAATAAAAACGATTTTCCCCTATTCTCAGAAATAATGTGGAGCATAAAGACAACTTTCATAATGAAAAATAATCAGGGCCATGTCCCAGAAATAACCAAATTTGAGCCTTCCATGTATAAAAACGCATGTGAGGGATTAGTTAAAGTGATATTAGATTGTAGTAGTATTAAATCTTGACAATTAATAGCAGTGAAAATTTAACATTATAGAAAGACTCAAGTATTACAAGAATAGCCAGACAAGATGGGGAAAAGTATCCATGGTAATTAAAGAAGACACACCTTCCCTCTCTGCTTATATCCAAAAATGAGGTCTATCCAATGATGCAAATTTGCTGAGACATAATCAGATTCAAGAGCTTCCCTGTGCTTCCGGATGAACGCTCTAGCACTACCTTTGGCCCATGGAGGTAGGATAACATCCCCAACCTGAAAGAAAAACCATAGTCATTAAACTAGAAGTCATTCCACCTGCGATTTGGCTTTTGGAACTTCATGAATAACAAGATTAGCACTAGGATAACCTTCTCCCCAGACTGTTTCTCTCCCAGGTCAAGATTGAAACGATTCTCCAAGAACTCAGGCATGTAGAAAAATTCTGGAATCAGTTCCTTCACATCTGATGTATTCCCCCTCCCAGCTGCACTGAACCAAGTATCCTTTACACTATTGAAAAGACGATCAGCATGGTCAAACTGACCACCTTGAAGCTTTTGGTTCTCAGCACTGAATGGGGGCAGGCGGAGGAGATAGAATAGGACAATGCCAGCACTTGAATAATGAGACCCATAATGAAACTTTGGGACCTCTGGATCATCCCAGCTCTCATACCTAACAAAGAAAGGCAAATTAATAAGAGATGCCATGGATACTATAATATTTGTCATAAAATCTTAACTTTTGAATCAGGAAAATTGTGCACATTAAGTTTACTGCAAATGCAAAGAAAACCTAGTATAATTGTCCTCATGTCTTGGGTTATTTTAAATGTAGGACATTATTCCCATCAGTTTAATTCTGTTTCAATGATTACATTGGTCAGTGTGCTTCTTGGAACTCAGCAAAACATATAGGACTTATTTTTATATGGTCATGTTGCAAACAAGACCATCAATGAAAATTTGCAACATGCAAGAGAAAATTGATAGAGAACCAACCTTTTCTTAAATTCATCTTCCCCTTCAGGTGTCTGGCAGCCCATTGGTCTATCAAGCCAACGAAATGTTTTTGGATTGGACAAGTCGAGATTCTCACTCTCATAATCTGCAAGGACCCAAGGAAAGACTGGATATTGGGTGAGATCACTGTATCCACGTCCCGCCAAAGTATTGAGATGCATAAGGTACTGGAAATTGCTTATTTCTCCATTTTCCCACCTTCTAGTGAAGGATTTGTCCATCATCTTAAAAAGACGGCTACCCTCACTGCTTTCTTGTTTTGAGGATCCAGAAATAGTTGTGTCCAATCTGATGCAACACAGACAAATTATAGCTCAAAAGCAAACCGCACAAACATAAATTATTAAACATAAAAACAAAGCTCAAATATATAAGAACATCGAAGCATCCATAGAAGGCCAGCATTGCACATATATGAACAGAATTCAAACATCAATCACGTCAAGCATATATTGCACAAACATCAAGTTTATAAACATCGAATCATGTCAACAGCATCAGATCTGTTAGAAATATACATAACACAAATTGATTGAATAGAAAGAGTATAACATAAAGCAAAATAAAAATTCTTACATGCTATTCCGAGGCAGATTCATGGCAATTAGGTTTTTATAAACTTCTTCTCTCTCCCTTTTGTGGAAAACTAAAAGGTCATTACATCCATCCATGCTAAAAATTTCAATAGCGACAGGACGAAGTTGGTAATCACGCTTTAACATTTCATGAACACTATTAAGCTTCCACATGTGCCAAGGGTGAGGTAAGTTCCCACCACTATGCAGTTTCTCCTTTCCCCATGCACCACCACTATACGCCCATGCCCTTCCCCCAACCCATGATTTAGCTGTTGTGGTCTCTGACAAAGTTGATTTGGATTGAAAATCAACGCTGCCAGTGGCATCTTTCTTTACACCCAAAGCCTGATCAATAACCGAAAGTTCATCTTCACATTCCTTCTCACAGAACCGGCCAGAGTTATCAATAAAGAAATTTTCAATCACGTACAAACAGAGTTCACCTATCAGGAATATTCCATCATGCTTGTCAAGACCAACAACCCGTTCACAGTTATATTTAAATCTTATTTTCTCAAATGGTTCCAAAAAGGGTCTGATTAAGAATTCACCATTATCAAGCAGTTCTTTATCAAATTTATCATCTGAAAACTTAGCATCATCAACTTTTATAGAAGAAGATTGCCGAGGAGATTCCAAGTCAGATCTTCCTCCTTGGGTGCTCCCTTCTAAGGGGACTGACACTGCACTAGACTTGAAACCAGTATCAAGCGCAGAATGGAGGCTTGCTTCATTTATACTGCTAGCTTTGTCATCATTCCATTCATGCCCATCAGAAATTCCATCTTTGACATTAAAGAAGGGTGCATCATACGGCTCACCATCAAGAGCATTCTGTTTATGACTATCCGTCATTTGTTCAAAATAAGTTTCAGAATCTGAATCAGATGCATCGGGATGCTTTTCAATTTTTCCTTTAGACAACTCTGCTTCATCTATTTCAAACTGTCCATCTAAAATATTTTGGATGGTATCAATTTTCAGTTTGCTGCGCTCAAGTTTTTTGCGCATTCGGTATGGACCTTCAATAGGACAAAGTTGCCATTCTGGTTCTTCTTTCACAGTTGATTTACAGAGTGGGAATATCCCTCGTTCATGCACAAGTTGCTGGAGATGGCTTTGCCACTCACTCTCAGCATGTAGAACCCATCCATATTTATCTTGCCTAACAACTCTCAACTCAGTAGACATTGCATCACGAACTAATTCCAGTGCATATCTTCTCTCATTTAGCTGCTCCCAATGTTTTAAATCCAATTTTGCAGCTTCTCGAGATTTCCTTCCCATTTCCTTCTTACGACGACCTTCCATGCCTTTGATTCTTACTCCTGGAAATTTTGCTGATCCAGCAATGTACTGCATCCACATAATGCCAGCGCACTGCTCCAATACTTTTTTTACTATTTGTTCATTATTCTGATACCAAACAAAAAAGTCAGATAAACCCCTGGTCAACAATTTATCAAAACCACCATGAAGTACATCAAGTTGCTGCCCTTGGTTAGGTTTAGAAACAAGCAAGTCTTCTAAGGCAGCCCTCCTATGCACCAGAAGATACCTGACCAAATCAATGGCCATATTCTGCACATCCTGTCTTTGATCACAGAGGAGAGATATAAGGTTCATACAAAGGCAGCAATTAATATCTGTATCAGTATTACTTGGACAGAATACAATTCTTCTGTGAGCAACCAATAATTGCAAGACAGTGCAGATGTCATTTCCTGAATCATCTAGAGAAGTTGAGGATGATCTCCTTTTAGGTTCAGCAAGCAAGCCCAAGCGTAGAAGAAGATCATCTTCCCCTATACTTACTAGAAATGATGGGAGGAAGCAATATAATATCATTCGATTTGTGTTTTTAAGAATTGAATATATATAAGCTTCAAGTTGCCTACTTCCTCTCGTAATTGATAAGAGCCCCTTTCCACCAGGAGATGCTTCTTCAATTCGACCATCTTTGTTTGCCAATTGCAACATTGATAACAAAAAGTCAAGACATTTGAATACCCCAGAAGGTTGAGGAAAAGCACCCATATAAACACGATCCACTATCATCCAGCACAAAGCATCCAAGTTCGAGGACCAGCGATTCTTATCCAATTTTTTCTCATTTTCTTCATCATCACGGAGCAATCGCCTTTCAAGGAAGTTCATAAATCTAGTTAGGCAAAGGCCCTGGAAAACTAACACAGATTCAACATCAACATAGAGAGGAACACTTTCCAAGATGTTCTCTATAACCTGTGACGCCTTCAGCTGCTCAGTCACAAAATCAGAAAGGACTTCTGCAATAAAATCCAGAACAGCAGTTGCTCCTGCAGCACATGGCCCACCACCATATCCAGAATCATCTATATCCAGAAGCAACTTTGAGGTTATAGCAAAGTAATCATTTGTGGCTGACAGACCTTGAGCACTGGACTTCATGTCTGAAGATGGATCAAAATTCCCAACAGATGCAGAAGAATCTAAAGAAGGAGCCAAGGGAGATTTAGATTCATTATGGCTTGTGCTCCCCAGCCAAGATGCCAATGCCATAGCTGGTGATGAAGGTGAAAGGAGAATCCTAGAACTCGACTTTTCAGATAAACTGGGAGAGTCAAGTGTGGTAGAAAATGCAGAGTTCTGTAAATCTGTCGTCTGGAGATTGTCCAAAGTGGCTATAAATTTGTCAAACTTATTTGCACTAGGTTTGGCAGACACTTGATCTGCATTATCACCATCCAAGATCTTAACAGTTTTATTTGACTCCAGCTGGGATGTAGCAACATTATTCTCTGATCTCACACCAGCCATAGAGTTCACAGGTGCAACCATATCTTCAGAACTTGTACTTACCTGCCCTTCTGGAAAGCTTCTTACACTAATGGAGGCTTTGACAGACTGATCCTGCTCTTGAGGCAAACTAGAGAATGTATTTTGTGAACTGCATGTATCATCATAATCATTCAAGGTTTTCTCTTCTGTCCCTGTAGACAACATTTTTGCCAATTTAACAGCATGGGCAGCCCTGTAAAGCACAAATCATACAGTTCAATTGAAAAGGAGTGATTTCAGTAGGACAAAAACAATGCATCCAAAAACACTAATTAGCCTACAATTATAGGTAGAAAGTGAAACATAAACAATGCAAGAAAATAGAGAAATCATCTTATGACAAACCTCGCACAAGAAAAGTATAGATCAATGCAGCTTTCAAGAAATTCTGCACGCCTACAGACAGCAGTAAAAGAGGGACACATCTTAGCTAGATCAACCATAAATCTAAGAACTGCAGTTGCCGCAGCAGGCGCTGATGCATCACCACCCATTAGGCGAGCAGCATATGTTTTATGCATCAGAGCTTCCCCCTGAAGCTCACCAGCCATGTCTGAATTTTCCTCCACAAGCTCAGCCACAAGGCTTGCAGCAACTTGGGAAAGATTACCAGTTTGGTGGGCAAGCATTGCATACATGCTTAATCTAGCAAAAGTAGATTTTGCCATAGCAATCACAGAATCCATCAATTCTACAAACTTTAGTTCTACATAACTTCCATCACTTGGCATAAGGGCATGAAAGTCCAGCATGCGGACCTCTGGTAACCTAGGATAAACTGGCTTACCAAATATCAAACAGAACAATATATAATAGATGTCTGGGGAATCATAGAAACTTGGTAGCACCCGAACCAAACCTTGATATCCTCCACTTGTGCGAAATTTAAGGGAAAATGTCGGAGAAGAAGTCAGACACACACCAAGTAAAGTCATGACCCATCTCATACTCGTGGGATGAACTGCTTCGTCAAGAAAATATGTAATTAATTTGGAAGAAACAACTCTATGCCACTGCTCAAGCATTTCTTCTGATTTTATAGTCACTTGTAGATCAATAAGCATCTCAAGTAACATATTTCTGACAATCACATGTTTCCCCATTGACTCTCTCATAATTGGACGCTGTGGAACCAACCCAGGGGGATCAAATGTCATAATCACAAATCTAACCACATTTTCAAGCTCAGTAGAGAGAAACCCATCTTCCAAGATGACACCAAGCAATACAACCAATTTTTCTAGGACAGGAACTTCAACGTCACCCCTCTGCAAAGTCACAAGTAAATGTTGAACAAGGTTAATTCGCCGGAGAATTGTAAGATTATGATTTCTGTACCAGTGCATAGACACTAAATGTTCAAGAAATCCCAGTAATGAAATTTGGATTGAAACTGGGGCTGTTACCCACACTGTCCAATCCAACAAGACATGTTCAACCATGTCTGCATTTGACAAGACAATACAATTTGAAGTTTCAGCAGCAATATCAGTGTTTTCCAGCTCTGAAATATGACTATATGAATCTTTTTGAATGGAAAAATCATCCATATCTCCATGAGATCCAACTGAATAATTATCATCATAATAATGATCCTCGAGACTGGTTTCCTGCATAGATGCAGGAGGGGACAAAATAGTCTGTGTAGTTTCCAACTTTTTTGGTTCAGAAAATGAAGCTTCACATGCAGCAATTTGAAAGAAGATCTCAAGAGATTGCATGTCAAATAGTGACATTCTACGACGCAAAAATACAGCAAGTAGATGGTAACCCCTATATGTTTGCATGTCCTTCACATTCTGAGGATTCTGATGAAGAGCACAGGCAAGCAATGTCAGAGCCATATGCAGCATATCCCTAGTCTCTGAAGATTCAACAAGCGCCAGCACAACTGCCATCCCTCCTATAGGGCGAATAGTCTCTCCAATCACACAGTGCTTGCAGATATAAATATCACCATAGAGTCGTCCAAAACGTGGGATACCTACAAACCCCCCAAAAATGATAATGAAATAGAGAATGTAAAAAATAAAAATAAAAATAAAAGCAAGTTATAGAATTGTAGATCTTAAATCTGGTTGCACACCTCCAATAGGAGAAGCAGCTGCAGACATGGGATCAACCAAGTTGAGCATTGAAAAACTCCCTGATGAACGATTGAATTCTGTACAGGTCCCATCAAATGCAAATATAAGTTTCTTTCCTGAAAGCTGCAAAGAAAGGTTTCCTAGTCTCTCCAAATCCCAGACAATTCCACTCCCATCTGCCTTCAGGTCACCTTGCTTGCTAGTGGCATCAAGCCTCTGACCACTGGAACCCAAAGTCATATCAGCATCTAAAGAATCTAGTATGGCCATACTACCACCACCACAGGCCTGGTTAGGTACAAATTGTAGAAGATCTGTGTCTTGGAAGAGTCCTCTATATCCTCTACCAAGTATGTACATAAAACATATACACCCTGATGTAAGTACTTCCTCAAAAAGGTAGCAAGAGCGTAGTTTCCATCTCAAGTCACTAACTCTTGCATTGATAGCTGAAGTCCCAATTGTGACCTGCAATGGTTTCCCTGGTGGAGATGGTGAATATCCTAACTTCCCAGTGTGTCTAAGCTTTCCATCAAGATACACATAGGCAAAACTAGCTTGGAAGAGACCAGCAAGAGCATTTGGTTTGCTATGAACAACTGCAAGGTGATGCCACCTTCCTTCTTCCAGTTCTAACCCAGAAAATGATAAGAAACAAGAGTCACTGATTGCAAGAGTTAGAACACCATCCTCTTGAAGATAAAGTTCAGCATAGATTGTACTATCATTATTAGCTGCACCAACTGAAAATATCCTTAATATATGTCGCTCTTGGTGCTGCCCATTTGAGCCAGATCGCTTCTTAGAAGAGACAGATTTGGAAGGGTCTGTCTCTTTTGATTGTGATTTTAAAAAATTTCGAAACTGGAACCAACAAACAAATGAATAACCAGCAGCTGGAGGCCATGATCTTTCACCCAGTGAAACCTGAATAGCAGCATGCCCAATCTTACTCATGTCCATCTCCACAAAGGGTGCCAGAGAAATATTTTCGGAGGCCATGTCTTCCATAATAATCAACTTCTCCATCATTTCAATGATTCCATGACCAGAATTTTTAAGCCTCATTTGCAAAACATATCTGACAAGCAAGCGAAGTTCAGATGCAGATAGCCTAATCAACAGAAACATATTGTTATTCATTGATAAACAATGGATCATATTAATTGGAAGTGACAGTTTCTTGACAACAGTAATATGATACCAATCCTACCTATAAGAACCAAGAACTTCCACAATCTTCAATGCATAAGAAAGTAATGGAGATGAACCCAAAAGGAAAGGGTGAATTGTCTCCAGCAAAAGTTCCACACAACCTATAGATATCAGGAGAAATAGTGGTTAAACCACCATTGAGCATGCAAGGGATTGCAGAAAAACAAGCAGTGCAGTACATACCAATAGAGGTGAGGTTTTCCTGATTAAAGGGGCCAGCACGAGCAAGCTTTTCAATTAAGTTTAACAATTCTAACTGCATCTTTGGAGTAAACAACAATATTGAATGAATCAGAACTCTAACAGCACCAGCATTGTAAACTCGCTCTTTAAAAGGATTAATTGGGCCTGCTGGAGTCAATAAAAAATTGTGAGATGACTCATCCTTAGCTGTATTTGTTAATGCCGAACCCTCAGGTGTTAGAAAAGGTGGAACCACAATTTCAAGGGCAAGTTCCAACATCAACTGGATGACTTGTTTTTCATGCTCCACACAAAGTAAGCCAGACTCGGATAGGAGATCAAAGTAAGTTTGTGAAGATATAATTGTGTTCAACTTCATCCTATTAACAGCATTGTCGGACACTCCAGCAGTTACAACACGCAACAAAAATGTAAGCAACTTAATGTAATCATTCAATGAAGACTCGTCTATGTCCCTGCCATCACTTTGGAACCCATGAAGTGTGGTAAGCAAAAGAGAAAAACCAGTTGCTTCACCAAAAACCTTCTGAGCAGAGCGATTTACTCCCAGAATCCGCCAAAGAGCTCCCATAGTGTCACATTTTGCATCAACAGAAAGTTGGTATTGGGAACCCGAAGCACTAGTTACCATTCCACTTTTTAAAACTTCAATCAACACACCTAATTCTTCAGGATGAGCCTGGTACAGTTAATAATTAGATTATCGTCTTGATGATTCTTATTGAACAATAAACAACATAAGAATAAAAGAAACTTTAAATGCAGGATGCACACATAAGCATTCATGATTGAAGATTTAAAATATTCCATGATGCAACGTTTAGGGACTGAAGGGAGAAACATGCATCAGTCCTTGTGCCCTCTTCATTTATACCATGGAAAGTAATAGAGTTTGACAATGAAACCAATAGAAATAAGAACTCCTAACTCAACTAAAATAATTAGTTAATGAGATAAATAAGATAGGCTTCTAACTTAATAACTCTCTTTAATAAATAAAGTTAAAAGTTATCCTTTTTTTTGATTAATATGTAGAAAGATAGAAATCACAGAAATTTGGTGAGAAATGAAGGATAGCTGTTAGAAGAACTATTAGCGGAGCTTGCCATAGAACTATAATGCTAAATAACCTGTGAAACATCTTCAATTATAAGACTCGACAATGTCCTGAGAACCCCTGAACGATGTACATCAGACACCAGAAAAGGTAATACAGCAGTCACACCATTAGCTGAGCGGAATGAAGCTTGATTTGCCTCGCATTTTTTCAATAAAGAGACCATGCAATCCCATGCAATATCAATAGTAGCTCTTACTTCAAAAATAGGAAACTTCCCAGAACCAGATTCCATAAGCTTGGGTGAAGTTATAATACTGTCAGAATGTGTCTTGAGACCGCTTGAGCTAGAACTCCTCTCCAGCTGATTGGAAATGTCATTCAGTTCATCCGGACCCAAAATCTTGTTATGCTTCAGATCATCTAACAAAACTTCCAATACACCAACTTCACGCAGAACTTTCTTGTACTGTTGATCAAAAGACAAGAGTTTTACAAAGAAAGAAAGTATTGTCTGCTTCAGTTCTGATGTTATCGGTTGCTGTAATAAGCAGCAGAGTGAAAGCAACTCTTGCTCAGGAACACAATTCACAACAGTCACAGCATACTCAAGAATTTTCAAGATTATCTCTTGCAAAGATGAAGGAAAACCAGCCATATTAAGGATGAAAAGTGGAACAGTCCGTAATTGCTGACACAACTTATAGTTCTCTAGGTGACTTGAAAAAATTTTGAACATTCTATTTAATACTTCAGCCTGCAATTCCCGGCTGTTGGCTTTGAGAAGAATATCTTGTAACATCTGGACGGCTTCAAGGTCCTTAATTTTATCATTATCCTTCTCCCATTCTTCATCACCAAGCCAATCAGAAGATGACGTACGACTTCTGTTATGACCACCTGCCTTGGTCTGAGAAGATTTAGAACCCCTGCCTCCAGAGGACTGCAAAGACTCGCTTGTACCAGTTTGAGCAAGACTAACAAGTACGTCAAGCAACCTGAATAATGTGGGTGAAATAGATTTAAGGGAGGAATCCTCTTGTCCACTGGAATTTTGTCCTCCATCATTCAATGCATGAAACCCATCTGAACCAATATCTTTGTCAGTAAATGATTTGGAATGTAAGCCCTGACTTTTCGTCATATTGGATAGAGTTAGTGCAAATTGAACAAGGAATTGATATCCATGCGCATTATGTATATCCTCCCTCAGTCTGACACCGCCAGCCTCTACAAACAACAATTTAAAAAAAAAAAAAATACCACCAAAAGTTAAAAACACCAAACAGATAGCCTTCATACATACATATAGAGACAGACACACACACACACACACACCATGGTAACTGTTAAACATATGGAAACCTTATTTGTTGCATTTATAGCAACTACACAAGAAAAAACTGACTAGCAAATTACCAGGTCTATAGGACAATTCCACACACTCAAGTAACAAGTCAACAATGCCCATGGTATAGGCAGAATCGCCACAATCAGGATCAAAATCTTTGATGGCCAATAAAAGAACTTTAATCTGCAAAGTAGAAAGGTAATCAAAAGGAAGAGTTATAAAATGGATATTACGCACCATTAGATTCAATACAAATATTGAACTAATATATGGTTACTATCAAACAAAATCAAGATTGTTTAGTAAATCTACCTATTTTATTAAAAGATTGTTTAGTAAATCTACCTATTTTATTAAAAGATTGTTTAGTAAATCTACCTATTTTATTAATGTGTGGAAAGATTTCAGTGAAAGTGTAGAATTTACATTCCTTTACCACAGTATCATTCCAAATGACAATTTCTGAACTGTCTTTGGTTATTTTAAGCAAAAAATAATCTAAGTATTGATGTCTTTGAACTTCATGAATATTATGACAAGTACATTGAGTTCATGCACACAGTACTCATAAATCCTTGTTATGATTTCAATCTCCAATAACTCTGTAGACTGATTTGCTCTACATTCAACAAACAATGACAAAAGGGGCGGCAGTGACCCAAAGGGGACCCTTTTGACACAATATTCACATCCAGGATCTACAATTTAACAGCATGTCACCACCCCACCCCCAGATGCAAAGCCTGAAAGAACAATAAATTCGTATTCTGGGAGAACTAAAAAAAGATTTAACATTCCCAAATAATCATCTGATGCTGTTTACACTGGCATATGCTAGTACAGTGGTTGAGTTGAACATATACTGAATGAAATAAATTTAAACAAAAGCCAAAGATCACTATAGTAAGAAAAGTCCTTTGTCATACAATAAATGATTAAGATTTCAAAGCTAATAACATACCAGATGATGCTTGCGGATGTATTTGGCAGTGCTTCCATTGTCATTGGCCAAAAGTAGACCAAGTATCTAAATATATATAAGTAGCAGCACATGAGTACTCAACAATCAGAGGCAAAAACCAGCTCCAATTACTCATATTAAGCAATATTATCACATATTTGATATTTCTATCACTATTTTTATTGCTAACAGACGTACTACCCTTTACCTGCATAGCATGTCTGTGAAGTTGTATGCTGTGCAATGGAACAAGTCCTTCCTTGTAACGTGAAAAAACAATCAGAGACCCCTGTGCAACCATTTGAAAGAGCAACTGAAGCGAATCATCCTCTATCAAACTCTGCGCTGCTGATGGATGGCCTGCCAGTGCTTTCATGATATGCACAATACTTCCCTCTACCTGCACAAGTAAAATAGTTTTAAAGGCAAATTAACTAAAAACACAAACACGTCCTTGGAAGATCCCAATTGTTGGTCAAGTCATAATTTTGAAGTTCAGTGCTTTATAGAAGGGTTTGGATGGACAAAACCATATTAAGATTATGCAGAAACAATTAATGGTAAAGTTTCTGATGGATTTTTAATAGGCCTATCCAGCTTATAATTAAGTTGCCAAAAACCAAAAATATTCTATCTATAAATTATAAGTTTATAACCACCAGACCTTGTGCAGCTACAGTTACAGGTTGTGCATGCACAAAAAACTGACAAACACGTGTGTGCTGTTAGGCTATTTAGGATCTTATCTAGTTATGGGTGTTTTTCTCCTTCTATCTATGGTGCAAATAACTAAGAGAGACTTGCTAATCTCCTGAGAACACTCAGATTTTTTTAAATAACTTCCTTGATATAACTTATGATAATCCTTCATTAATTATTGGAAAGGGTTTAAATACAATCTAAGGGAGCACAACTCTCCTAAAACTAGCAAACTTCCCTTGAAACATGGAAATGGCAGAAAACTACTCCTAATAACTGCCCACTTACAAATAAAACACATTAAAACATAATGTGTCCGAAATTACAAGATTAAAAAAAAAAAAAGGATGAAATTAACAGCCACATAGCCACTTCTGAGCGCCTAAGCACTGGACTGGACGCTTAGGCATGCGCCAGTCATTATGCTGCTGTGATGTGGGTGCCAATATACGGAATGGGGAGGGTTCCTAACATGTTCATGTGCACTCCTGTGCATGTGTCTATGTATATACATATCATGGAGAGAAAGAAACCTCAAGCTTGCGGACTTGCCCAATGTCATCATTGTAACCTTGTTGTGACACTAATGGTTCTTCATGATCAATATCAACATCTGGCTGTTGAATGGCTACATCAGGATCTAGAAGAGTATTGAGGATGTGAATGAGACAGCAAAATATCCCAGAGTCAAGCAAAGATTGCTTGTCGACAGGCTGCAAAAATATACACATAAGAACTACTACCTAATGCTCAAAAGAAAGAAATTACATTCCATCACACAGGAACAGAGACTGACAAATGCAATAGATTTCAAATCATAGTTGAATAAATTACCTCAAAACCAATAAGAAGTAAACAGTTCTTTATAGTTTTTATAGAAAACCACTACAGACCGAAATTCATTTGTACAGAAACACCAACATTATCTTGAACAGAGTAACTTGTATAATATATTCCCTAACAAATTGCTAATCTCAAGAAAAATTTAAAAAAGTATACCCCAGATACAAGGATTTCCACTGCAGTTAACAAACTTGATCCAGGACTGATGCCATCCTGTCAAAAAGTGAATCAACTAGAATCTAAGAATCAACTAATCAGTTAAATAATGACAATATGAAAAAATAAACATTCAAGGCTAACCTTGGTGGCTTCAGAAAAAAACTTTAAAACTTGAACTAGATCCAGAGATCTTGTTTTTCTGCTGATTTTTAACTTCTCTATATCTGTTACAAATGCTCTTCCAACAACAAATGAGAATATATGCGTTTCAACTAACCTGTAAGTCATCAATATTAAGGATCAGTTAGTAAACTACAATGATGCAAATGAATAACATGCAAAAGACAGGGGATGATGATATGATCATCATTATCTCAATTCACTATGAAATTTCATACTTTCTTTAAGCAGGAAAGATCTAATCATATAACTTTTTTTTGCTCAAAAAGACTGGAAGCCATGAAGCAGCTCTTAAGTGTATTTGAGGCAATTAACCCTCCAAGTTTACAACAAAAACCATAATACCACAATATTTTTATCTTCTCCACCAAAAAATAGCATCTATATACAGAAACTAAAACATGCTATTATTCAAGGACAAAAAAATGTCTTTCCTTGGTGTTTGGTCCGAGGCCTATATAAGGGTGTCTCCTTAACAGATATACAAAGGGTTTGGAGAGCCTTACTGTATAGAAGTGTTTGTTTGACTTTTCTTTGTTTCTTCTTTATGTCTAAGATAAGGAGAAGGTTCTTCCATCTAATAGTATTTCTTCTTTTATCAAAAGAAAAGAAAAAGGAAAAAAAAAAAAAAAAACAACAACAACAACAAAAGCCTAACACCATTTTAAAGTTAATACAACCCTAGTAATTAACCAACTCATCACAACCATGCTATTGCAAATAAATTGAGGCATAAAGTAAAGCAGTAAAAATAAGGAAAAATTGTTTATTTACATGGTAACTAATTGAGCTACGTTAGCATGCTGCTTTACTAATCTACAAAATGCATCTATAGTCAAATTCAAGGCCGCTTCTTTTTCCTGCAAGAAAATGAGAGGGCATTAGCTACTCTTTGTTTATCAGTTATCAACCGCAAGTGAAAATATACAAAAATTTATATAAGAAACCATGCAAATTAGCAAGCAAGAACCTTCTCAGAGGTGGATGCTCGAAACTCTTCCCAGAATCTCTTGAAGTCCAATTCCAGTTCATGTTTGTCCCTGATTTACACTTTCAAAATGTCATAATCACGAGTAACATCATACGCAAAGCATATTATTAAAAAAAAAAAAAAAAGATAAAAGATAAAAAAAAAACAATTCTTAAGGATCAGTTTTCACTAATCATGAAAAATTGTATCAATAATTCAAAATTAGATATATCAATTTAAAGGAAATTAATCTGCAATTTCATTAAAGTTAGATAAAATATAATCAAGATCTCTTCTAAAGGAATGGGTGAAATTAATTATCTATGTATCTTCATTAAATATTTTGACCATTTGCTTATTCTAAATATGCTAGTGAGCTAATAAATAGGACTATTAGTTGCAAAAAGAGTAGATAGGCCAACTGCCATAAGGTTGAAAACCTGATTTCCTACTTGTGCTACCATGATGCAGAGGACCCATCAGTCTATCACAGCTATGAATCCAAAGCACAACTACTCTATTTGCAGTTGTAGCCCATAACTGTGCAGAATAGGAATGCTACTAGTATTTAGTAATAATAAAGTCAAGGAAATGAAGGTAGTCCTGCATTCCCTTACAACATAATAATGTAAAAAGTCATGAAGATAAGTTAAGCGGAAGATAGAAAGTCTGATAACGTCATGCACGTCTAAATACAACTACAGCAGTACCAAAATAAGATCACGTCCCACTTGGAAATTCATGAAAGAAGATATTTGAAGGGAGCGAGAGCCCAAGGCTATCTCTAACATATCAAGCTCCCTCTCTATCAGACCAAGGAAAGGATTAATGGACCTTAATATCAGCTCACTCCACGCATTCCTTTCATTAGCTAAATTAAACTTAGAAAATCCCATTTAACGTATTATCTACATCAGCGAGAACAGGAATTCAGATAAAGCAGGAATAATTAAGAGCGGCAAATAGAAACTTAACAGGGAATCTTGTGATTTGATTCTGATGCTAAGTTTTTGCAGAGAGTTTGTATGCGTTAATATATGTATCTAATTACATTTTGGAAGGTGAAGAAGAAAGAAAGCAAATTACAGGCAATGCAATGCAGAACTCAAACCATCCCACAAGAATAAAAGTGAAGCAATTTTAATTTCTTAAGCTAAACAAAAAGTGAGAGTAAATTAAAGAAGAAAAAAGGAAAACGGAAATTATATTGAACCTGGCAGGAGATGAACCCAAGTTCTGCCAAGCTGATATAACATAGCTATCGCGAGAAGGCGAGGTAAAAACCGGTGAAGAAGCAGAAGTAGCAGCAGAAGCAGAAGAAGGAGCTGCAGTGAGGCCAACCTTCTCTTTCAAGTCCTTAAGCAATGAAGTCCATTTCATCGTTTTCCCTCTTGATCCTTGAAACATATGCAGACCTTTCTCATCCGATGAACATTCACCAGATCCAACCCCCTCCCAGAACAATCTGAAACAACAACCACCTTCCTCCGCCGAATCACCAAGCTTCAAATTTCCCCCACCACAAGGGGAGCAATAAAATTGAAATAACCAAAAAAGTTTATCACGAAAATCTGTAATTACAGCTGTAAATGCACCCAACGAGGCCGATCAAAAATGGCCAAAACGTTGAAAGCAGCAAGATCTACTAAATTCTAATTCGTCTTTTCAGATTTCCAATTTAGTTCTTGTGCGTGTAAGCGATCTGTGTTCGCTGCCTGCTTCTCGTCTTTCTACGTTTTCTTATTTTCTTTAATTTTTATAATATTTTGTTTAATGCTTTTCTCCAATTCGTTGCCCTAAAAATGAGGGAGAGAGCAAACGAAATGAAACGCTGACTGCTGCTGATAATGATAAACAATGCTAACTTAGAAAATTTTAAAAAATAAAAAATAAAAAACAATGAAATGAAAATGAGGATAACAAAGAAATCGCGTTCCTCTCTTCGTCTCCGTGTCTGGGTGCGTGCGTGCCTGTTTCGGACGGCCACTCCGCGCCTGGTTCCCCTCTCAATATCTTTCGCTCTTTGTAGTTGTATTTGTCATTTTGTTTATACGTGCTCTCGGTCCTTGACCACGTCAGCACGAGGTCCGCCCCTGAATAACCCTTCCACGTGGAACCCCTGATTGAATCACAATTCGTGATGTGAGCCTTCCTGTTTGGTCTGCAAAACGGGGTTGGTTCAAGCCGTTTAGGGATTCGTTCGACATTTAGTTGGGACCGGTCTTTTGTAAGATTAATACATTAATTAATTATGTAAATTCTATATTCCTATTATGAATTTGATTGGACGGACTAGGAAGATTCTGTTTAACGTGACGAAATTATAATTTATATTTTATTTAATAAATTTATAAATCTGTTAAAAATGTTTAGTAAACGAATTTATTTTATTACCTTATAATTTATTTTGATAAATTATTTTGAATAACTTATAACTTATGTATTTTTTTAACCTTTATTATTCTATGAAAATATCCATTATATTTTTCATATCTATTATACCATTATATATAAACATATATAATATATATAAATATAACATAATAATATATAAATATATTATATATGTAAAAATATATTATTCATATATAAAATATAATAAAACATATAAATATATATATTTTTAATGAATTTTAGATATATAATAATTTAAATTAATTTAATTAAAAACAAAAATATTTATTTATTTATATTATTTTAAAATTAAAAAATATATACTCTTTTATATTATTTTACACTTTTTAACTACAGGTATTATTATCAAATATTTTTAATTTAATAAATTAATTTATAAACTATTAATTATACACTGTAAATTATTAACTAATTTTATAGAACGGAACCAAGGTGAAAGCCATAGGAACCGGAACGCTAATACAGCTGACTAGGCACTACTCGCTTATTCCGTAGCGACAAAGCAATATATCATGTGCGTTCCTTTATGCAGAGGAAATGCAATGTACAATCAAATGAGTAGTTGGAACATTCAAGTGTATTTGCTTTAGTTACAAAACTGCCTCGTATATAATATCTATTGCATGTTAGAATTGAGAGAATGTCTTCCTCTCGTCAAACTTAAAATAATTTCTGTGAAAATAAAAATAACACTGAAGAACATAAAGATGCTCTGCATCGGATACATTCTCCGGTTAGTTGCAAAATGATTAATTTAAAGTCCAGGATCAATGAATGTTGATAGATCTTATAATCAGGTAAAGCCCTGGGCAACGCTTATTATCGTTGTCACTTTTACTGGAAACGTGCCACACACACCCTTTCCATTATTGTGTTAGTGCGTTGTGGTATATCGCAAAGCACTTTTAAATTATCCCTAATTAGTCAAATATTAAGCATCCACGTATTTTCTGAACCAAACAAGTTTGTAATCTCAGCATGTACACTTGTTCTCTCCTGCATTATTGGATATGTACTAATTAACGCCTTGATAGTGTGAGATAAATTATCTATGCAAATTATAACATAAAGATCTATGCAGATGTTCGTGCATGATTGATGTTGCTAACTTTCTAATTGCTTAATGGAATAATATTTCATAATTTATATAATAGACTAAAATAATTTTACTCTGGAGTATTAATTGTCGGTAAATTATTAAATTATTATAATCAAATAAATTTAAATGAATAAATTTGGTAAATTAATCACATCTCATTAAATGAATTTAAAAAAATTAGGGTATACTACTATATAATTGATATAATTGTTATATAATCACATTAAATGAACTTAAAAAAATTAAGGTAAATTGTTATATAATTGTTATGTAATTGCTATATAATTGATAAATTATGTAAATTTTCAATTGAAATATAATATGTTGTTATTTGGTAAATTAGCATTTATTATATATAAATAATCAAATAATTAATTGCTATATAAAAACTAACTTACAAGTGCTCATATTACTTATTTTTCTTCTTAAATAATTATAATATAATTTAAAATTACTTCTATCAGCTCAAACTATAATAATAAATTATCATTCATTTTTCTTCTTTTTATACAAGCACGCTAGATTTCTTTATTGCACCATCATCAATGGTCAATTTTCTATCTTCATGTAGAGGTTTTTAAAAAGTGACTATCACTATTGGCCTATTTAGAGGTTTTTTCGTTTTTCAAAATTAAAATTTTAAAATTCAAAATCAATGTAGATATTTATATATTTCTTTCTAAGATTTCATCCATATTTACGTATCTCTTTCTCTTACAAAATTTTCCTTTTTTTTTTCCTCTTTGGTTTTGCTTCTTCTTCCCTTACATGGATGAAGGACAAACAATGGCGATTTATCATCAAAGCTTTAAAGTGATATTTATTTCGCATCATTTGATATCATGTCTTAATTTTCTTTTTATTTATTTTTTCTGATCTATACAGTTCACATACTTTTCATATTCATGATTACTGTTCATTCGATTGTGATTTTTTGATTTTCTGTTTCTTTTTTGTTCTTGCATTTTTTTCTATTTTCTTCATTTCTGTATTCATTCTCCGTTGTTGTTTTTCGTGTTTCTGGTTCATCCATATTTTTGTTTTTGGTCTTCTAGTTTTTTATTCCTATCTATTGTATTTCATTTCTACATTGTTTTGGTTTTCTAATTCCAGTTTCACTTTGTTGTTTTGTCATCACGTTTTCTTGAGAAAAGCATATCATGAGAAAGATCAAAGCCTAAAAGAAAAAAATGATGTCATTGAGGTAATTACTTGTATTTGAATAATATAATTTAACTATTTTTAAATTAATTTTTTTCCTAGTTTTCTCACCTAATAGGATTAATGAATAATCCCTTTTAGGCTTACTGTGAGCAAAGGGTAGAGCCCTCCCTATGAAAAAAAACTTCAGGTGATGCCGAGATTAATTGTGTGCAGATTAATTGAATGCTAATTTATGATTTAAAATATTAAATTTTAAAGTTGGGATGTGATGTATATTTCCTCTTTTGGTTATCTTCTTTTTGTTGTTTTGAGATTTTGTGGAAATGTAAGTTATGGTTTAAATCTTAATAAACCTATAATTGTTATTATTGTTGTTAATCCAAATCTATATTTGCAGAAATAGAAGAAACAGTCAAATGAAGACAAAAATTTTGATCATAGCAAACCTATTAGGTAAGTAACTTTTATTTCAACTCATTTTCATTATTAATTAATATATTTATCTAACTTAATTCATGTAATACCTTATTTTTTGTTCTTATTTTCATTTGACATTATTCACATTCAATCTTCAAAGTATCTGTATCCAATGAACCATCTTATATGTGTTTTTAATATGGCTTGAATATCTTTTTTTTGTACATGTATTCTTTTATATATTTTTTATTATTTTTATTTATTTAATAAACAAAAAATGTAACATTTATGTTAATCCGTGCATCGCATAGGTCACAACACTAATTATGTTAATTGTAGTCGTCAATTTCTGAATCTCAAATTGATTTAGCAGTTAATTAGTTTGGCTATTTATTATCTTCCCTATTTTCTTTTGTACTTTTAATAGTATTATCAAAATGGACGCGAACTTATCTGTTGGTTAACTCTACTCCCTATTGACATGTGTAATCTACAATTTTTGGTCGTTTAAAAGCCAATTTGAATTAGGTCCTGCACGCAGTGTATTTTCATGGGTCTTGTTCACGCATTAGGACTGTTGATTAGGACCATCATATGATCGAAGTATAGTCATGCCACGTGTGCACATCGGTCTTATTTAGGCGTGATCAAAACCGGATTTGGTTTTTTAAAAAGATAATCATATTGGCCATAGTATTGGAGCCACTGATTTCCTTGCTAGTTGTTTAGTTGGTGATTGGACGATTTGATAAAAATAGCTGGAACCCAAGAAGGGGTGAATTGGGTTAATAAAAACTAATTAGAAGTTTAAGTAAATTCAAATGCTCAGTAGAAATTTGTTGACAATACAAAATAGAGCAATATCAAAATGAATGAAGATGAAGTGCAATTAATCAAATGTAAAGCTTTAAGCAATTAAAGAGATAAGGAAATGAGATAAACACATATATTTATACTGGTTCATGTCACGTCCCAAAATCTGGACACGTGACCGGCACGGAAAGTGAATTTCATTTCACCTTCGTAAGCCTATATTTCTCTTAAGCATCATATCATTCTTTTTCATGCAACCAAACTGAGTTCTCTATACACACTACAGTCATTCACATTACATTACTGAATGAACCTACCCGATTACAGAGATTTCTAGATTTATACAACTTAGAATAATACTTAACTATTATACCTTTATCCTGAACAAATGAAAAGGTAATCATGGGCTAAGGATCCATAATTCCTTGTACAGATATTTACCTTCAGCTGTCAACTCTGAAAAAAATGTTAATAAGAGGGGTATGAGCAAACCACGTGCCCAGTGAGCAGACAACACAACATTATGACAAAAAAATATCATGCATCATAATGATAATATGCAGCAATCATACGTAATCGATCATAATATAATATAATATAATTCATAATACTTAACAACAATATCCAAGTAAAACAAATACATTTCAACATAATTCAAATAATTCACAACAGCAAACAGTGAAATCAATTTCACACATTTCCCGTACCAATCGGGTCGTCTAGGATACCTCTGCATCGTTGCCCGCGGCCCCCGCCGCATCCACCCTTATCGCTCCATGTATATTCTCCACCCTTATAGCTTCATGTAGATTTCTCCATGGGGTGCACCACCATGCCTTTCCATTCATTCCGATTACATACACAATCACAATCATAAATAACTCATAATCATTTACAAGTTTCATCACAACATAACTCATACTACTTTCCATACTTAATCACAATTTCATCAATGTGTATACAATCATTCATTGTTCACAAAATTTATCTTTTAAATCACATCTCAAACATAGAAGCTCATTTGTATTTACAAGTCCTCACAATGGTATTTGTGTCTTCTTCACGCAACATTCATATAATGGTGTTTATGTATAGATATATCCATATCAATCTATTCGAGAACACAATTCTTTAATTCTAAAAAGTGCGCATGAATGTAACTTATGCAAGAAAATCTTAATTCATAATGAATATCAATATATAAGTTAACCATCACTGCCTTCACACTAAGATACACTACATGCTCTCACTATGATGCCAAGAACTTTAAAGAAAAGATTTAGTCATAGGAAGTATAAATCTCACTCACCTGGATTTCACGCTCTCGGCACTCACACCTTGCGCTTTGACCATTCCTATTGTAACCAGATAAAAACCATCAGGGTTACGAAATAGAGAAATTTCCTACCACTATTCCCGACCTTCACTTACTTCTTAGATCATAACTCCTAACTGGTAATGAATATCCAGATGAAACTTATACCATTGGAAACTAGACTCAAAGAGCTTTTAAACGATATTTTTAAAAAAAAAATTTTGATGCTACAGTAACGGTCAACAGTCAACGCAGCTACAGTAACGTTGACCGAGTCAACGCTACAGTAGCCGAGAAAATCTGGAAAAATTTTCTCGATGAACAGTAATTTCTGGGGAAAATTTTTTGATGTTCTTCGTGTTTTTCATCCAAAAATCCTAAAATCATATCTAAAACAACATTTCTTTTGATTTCTTCCATGGGTTTTCATCCTTAATATCTAAGGAGTGTTTTAACACCAAAACCCCCAATTTCTACCAACAATCCAAGCTCAAATATCAAATTTTCATCAAGAACACTAACTTTTTTCAAATATCCAAATTCTACGAATTTCTCCTAGTTTTCTCCAAATTTCTTGTTCTAATAACATCATAAACCACCTAGGAATATTTTAGATTAACATCCACACTTAAATTCATCCATTAAAATATTCTACAAAAATTTTACAAAATGATAACCAAGGATTTGGTCTTGTAATAAGAGGAAGAAGAAGAAGAACATCAACTTACCAATCATCTTAACTTTCATAGCTTCCTTCCCCATGCAAAAATTGCATAAATGGTTGATGAAAAAATTCGACGCATAACCGAGAGAGAGAAAGTGAGGAAGCTACGGGATAAATGAGAGAAAGAAAAGAATAAGAGAGAAATGTATACGCGTGGGCCTCACCAATTTCTTTCTCGATAAAATCGCTCATAGCCACCTTAGCTTATAATATTTGTTCACTTTAATCCCTCTCGATGTCTCAAATACCACTTTAACCTCGAATCCATCATCTTTTCGGTAACGTACTCATAATTCATTCTCATAAGCTTTATTCTTCCTCTCAGGTTCCTATTTGGTCATTTCTCAAAAGTAATCTATATTTTCTTTTCTTTTCACTTTAGTCCTTGAGAATTTGTAAAAATTTCCTAAATTAAAAATTAAAATTTCTATTCCCAGATTTTCTTCACTAATTCAAAAAATACATTTTCCACATAATTAAATTTTTCACTAAACTTCAAATTAAACTTTAAATATTCATATAAATTCTTGGGATATTACAGTTCAGCTTAACCCAAACTTACATCTAGTCCTCAAGAACACTTTTTGAGTTTTTCACTATAAATCACAAGTTTATACAAAATGGCACTACAATAGAGATATTTTTCTTTCCAAGAGCGTCTCTCCCCTTCACAAATTGTTTTATCTAAAAGACAAACTCAATGAACACCTTAATTGATCAATACACTTAGAGAAAGATGATTGTTTAGAAGAAACTCTCAAAACAGAGTGAATAGGACAATGATAAACTCTCTAAGAGTAAATGATTTGATAAGGATTGACTTTCTAAGAATATGAGGCATAAAGAATGTTCTACTTGATGATTTGACATTCATTAAGGCTGATATTTAAAGATCTAAAAGGAATAGTGCCGTTGGAGATGAATTCCAAATTGATTAGCATGATGTCACAAGAAATAGCCGTTAGAACGTATGAACAAGTGTTGTTGGTCGACCAGTGTGGACACAATGGTTGACCAGTGTAGTCCATAGGTCATTCATCAGACATGATGGTCGACCAATTGCATTACATTGGTCGACTAGTGCTTGCTTTCTCTCAAGGATATAGCTTATAGAGTTAGGTGGTTGACCAGTGGATAGATGGTGGTCGACCAATCTTCAAAACTTCAAAGGGTCTTTTTCTACTGGAGCACGATGGTTGACCAGTGTGCAAATGGTGGTCGACTAGTGTGCCGATGTCTTCAAGTTTATTGCTTACTGGAGCTCATTGGTCGACCAGTGTTCAGAGGATGGTCAACCAGTGTGCTGATGTCTTCAAGTACATTGCTTATTGGAGCTCATTGGTCGACCAATGTTCAGAGGATAGTCGACTAGTGTGTTGTCACACTAAGAAACTCTCACTTCTGGAGTCCGTTAGTCGACCAGTGAAGATAGGGTGATCGACTATGTAATACCCGTTAATTTCAGAATATAATTCGCTTAAGAGTATTTTAGAATTCTACAACTGTAATACCCCGAGGATTTACTTGAACATCTTATTATGTTGTGTGGAACAAATGAATTGTTGTGAAAAGTATAAAGGAATAAAATAAATTACAGGGACTCAAGTGAATGAATTTTACAAATTAGAGTGGTTTTGAGGAATTTTAACCAAGGAAATCTAATGGCCTTACAAGGGACAAGTGTAAATCTTACCTCCTTTAGATTGAAATTTTTCACGAAGGGAAAGAAAGGAAAAAGAAGAAAAGGAGAATTAGTGGGGGACAATTGTTGGATGTTTGTTGGCTTCTTAGAAAGCCTCCTCTTCGTACAAAGAGGATGGAGACCAAGGGGAGAGAGAAGTCAACATAGAGACAAGAGATGGGTGATATGAGAAGGAGATCAAGAGAGAGATGAGCAAGCTACTATTTCCCTCATGACGTCCACCACCATGGTCAGTGTTAGTGTCCTTCTTGACCGTCTGGTGAGCTGCAACTTGGTGACCCATGGTGGTCGAAGGAGGTTGTAGTTGGTGAGGGAAAGCACACGGGTTCAAGGGTTGAAGTATAGTATAAAGAAGGAGATGAAACCTTAATGAATCCGAGCAGAGGAAGACGACTAGGAGGTAAGTTTCAAATTCATTTCTAGTTTCTGTCGCAATTCATGATCTATGAGAATGAGGGCTATCTTATTCTATTATAAAAGTGGAATTATGAAATGATTTGGAGGATCAAACAGAAAGAAAAAGTATGACAGTAAACTACAGGGACTAAAATGAAAGTACTGAAAAGTTTTCTGGGGTTGATTTAATTTTGCAAGAAAATATGTATTTAATCTATGGATCTAGATGAAGTGAAATATGGACTTCAATCAAGAAAAGGAAATAAGGAAAAATTAACTAAGGGGCTGTGAAAGGAAAATAGGATAGTTTAAAATACTTTTGTTTTTAGGTGTTTTTTTTTTTATGACCAAATCAATTCTTAAAATCATAAAATTTTTATGGGGAGCTCCTAACACGTTATTAATCTGATCTGGACAGTTTCAAGCTCATCAAAATTGGTTTGATTGGTCAAATAAACATGAGAACAATACTTTGTTCAGTGTAGAGCAAATTTGAACAGTTTCGAAAATTAATTCGGTTTTAGCAGCTAAAGATTTTATTTTGGTCTACAAATTTTATTGTACTTAACAAAAACATAAAGCTAATTATCTGCAAAATTTCATAGCATTTGGACATGATTAACTAAGTCTAAAACGTATAACACTGTACCTATTCAGAATTTTGACAGCTCTGACCTTTAGCCACTAATAAGGTCTTTAGTAGGGTCTAACGATAGAGTTAAATTCTGAAATTTTTATCCTAGTATGTTAACATACTAATAACGATTTGTACCAAATTTCATAATTTTTGGAGCTATAGTTTATTCCCAGAAATTTCTTAAAGATTAGTCTTGATTTTAACCTCAAAACAGAACAAAGCTAAATGAATGATAGCCTATGTTCTGATTAAGTGTTATCTCCTTGCTTGGCTTGATCTTTAGGCCTATGATGAATTCCTTGGCATTTATCCTCTGATTTGAAGTGTAGAATTTTAGCTTGGAATCGAGGTGAGAGATCCTACCTTACCTTGTTTGCTTATTTAATGTATATATTAAAAGTATACTTTATATATATATATATATATACATATATATATATATATATATATATATATATATGTGACATGAAATTTATGCATTCATGATATACATTGAAATGTGTAAATATGATTCTGTTGTGAACTTTTCCTAAAATGGAATGCATATGGTTGCCTATGGTTGTGTAATGTGATTGTGTTTGATTTCGAAAGAAATGGAAGTAAAGTTCATGGGATCCCCTGGGATGAAACAGGGGTGGAATGAAATCACTATGGCCATGTGATATTGAATATGATATTCGTCCTTTTAAGGACAGGGTGAAATAAGGTTGGATTACAGATTTGTCCCTTCGAGGACATGGGTGAAATAAGGGAGGATGCGGCAGGGGCCGTGGGGCAACGGCCACTTATTGTGGACGGGACCCGAAAAATGTCTGGGAACTTGATTTGAAATTGTATGAATTGTTTGAATTGTTTGGAATGTGATTTGGCTTGATCTTAAATATCTTGTACACCAAAACTTAGATCAATTATATATATCTGTATGTATACATGTATACCTATATTGTGTGTGAATGTGGTAGGATTCTCTCAAGTAGAAGCTGTTTTCAGTTTCAGGTATGGAGAACTTCCTAATTCGATGACGTTCACGCCAAGATTATTATTTTTGTTTGTTTAGGATAAAAGTTTAATGTTTAGTATTTATTCTAGAAAAGCTCTGTAATCGGGTAGGTTTGTTCAGCGATGTAGTGTGTATGACTGTACCATGTATGAAAACTCGATTTTGCCATACTCTCTTATCTTTTTGTGAGAAGAGAAATAATTCTCTTATTTTAATTCTCAAATTATGTAATTTAAATTAATTACATTTAAAAGAATAACTAATTAGTATCGTGCTTAAGAGAAAAATAGGCTTACGGAGATGAAGTAAAATTCATCTTCCGTGCCGGTCACGTGCTCATATTTTGGGACGTGACAACAACGTTACTTTAGTTATTGATTTTGGTCATTTTTAATTTTCATATTTAATTGTTCTCTTTGAATATTATTTATGAAAATTGAGTTAAATGACTGGACTAAATATTTGCACAATGAGGGATATATTCTAAGAATGGTGAAATTTATGGAAAAGTGGTTTCAGAATGGTCAATTAATCCATTTATTGTAAATTGACTGGATGGGTTTGGATGTTGGGTTATGGATACCCATGGGTTATTGAATAACCCATTAGAAATATTTAATATAAAGTTTCAATAGTAACCCTCATTTTTTTCACTCAGCCGAAGGAAGCAGAAAAGATTTCTCTCTCAGTTCTTCATTTTCTTCTCAAATCATTTCCTTGATCTTCAGAATTTCTGATTATTTGTTCGGTTCAAAAGCTTTGTAAGGATCAAAGGTAAGCTTTAATCCGATTATTTTCCTTAAATTTCAGTTTATATACAAGATCAGAGGAGGTTTTGTTCTTGAAGATTTTGATGATAATTCATGAATCTCAGTTGTTTTAGAAGTTATATTTGAGTTATAATCGGTTAAAAGAGTTGAGATTCTGGTTTTGAATCAAAAGAAAGGAAAGGATGAATTTTTTTTGAAAGATTTTCTGCAAAATTCGAAGTACTGTAGCAACTAAAAATCTGAAATTTTCTTCGAGTTACTGTAGCGACCAGAAATTTCGGGAAAAAATCTGGAAAATTTTATTCGGGTACTGTAGCAGTTACTGTAGTGTCGGCAGTCAACGGTACTGTAGCAGTCAACGTTACTGTAGCGAACCGACACTGTAGCAAACAGTTACTGTAGCAAACCGTACTGTAGCAACCCGTTACTGTAGCAGTCAGAAAATTTTACGTATTTTCGTGATTTTGTTTCCTTTCTTATGATTCCTTGTAATATATTTTACTAGGAAATTTTCCTACACAAATTCTAGTGTGGAACAAGGTAAACTTGGATAAAAATCAAGGTGAGTGAATAACCTTGCTCAGCTACTTTGATATTACTAGTCAAAGTACAATATAAGTCCCATTTACAATACTATTTGGATAATAAGCAATTAATTTTTCATATGGGAGTATATGATGATCAGTAGAAATAAGAGTATGAAGAAATTATTTATTTCATGACAATTGTACTATGTGATGAATTCTCACTATTTTATTAATGAGTAAAGATCTACGGGATCTAATACACGAGTGTGAAAGGGTTAAAGTCTCATACTACTCGGTGTATATCTAAGAAATCTAATACACGAGTGTGAAAGGGTTAAAGTCCCATACTACTCGGTGTATATCTAAGAAATCTTATACACGAGTTTGAAAGGGTTAAAGTCCCATACTACTCAGTGCATATCTATGAAACCTATACACGAGTTGAAAGGGTTAAAGTCCCATACTACTCGGCGTATACCTATGAGATCTTATTCACGAGTTTGAAAGGGTTAGAGTCCCATACTACTCGGTGTATATCTATGAAATCTTATTCATGAGTTTGAAAGGGTTAGAGTCTCATACTACTCGATGTATAAGATAATTAATTATATGAGTAAATGTGGTATTTGTACTTTTGATATTTTATATAGTACAGTTATTTACTTACTGAGTTTTTAAATAAACTCACACTCCCTATGATTATTTTTTTTCAGATACAGAAAATAAAGAACAAGAGTATCCGTTTGAAGATTAGAAGCCCCTTGGGTTTATTCTCTATTTCTGTCTGGTGGGACACCAGTACTTATTAATGTGGATATTAGAAAAGCTCTGTATTTTCTATAGGTCTCCTAGGCTTGCGATGAGATAGAAATATCAGACTATGTATGTCTATATTTGCTTATCAGATGAATATAATTCTGTAGTGTGGAATGAATGATTAAGGTTGAATGTAAAACCTTACAGAATATATGTATATAACGTATGTTTGAGAATTATATCAAATGAGTAGTATCTTTTCACATGCTCAATTTTTGGGATGTGACAGACTAATGATAAGCTGAAATTCAAAAGTCTATAAAAAGTGAAGTTTCAGTAATTAAACAATACTAATTTATAATATACTATTTTAATTTGTTTTGTTATTCATAAAAATCATATGTTGCTTTAAATGCAATGAGTTCAACATGATTGTCAATCAATTACTTAAAAAAAATATTATTAGCAGCATAATTGCTAATCGGATGGTTGATTTCGAGAATCAGTAGCTTCAATATTGAAGTTAATCATGTTTCGAAAGAAACCAAAACAATTCATTTCAATAAAGGCAAGCTACAAAAATGTTGTATTCAGCAAGACAGCTTATAGTTTATTTGATTAGTTTATAAGCTCGTTAAAAGTGTTCAATAAACGGGCTTATTTTAATAGCTTATAGTTTATTTTAATAAGCTACTTTGAGTAGCTTATAGTTTGTAGTTTTTTTGTTCCTATTTTGCCTTTATTATTTTTTCAAAATGATCATTATGTCCCTTACTTAATTATATCTTATTTATTCATCTTATATTATATATGTATAATAATTATATATATGTATAATATATTATATGTAAATATAAATATAATAAAATATGTACATATATATTTATATATATATATTATTATATTGAAAATATACTATTCATATACAAAATATAATAAAATATATAAATATATATTTTTAATAAATGTTATATCTATAATAATTTAAATTAATTTAATTAAAAACAAAAATAATATATTTATTTATATTATTTTAAAATTAAAAATACATATTTTTTTATGTTATTTTACACTTTTCAGCTTTTTTTACGGAACACTTCTAATCAATAAGCTAGCTTATAAGCTATCAGCTAATTTATAAGCTAATTTTTTTGAATAGAGCCAAAGTAAAAATTAAAATAAATAATGAATAGACAGTCAAGCACGTTAATTATAAATTAAAGTTTTCTGATAAATTAATTTATGATACTATATATTCTGTTAAATACACACACTATTTAATTTTTTTAATTTTTTATAAAAACATTATTAAAATTAAAATTTCATAACTTTTTAAGTATATAAAATAGGCTATAAAAAATTAGTTAGCCTGTTTAAGACGAGGGGCTAGAACTAGTAAATATTAGATATAAACTTCATATTTTTTTACTCATTTATAGTTGATAATGACAGACCAACTCGTTTGATAATAAAAATTTTGAGCATGGACACAAGCAAAGCAACAGGACAGTCGACCAAAAAGTGTGACGAATAATCATAATGGTACGAAGTACTGAATGGGCGATGCACACCAATTCGCTATGGATCTAACTAGCAAGGAGGAATAGCCGTATGAATGTGAAGCCAAATTCAAAGTTGGTGAGAGAATAACCTGAGACCTAACAGATGGTAAATGCATAAACAAGACATCACTCTTGCAATCCGCAAGGCTATATTCAGCGATTAATTAGCAGGTTTTGTCACGAGATGATAGAAATATTGTATTTTATATATTACAGTCTAACACAAATAATGGTCAATAAAATATTGATTCTTTAAAATTATATAATAAAAGTTAAACGATATATGGATATGTAAAATATTGTGTTTTAGTAAAATTTTCTTTACCTATAACTGCTAATTCACTATTTTCTTGTACTTAAAATAGTCAAGTGTCATGAACTGAAAATTTTGTATTTGGATTTGCTCCTTCATGTGTAGGATCCTCTAGTGTTAGATTACAATCATTGGATTTTGTATGTAGTTGCGATATCTTCCTTTTTTTTATTTTATTATTATTTTTTAAAATTACTCAGATCATATTCAACGATCACAATGTAATTTTAAAAACAAAAAAAGTGTGAGAAATCACAACTATTCCAACAACTATGATAAGATCTGGAGCCTTCTGCACGTGTAAGAGATAATTCAAATCTAAAAAATTATACGCATTAAGCTGAGCAAAGAAACTTCTTCTTCAAGTTATAAATATTTTATTATAATTAAAGAAAAGTTCTTTATTTTATGAGCCACTTGACATGACTGAGGTGATAAAAAAGTATTTCCAAGATATGAGTAATGTTAAAAGTTATGTGCTCATGAAACATAAGTTCACAGTATGAGATGTGCCACTACATAAAATATTTTTTAAAAAAATTCATTACTTTTGAGAAAAGTAATTTGAACAATTTATTAGCCTTTTTCCTTTTTTCTCTCACTCTCATTTCTAATCCTTCACACCCTATCAAACATAACCTAAAATTTAAGTGCAATTATTATATTGTTGCTATCAGACTTTTGATCAATTAAAGACATGCTAAGTGTAATTTTTTAAAAATATGATATATTTGTATAACTTAACAGTTCTTTCATATATTTTTTATACATATTATATTAAAAAATTTGATAATAAAAATAAAGTAAGTCTATTGAAAGCTCAAAATGTTTCTACTTGAATTATTTTTAGATTTATGTAAATTATTTTTTATTATCATACACACAAATCCTAAATGATTTAATGATAAAAACACTCAACTTGTTAAGAAGTTAAACTTTCTATTATCTATAGACTTACGCATAAAATTTAAAAGATTACGAATAAGCTTAATTTTTATTTTGACTATTGGGCACTGTGGGGAGTCTTTGTACACCTAGTGTTGCGGTAATTGGATGGATAATGTTACGGAGAGGTCGAGCTTCTCAGTGCTCAACCTCCACCCTCATCAACATGCATTGGGATGTATGTTGGTCATTTTTTTTTTTTCAGGATAAACCTCAAAAACATATGTGAGGAGGAAGGTCGAGCGATGTCATTTTCCTAATTGGATTCAGCAACAAACTTTCAGTTCCTTTTCATGAAAATATTAATGGATATTTGATTTTCTCTTTTTAGAACAAGATACGCAATCGAGTTTTAGTTATTTTAATCTCTTGTTAAAATAAAAAAAAAAGCTAGTTTCTTTTTATGGCACTAAGACAAACTTCAGTTGATCGTACATCTTAGAATAATTTGTGAATTTGATTTAATACCCAGTTTTCCTTTAATTTGAAAACATTACACCGATGTAATCAATTAAAAGATAAAAAGCGAGTATTTTGGTAAAGGACATGCTCAAATCCTACTTGGACACAGTGTCCGTTCTCAGGAGGCTTGTGTTTATGACTGTAGGCTAAACGAGGAAATTTCGTTTCTCTTATGTTGTTTCCAATGATTTATAGATAAGAAACCACACCACCGTGCTAGTATTATCGAAATTAAAATTATACGAGTAAAATTTGACGGACTCAAGTTAAATATATAAGACACTGAAAAACGGACTAGATGTTTGTTCTTATCTGAATCATTATATTTCAAATTTAACAGTTTATATTTTAATATATTTTTAAAAAAGTTAAAATTACTATTTAAAATTTAACAATTTAAATAATTACAATTGAAAAAAGATAATTACCGAATCCATTCTCATAGGACACTGTATATGAATAATTAAATTCCATTAATATATTTATTTATATATGTCTACTTTAAATTAATAACAATAAATTTAAATAAAATCACAACTGAAAAAGCCATAATCTATACTAATATGTACTATTTGGGATCTTGTAGTTTTTTAATCCCAAATAAAATACATGTGTATACAAATGTGATTAATGGCAAAACTAGTATTAAATGTGAAATGCGAATTAAGTGGAGAAGGTATTAACAATATGTAGTTATTAATCTCACTCACCTACAAACAGAAAAAAAAAAGAGTGAATTAAATCAATTGACATCCCAATGTCAAACCGTTATTATTTAATAATATAATATGTTAAGTATATTTACACCATCCATGTTAATGATGTGTTATTTTTTCTGCATTGTAAAAATATGTACGCTTAAATTTGAATATTAATTTTTTGTATTTAAATGAATTTTAGTGTATATATATATATATGTATGTATGTATATACATTGAAAGGAAAGATTGATTTTGAAGGCGGAACACCTTATTTAACTCTTATATTTTCTTTTTTTTCGTTACTAAAAGATGACTAGACTATATTGATATTGTACAAAGGAATTTAATACTTTTAAAATTAAGGGTTTAGACTTTATATCAATATGATTATTATTTTTTTGTATTGGTGGTAGAGAAATAAAAAATATGTATAATATTTATAGTCCAATATTATTCGATTGTATTTAAAGAAAACTTACACATTAAATTTGCATTGAAACAGTAATAACAACATTTTTGAAAATTTTGCCAGCCTTAATAACAAAGACAAATTTCTTTTTTGATTTTCGATAAAAGCGACATTAATTCGAAAATGTAGGTTGAAAGCAACATTTCATGTCATTAAAAGTTAAATCATTTGTTGTAAAATTTTTAACATCGTTTAATGAATAATGAATCTCACATAAACTTCATATATCACAATTATTAAACAGTGCTAAAAAATTTAACATCATTTTATTTCTTTAAGAAAGGAAAAAAAATTTCTTTTTCAACTTTAATGTTAAAAATTCATGATGAATATTGTTCCCTTTTCTCCAATTATGAACTCCCCACGCCTATATATATATATATATATATATATGTATATATTGGTTATGTCCATCTTATTATATTGCATGTTAATCATGTCTTCTGTATAGTTGTTTTAGTAGCACAATGATTTCTAGGAGATAAAAGAGAAGGCAGATTAATTGGAGGGAATCCCATGGCACTGAAATGTAAAATATTTGGATCTTTATTTAGTGGGTTTTGTTTATTATTACTTATTTCATGGTGGTTTTGACTTGGTGTGACAAAGCAAGTCCATTCTTATGTTGTGATAAATTCTCCATGAGAAAAAAAAAAAGATATTTCTGTTATTTAGTGATAAAACTATGAGTCAGATGTGACTGTTGTTTTGCTTACATGACTTTGTCTATAAGTATATTTAAGAGTAGGCAACCATTGTACTTGATTTTTAAAAGTTCTGCTTGCATGACTCTGTTGTACTTGAATAGCATCTAACCTGAAATTATCTAGTTTTTTATCACAAAGAAGGCATGATAATTTCTAGAAAGTCACTAAATAATGCCATCATATGTGGGATTTTCGGTCCTCTTTTAGCCTTGTTGTTGTCCTTTTGCGTTTTTTATCTTTGTTTTCGTTTAGTTCTCTAGTGCTTTATAGTTTTCTTATTTTCTTGTTTTATTTCCCCTTTTATTGCCTTGTTAATTTATTTTAGTTATTGTCTTTTGTAAGTGCAATTGTGGGGAGAAAACAAGAGAAAAATGAGAATCCAGTGGGCGCCAGGTATTTGAACTACAAAGAGCTCTCTGCCCAGTTGGCGCCAGACGTGGCGCTCAGGCGCCCAACCCCATGAACTAACAATAGAAGCTGCCAACCTTGGCGCCCAGGCGCTAAGTCTCGAATCTGCAGCTTAACTGCTTCTTTTGGGGCATTTTGCCCAAAATTTTGGATTGGGAGATTTTTGGGGAGCTTGGAGGCAGCAAGAGAGCAACAACTTGAGCTGGTTAAGGGGGAAGAAGGCCATCTCTCATGGGATTGGTCCTCCTTCCCCCCATCTCTTCTCTTTTCTCTTCATTCTCTTCTCTTTTCATGTTGCATTTTCTTATAATTTGTAGTGATAGCTAGTATGTAACTCAAGGATTGTTATGAGCCCGATTTTAGATTAGGTTTTGTATAATTTCTTGAACTCTTGTAATTATTGCTTGGTTAATACATGTTTATTTATTCCAATCTTAATGCTTTCCTTTAAATTGGCCACTTATTGGGATGATTTGGTGTTTTTACCAAACTTGGGAAAGGGAGGTAAAAACTATACCTAAGGAATGAGTTGCATGAGTTTTTGAACCTTAAAGGAGAGGGGATTGATTTGCTAATATCATAGGAATATAGATATTAGCCTCATATAGTCAAATTAGGGTTTGCTCATTTAATGAACTTGATTTTCACATAAGGAATTATGGAGAATTGGGTTTTATCTTAGTTGAGGTTTGGGAAAATCCTTCTAAGAATATTTGTACCCTAGACTAGCATGTACAATTGATAAAAGCAAGAGTAAGAGGATGATAATGGAACCTATGAAAAATGATGGGTTTGGTGGTTGATGTAATTTAATTTCTTATGAGGTTTTGTTATTGAATGATTCTTCGTAATTGCATTTCGTATTTTGTTGGAGTGGATTTTACGGAATTGAATTGCTCTAAAAATGCTTGATCACCACTTTTATAAGTTTGGTGTTTTTATCTATGGTATGGATAACTAGATATTAATGAGCCCATTGTAACTTCCACCATAAATCGAATTAATCTAGGAATAGATAATCTTATTTATGTGGTTTTATTGAGTTCCTAAACTTAATCACCTACTTGAATGATTGGATTAAGGAATTAAACAAACATTTGAGTTAGGTAGGTTTGTTTCTCCAAGGGATTGGGTTCAAACAATTTTGAGAGTTTAACCAACACCAAAAGGATTTGTAATTTGATTGAATCATTCTGTAGCAACTCAAAGACTCATTTGTCTATGAATTAGTCGGATTAAGAAGTAAATGAAGTCAATCCCATCAATCCTAGGTTATTGTCATTAGGAGTAGCTTAGTTTTAGGTTCTAGATAATAGTTTTAGTTTAATTTGTAGCGTTAGATTCATTTCTCTGTTTAATGATTCGTCTAGATAGCATTTACTTTAGCTTCGCGGGTAGTTGGTACCTCAATCCTCGTGGGAACGATACTCTACTCACTCTGTATTACTTGCACGATTGGTACGCTTGCCAAGTTGTCAACAAGGCACTACAATTTTATTATTATTTTAGTGTTCTTCACTCTAGAGTTATTAATCTGCATGCTCAATTTTGATGACTCTATTGTTATGCTTGCATAACTTTGTCTATAAGTATATTTAAGAGTAGGCAACCATTGTACTTAAGTTTTAAAAGCTATTAATAAAAGTACAAGTTAGTTCTTAAAATAACAAGTTAGCTTGTTGCATGTTAGTTTTATAGTTATGGCTGACTTGAGAGCAAAAATCATTGCTGTTGGTATGACTTGGTGACTGACCATAATATTCATTATTGTTAGATATTACATTGCTGCTGTTGGGGAAGTTTTGTCTAGGCATCATATTAGTAGAAGACCTTATATTGTAGATTTTCATTCTCATAGGGCTTAATTTAGGAGTATGATATATAACAATGACATTGTCTACTGTAACTTAACGAGGATGAATAGGGTTACTTTAGATAACTTATGTGCGATGCTTGATGTTATAGGAGGACTTAAGTCCATGAAAAATATGCTTATAGATAAGCAAGTTGCAATTTTTGCTCACATATTGTCACATCATGTTAAGAATAGAGTCATTTAAGCTGGGTTTAAGAGATGAGGAAAGAGTGTCAATAGACATTTTAATAGAGTATTGAACGCTATGATGCGTCTACGAGGGGCGCTATTCATAGCCCCTGAGCCTGTGCTTGTAGATTCACTAGATCATAGGTGGAAATGTTTCAAGGTAATTGTCTATCTCACGTTTGTTATAATTAGTAGTTTACACTGATTTGGTTTTTGAATGGTGAAAGTGTTGTTTGTTTATAGAATTGTATTGGTGCATTAGATGGAACACACATCGGAATAAAAGTTCCTTCGAAAGACCAGGCAAAGTATCGAAATCGAAAAAGGGCATATTTCCACTAATGTGCTAGGTGTTCGCAATCAAAGTGGACATTTTATATGTGTTGCCTGGGTGGGAAGGGTCTGTAGTTGATGGTCAAATGTTATGTAATGCAGTTGCAAGGAGGCATTGTAACATCTCAGATTTTCTCCTATTAGAGTTATATTTTTTTTATTAAGCTGGAAATGATGTTAAAAAAATTAGTAGAATATACTTTTGGGATGCCTAGAAGCAAGTCATCAAGAAAAGGCAAGAGAAACTAGGATAAATGAACTAATAATAGAAGAAAAATGAAGTTATGAGGAAATTAGTCAACTAATGTAATTAATCAGTCGACTGATAGCATCAGAAAATGATTAGGTTGCTGATATCTACAATCAGTCGACTGATTAGGAGAGATCAGTCGACTGATGATTCTCTGTCATGCTGAAATTTTGGGTTTTGTAGCAATTAGTCGACTAATCGGGTTGAATCAGCTGACTAATTTCAAATCAGTCAACTAATCATGAGAAATCAGTCGACTAATCGCCTGCTGGAGTGAGAAAGTAAGTAGGTTCCAACTGAAAAATTATTAAGAAATTGACTAGAATGCCCCTAATATGCCAATGAAGCTTAGAAACATGAGAATAGGGGTAAAAGAGGGTTTTCCATGATAAGAAGACTCTTGAAATCCTTTAAAAATAAGAAAAGAGAGAGAAATGACATTTTTTCTGAAAATTAGAGAAGAGAGAGAGAGAGAGAACATGGAGAAGAAGAAGAAGAGAGAGAAGAAGCTCCTAGTTGGGTTTCTAACAAAGAAATGACTAAAGGTAAGCTTCCTAACTTAATTCTCCTAGTTTGGATAGATTCTAGTGCTTGAGAATTCATAGAATAGTCATTTTCAGACTAAGAGGAAGAAAATAGAAGAAAGGGAAATCCAAAAGTTGAGGAAGCAAGTGGAGCTAAAGAGAAACTAAGAGAGAATCCTCAAGTTTCAGCTATTAGGAAAAATCCAAGGTAGCTAGTTATTTATAAAAGCAATTTAATTTCAGTTATTTATCATGCTTGTGTATGATATGTTATTGTTTTATGGTAAAGCTATCCATGAATGTTTGAGAACATGTTTCTTTTGAATATGGGACTTGACTCCTCATATGATGTAGTAATTCCTCAAAGGATGAAGAGTTATCTTCATACGAAAGCTAAAAAGCAAGTTAATTTAGTTATTTATCATATTCTTCATGACTTAGGAAGTATAGATATGTGAAAGTTCTGCATGAGAACATAGAATCAACTTTCTCTTGAAAGGTAAAATTTATGTCTTTATGGGATGACAGAACCATAAATCCCTCATGAGATGACAGAAATACCTCATAGGATGTATAAATTCTTATGGGAAGACAGAACTCCAGAAATTCCTCGTGAGATGATAGAAATTTCTCATGGGACATTGAGTACTTTTCCTGAGAATGTAGCTAAAGTAACTAAAGTAGCTAAAGTAGCTAGAGTAGTTAGGTAAGTAAAGTAAGTAAAGTAGCTAAAGTAACTAAAGTAGCTAAAGTAACTAGAATAGCTAGAGTAGCTAGAGTAGCTAAAATAACCAAAGTGGCTAAAGAAGCTAAAGTAGCAAAAGAAGTCAAATAATAGTGCACTATATGAGAAAGAAGTTAAGACACGAGTTAATTGCTAGTATATTAGTTATATTTCATGGAATGAGTTTCCTACTAAGATTGCTTTTATGATAGTTCTTTTATGTTCATGGAAGTTATTACTTTTATGACTGAAATAGTTATTGAAATGTTTTCTCTAAATAAACTAACTACTGAGATTATATATCTCATGTTTTATGTTTTAACTAACCATTTTAGGGTTTGAAGTTGAGTAGAGAAGCAAGAGGTAGTAAGAAACAAGTTATCATAGTTGCTAGATAGTTTCATAGAAAAGAAATGTAAATTTAATTTCCTATGTAAGCCCTTAGAGATCTATGCACAATTTGTGTATATGCATAGAAATATAAGTTTCATGTAAGTTCATTGTATTGTAGCTTCATTCTATAAGAGAAATTGCAAAGGAGAGTTAAAAAAGTGTTGTAGATTGTGTGCATAATAAAACTAGATAATTTCACCATGTTTCCAAGTTAACTTTCTCTAAAATTTGAAGTTCATGGCACATCAGTCGACTGATGTCCCTTAATCAGTCGATTGATATCCCTCGATTTTAGACATATATAATTCATAAGACTATCAGTCGACCGATAGCCCCATATCAGTTGACCGATTGCTTGCTGCCAGTTCAAAATTGTATCTTGCAAAAGTTTTCAAGTTGCCTTATTTTTATATAATCATATATTTTGCAAGACTTCCCAAAAAAGTTTTCATGGTTTTAACCATAAGTTTCACAAGATCTTTATTACAATTTTCTTAAATTGTATTAAATTAGTATAATTTTAGCAGACGTTACAGGCATGGGTTGAGAGTTATCCCGGGTTAGCACCATATACAACATAGACAACTTAAAAAGATTAACTATTATCTACTAATAAATGATAACCAAAATATTTTGCCAGGATGTTATTACTTGGTGGATAGGGGGTACACGAATTGTGAAGGGTTTTTAGCACCCTATAGAGGACAACACTTCCATATAAATGAATGGGGAGTGGGTCGTCGTCAATCAGCAAATGCTCGTGAGTTTTTTAATATGAAACACTCTTCAGCATACAATGTAATTGAGAGGTGCTTTGGGTCGCTGAAAATGTGTTGGGCAATACTTAGAAGTCCATCGTATTACCTAGATATAACTCAAAACAAGAGTATAGTTGCCTGCTGTTTACTCCATAATCTCATCATGCATGAGGATTTTGTGGATATATTCGAACATGATCACGATGACGCCAATGGAGATCCACTCAGGGACAATGATAATGTCAATGTAATTGAGCCAACATATGCTTGTAGCTAGTGGAGAGATAACTTGGCAAATGAAATGTATTATGAGTATACCAATTGGCGAGGATGAGATTATTTGTAGACTATTTTCTGTTTGTAGACTACTTCATGATGTTGTAGACTATTTCGTGCTGTTTCTTAAACGTTGTATTGAGATATTTATAGTGTTGTATTGACATATCTATTTTTATATATGCATTGTTGTTCATGTTGTTGTTATAGTCATATTGTTACCTAGCTAGTTCATTTATATATGTTACGTGATGCTAGTGGTTTGTCTTTTAAATATTGTTTTAATTGCTAATTGTGATGTTTGAAGTATATCACGTCTTTCCATTGGACACTGGCACAATATGCCATGCTTGTGAAGTGCCTTATTGAATTGCATCAAAAAGGCGAATACATAGGTGACAAAAATTCGCAAAGAGGGTACTTGCAACGTTTGGAGGACATGATGGCTACGAAGGCTCCTGGTCAAGGCAATAAGAGAAACCCACATATATCATCCCATATTAAGACTTTAAAAGAATAACTAGAATGCGGTCTATGACATTATATATGGACCGAATACAAGTGGGTTCAGGTGAGATGTTGAAACAAAATGGGTTGCCTACCTACTGGTAACACCATATTTATACTTTTTGGTGACTGTTTATTAATTGTAATTGTTGTTTGCATTTTTTTTTGTTGGTTAACTGCAGTCCCACAAGAACAGAGGTATGTGTATACATTAGCCTTTTCCCTTATTTGATGAGTTGACGTCCGTGTTCGAAAAGGATCATGCATCTGGAAGGGATGCACAGACTTATGTTGACATAACACAAGATATAGATACACAAGCCAAAAAGGAGGTCAATGGCAATCCTAATGTGCAAGATGAGTCTGCTGTGTCTGAAATGCCTCCATCTGATATGCCCTTCTTTGATATGCCTCAAAACAATAATACTGAGGCCACATCCCAATACCCCAATTTCCCTTACCATTATTCAGTTATTACTTATCAGTTAGCACATCAAGTTCACCTCTCGCCGTTCTCAAGCCTTTTTACTTTTTAGCCCCATTTGCACATGGAGTATATGAGATTCTTCTTTTTTTTTTAGATGTGAGATTCTAAAGCCAAGTAAGACAGACGAATCCAGATTATAGACAATAAAAGACGGTTTTTTTAATGCTAGTCCAAGTGTTAAATTTAGTATAATATTTTTATTTATACTTTAATAATAGGGCAAACGAAAGTGTCGTCGTTAATACCACTATGCGCCTTAATTGGCTAAAATATTTATTACGGTCCTTGTTAAAATCTCAAAATTCCTGTAAAATTAAATTTCATCGCTTAAATTATACGCTTTAGCATAAACAATGACTATTATCAACTTATCTAAGATACTCAAATTGTATTATTATAATTATCTTTTTCTTATAACATTAATCTTGACAAAATTTTATTGTAATTTTTTTGGAAGCTATAAATTTGCCCCATTGCCTGCCTATAAATAAAAGAGTTCGAGTTTAGAAAATTAAACTCATTTAAAAAATGTCTAAATGGTCTAATTTTACGATGTTTGCAGGTCGGCTCGTTTATTTTTTGTTTTATTTTTGTACAAAATTGTAGTATTTTGTATAAATAATCTAACTTGATCATATTTTTATATTTTATAATATTATAATTAATAAATATAGTAAATTTATATATGAAAAATTTTGTAATTTTTAAAAAATAAATATAGAGTTTTCAAATTTAAATATAATATAATTAATTTTAAAATAAAATATAAAAAGTTAAAGTTATTAATTATTTAAAAATATTAAAAATTAAAAAAAATAAAATTATATTATTTAAATATATAAAAAATAGTGGACAACAAATTGATCTGTTTTGATCAATGGATAATGATAAGCAATTTTAAATATTTAATTTAAGAATCATTTATACACAAATTTTTTTGTGATCGATCGAGGTTTAATCCACTATGCCTGCACATCGGTTTGTTTATTAATTGTACAAAATTGTAGTATTTTGTATAAATAATATGACTTTACCATATTTTTATATTTTATAATATTATATTTATATATATAGTAAATTTATATATGAAAATTTTTGTAATTTTAAAAAATAAATATAGAGTTTTCAAATTTAAATATAATATAATTAATTTTAAAATAAAATATAAAAAGTTAAAGTTATTAATTGTTTAAAAATACTAAAAATTAAAAATAAAATTATATTATTTAAATATATAAAAAAGAGTGGACAACAAATTAATCTATTTAGATAAACGGATAATGATAAGCAATTTTAAATATTTAATTTAACACTCATTTATACACGAATTTTTTTGGGACCGATCCATTTATTAAATGTATGTAATGGACCGAACTATTTGATAATATATTGTTTAGTGATAATGAATTTAAAAAATTCTAATTATCCTTTTAAAATGGAAATGACAGAAATAGAAAGCACGTGAGCAGCGCTGGGTGAGGGTGCGTGTTGGGAAAGCAAACTTATCATGATTCATGTGTAGTGTCACTGGATTATTAACGATGTTGATTAAAAAAAAAAAGAAAAAAAAAAAGAACAAGTTGGTTGGTGGGTTCCACTGCATCCTCCTAAGCGCGTGAAAGTGGTCCCCATCGTTTGGTTGTTCAAACTCAATCGGATAAATCGCGTGTTGCGGAGTGCGGTGTAGCTTTTCGAAGGGGACTACTTCTTTGACCGTCCTCACCTTTGCTTTTCTTTCTTTCTTTCTATTTTTAGCTTTTCTCTTAGTCGCCGACTTTTTAAAAGTCTTTTTTTTTTTTAATCCTCTCTCCCTCTCTTCGTAATGTTTATTCTTTTTCATCTTTATACTTGCACTTAAGAACTTTAATATTCTCTGAATTATTGTCCTTGGCAACCAGAAAAATACAGTTGAAAAGTTCAGACTTTAATTATGAGTTGGCTTCTCTAACAAATCAAGGATTTAAAATCGTGGCTTCTATTAAGAATAAACTACCTATAAGGCCGAAAGAAGACTTGTTGACATGTCGTTGACTTGTTAAAAGTTTTAGTGTCAAAATAGCTGTGGGTTATAGGTCATATCTGTAAATAAGCGATTTTTGATTCAAAAAATTAAATCTGTTTATTTTTTATTTTTTATTGTTTAAAAATTATATTATTTAATATAAATAATCTCATTTTATCATATTTTTATATTTTATAACATTATATTCAATAAATTAGTAAATTTTGACATGAAATTTTGTAAATTTTTTAAAATAAATATAAAATTTTTATATTTAAATATAATATAATTAATTTAAAAATACAAAAAATTAAAGTTATTATTTATTTAAAAACATTAAACAATTAATTTTTTATTTGTATAAATTATATTTTAATAAAATATTAATTTTTTAATTATATTATTCAAATATAAATTTTTTAAAATAGTATCTCACGGGCCGACTCGTTTAGGTTTGCGATTTATAATAATGCGATTTTAGACATGCAATTTGAAGTCTGTTTATAAAGAGACTGACTCATAACCGTCTCATTTATCTCTAACCCACAATTAGACAGTTCGGACTAGCCAATTTGATATTACTAGTTAAACAAATGATTCCAATAAATGCAATTTGCGGGAAGGTATTTAATTATTTTTTTGTCGTGGTAATTTCAATTTGTTAATAGTTTTGGAATAGCATTGGAAACCAAAAAAGAAAATTGCCGGGCAGTGCCGCTTGGCGCCGGCAATACCAAAACAACACAACCCAAGCTTTGCAGTTAATTTAGTTGATACAAAGTACAAACGTGCAATTAGGAAAACATTCCGCGTCGAAGTGTCCAATGGCAATGACGGATTTGACCAGATATGAAGTTTCAATCTTTTTAGACTGTGGGTCTTAATGAATAAGCATCTTTAATCAGTTGTAACAATACACCAATTCATATCTTATGAATGTTTTTGTCTGGCCTGTTTTGTGAGGAATTTTGTTGCGCTCCCGGAATGAAATACACATTGTTGATCCGTACGAGTTATCAGGGCCAACAATGTTGGTTTACTCGAAAAATATTTTTGGTAAAAAAATTGTAGTAATTCATATTGGATGATTTCAAACTTTTTAAATATTTATATGGGTGGTTAATTCATTGATTTCTTGATGTCCAATATTTGGGATAGATTTCCGTTGATATTTGCCTGGGCTAAAATGCTCGATCTCGTGTCGTTAAATTAACCTGCGTGATTATGTGGTCAGTTTTTTTTAACTGATTGTACGAAAATAATTCATTTTTGTAACTCAAGAAATATGGATTGGGGTATTATATGTTTCGGGCCAACATTCAAGTCTCCAGTTATCATTATTTAAGAAAAAAAAAGGAGTCATTTAAAAACAAGTTGAGCAAAGCAAGTCATTGATTGATTTCACAAAAAAAAAAATTGTGAATGTACTATCAAAGTAGATTTGATTTAATAGAAAGGATTAATTTTTTGATCAGGTGATGAATTATAGTTTGGATTTTTACTAAAAAAAAGTTTTCACATTCAAATTTCTTTTTACGATTTTCGAGTGTATAAAATTTTTGTGTCCATCTAGATTGTTATATGATCGCATCTAATGACTTATAATTTTTTTTTTTTAAAAATAAAATTGAAAAGTGCGAAAAAATCTAAATCATTGAATAAGTTCATTCAATAATCCAAATGATCAGAAACATAGGAAACTCCAAATTATAGTAAAAGATAACTGTTTATAAAAAAAGAAGAAGAAGAAGAAGTGAACATACTCTATTGGAACCAGTAAATAAATGGCATACATATTTACTTCACTAGCAATAAACTTGTAAGCCCGTTTTCCGGTGCTCTTATTATTTATAAACAGCAAGTACACAATTTTATTTCAAGAGCCACTAACATTAAGCATCATAATATTAAGCACTGCATAATTTGATGCATCACGTAGAGCAGTTTAATTGAAATATGACAAATTTGCACTGTATTTTGCCCGTGTAATTTAAGAGTGAAGAGCGAACCAAATCTAAATCAATATCTCTATTAGTGAAGCTCTGACAGTTTAAAACCAAATGAGAGCAACTTAGTACATCCGTGCTCAGCATCATGTGCTTTCACTCGCTTTTTGCCCTGATACAACAGGCTCCAGTGCTTCTCTCAACTCAGCCATCTTCACATGAACGTGTTCCCCAAAAGCAAAATGAGCCCAAAAAAAGTTAATCTAAATAATAATAAAAGAAAGGCAACTTCAACTATAAGGATCAGTTAGTCATTAACCTGCGGAGAAAGACAATAATGATCATATCATAATTAATTTCTTAAAAACAAAATGCTGATTTTATATGGGTTCAATCTATTAAGAGATTTTTTTTTGGGTTACTATTTGTATATATCAATTTTTTTTTATTTTTAGTTTAACCAATAAATTATTAAAAATATAATCTAACTTGATATATAACATAAAAAAATTCAAATATACAATCCCTCTGAACACAATTGTAGTAAAATATTCTTGAAAAATTTAACAGTAAATTGCGCCTATTTTGTTTTTGTCATTGGGTATTTGATGTGGGCTATGAACAGATAGCAAATACTGGAGTGCAGATTCAACCTTCATTGGAGGTTGAGGCCCATTAAGAATGCAGCCCATGATAGTAGGCTGAGGCCCATTAAGAATGCAGCCCATGATAATACGTAGGCCCATTAAAACTCAGCCTCCCATTCTCATTCTCGAGGGAGACGCGAGAGAGAGAGAGAGAGAGAGAGAGAGAGGGGGGAAAAAAAGAAAAAAGAAAAAAAGAGACAGTTTCGCAGACGAACGAGGCATTCGACGGTGGAAGAACGATACTCTTGCGCAGGTGCCCAACGTCTATGGAGGAGTCAATTCGAATCCGAAAATTTGAAGAACTTCTCACAGTTACTGATTTTGAGACCCTCATTGAACCAAGAAATGTTCCTGCTGTAAATACGCTCATCACGCCAAGTTTTCACTTCACTTTCTTACCAAAAGTTTGGATAGATAAACAAATCAATTATCTGTTTCGATTTGTTGCTTATTTGGGTATTTATTGTTGCTTTTTAAACTGAGAAGGTGTTTAGTGGATGCATCAAGGGTTGGATAGCGTTCTCTAAGTGGAATCCATCGAATGGAGGCCTTGACTACTTGCAGGTTCATCTTTTACTTTACTATTGTGTATCTTCCGTAATCCGTATAGAATACGTGTGTTTTCCTACGTTTTTTCCCATCAGAAGTGCACTCTCCGCTTTCCCAGAGCTAATATTTGATCTTGAAAGCAAGTAGGATACAGCAAAAACTTCAGTTTAATCATAGCTACTTAGTTTTTATATGCATAGCTAGTGTTAATTCAAATGAAAAGATTGCCCTTTGAAATTTGAATTGTCCTGAAGTTGACTTCGCTTGCATTGTAAGTTTTGATGGGTGAGCTATCACTTGCATCTTATAGATTAAAAAACGCACCTGGATATTCATTGTTTTAGAGTATTTGATAGTCTTTTTATTTATTAATATTACTATTTCTGCTCTGCTTCCAATTTAGGAACGGATAGGCTCTTCCATGGTGGAGGCTATGCTATCTCAATCCGCCCCGGTCTTTTATGGTGATATTGGAAGCCATGAAAGAGTTATTATCTATAACCTCCAATTTTACGTTGTAACTTGGTACTTATATGGTGGTACTAATCCAATCACCTTATTTTCCATCACTTGCAGGTTCCTCTACCATTTTCTGTTTTCATTGGTTTTTGTAAGAAACGTATAAAAAATAAGGATGGAGGCCTTGATGCTTGTTTTGGGCCAAAAAGACATGATCTGGCGGGTTCTGATACCGAACATGGATATTTGCCTTTGGAAGATGTTGCTGAACAAATTTATTTAGCGCAGGTTGAAAATTCAAGAGCTATGACATGATGGGTACCTTTTTTATTGGTTCACAAAAGAGCTTATTATTGTTCTTGACAAATATACTTAGCTCTTTTCATTTCTTTATATTGTTCAGTAATTAAATTTGTTTTTGTCTCTAGTTCCATAGTCTTTGAATGAAATTTGGTGACATGTAATTCAGGTGCCAATTATGAATAGTAATCACGAGGACAGGGCTCAATTGGAAACTTTGAGGGAAGACATCCAGACAGTTAGTCCATTTCTTAATCCTACCGTTCTGTTATGTATTTATATATACATATTATGCATTTTTTATTCATAGAAAGCTTATTAATGCTATGTGTTTTCTGCAGCCTCCAATTTTGGAGGCAAAAGAGCTATCTTCTATCAACTTGTGGATGAACAATGCTCAAGCTAGATCAAGTACTCACTATGATCCACATCATAATCTTCTGTGCATAGTTTCTGGCCGCAAACAAGGTAAATGATGTTTTTTGTTCCTTTTGGTGTACATTTTTTTTTTCTTCTTTTTACAGTAGTGGTGAAAATCCTTGTCAAGGAGTATGCTATCCGATATCTACAAAATTTCAATAGTTCTTAATTCTTATGGTTTGCTGATGTTTTAATCTAGTTAATGTAACTCTAAGGTAATATGATAGGTAGATACATCTCCTGCTGGAGTCTTGGAACTTTCTATCTGCCCTTTGTCAACCTACTTTAGAGGATTTATCTGTTTTTATTCTCATTGGGGGATGGAATGTTGGAGGAACAGATTCAACTCTGGCCATCAATTTCTGTTTAGCATAACTGTTATATTTGGCTTTACTTTTTCAAATGATTAATGCTAACTAATGCTGGAAATTATTAACCAAAATGCAACATTGAATTCATTACAGTGCTTTTATGGCCTCCTTCTGCTAGTCACTCACTATACCCAATGCCTATATATGGCGAGGCTTCCAATCACAGGTATGCTACAATCTTTACTAATAGTGGAAAGAAATTTTGGTTTTCTTTTGCCTACCCATAGAATATATAGCAGCGAATAATTCTTTTACATTAAGCTCTTTGACTTGAATTATTTTAGATTTTGAACCTAAACCATATTCTTTGTTCTCCTAATTAAATTCATGGGGCAGTTCCATTCCTCCAGAAAACCCTGACTACTCTCTTTATCCAAGGGCAGAAGGTTCAATGGAGTTTGCGCAAAGAGTTGTTCTTGATGCAGGCGATGCACTTTTTATTCCTGAAGGCTGGTAAGGATTAAGTCTATTTTTTAACAAAAGATCTTTGTGAAAAGTCTCTGTCAGTTCTTGGTAGATTCTTCCTATCCTCAACCAGGAAAAATAGACTAGACTGATTGATTATGGAAGGAACTTTCTTCATGCCCCTACTTTCTCATTGCTTTCTCAACCGTCTACCTACCTGTATGTCCGTAATATGAACCCTAACAGAATGTCAAAAATCAAACAAACATCAGAAATAGATGTTATAAATAAATTATTTATATTGATTGGAAGTTTAATAGAAGTTGATTAGCATGAGTTGTTCATCCTTGAGAAATTTTAAAAATTAGTGAGATTTTGTTTTCTATTTTTTGTTTTTTGTTTTTGTTTTTGTGTGTGTGTGTGTGTGCATGTGTTAATTTCATGTGTGTTATTTGCTGTAGGTTTCACCAAGTAGATAGTGATGATTTGACTATTGCTATTAACTTTTGGTGGAGATCCAATTTAATGTCTTGCATGTTGGAACACATGGATGCATATTATTTGCGCAGAATATTGAGAAGGTATTGATGATGTAGTTCTTTCTTAAAAATGCATCAGTTGAGGAGACGCTTATGTGATAAACTGACTTCTGAATGTTATATTTATTTCACATACAATTTGCCTGACAATCCAATGGATGCAATTGAAGATTGATAGACAAAGAAATGGTATGTGCTTCACTTACATTATTCATTTACTGCATAAATAAGCAAGCTGTGCCTAATTTGCATTTCATTTTGTCAAGTGGCAGGATTTGGAGGATAGATATTCCTGACCATTTATAACTTTTCTTTACTTTTTCATTTGTCTACATGTATGCATCTCGTGTATGTTGTTAACCCGTCTTAAAATTTCATCACCATATGAGTTGCTTCTTTAAGTGCCCCATCTTTCCTGTCCCTTTTTTGTTGGCTGAGTATCCCTTACTGGAGTAAAATTTTTGGACTTCAAAGGACAAGTTCATCATCATATGTGGGATAACTCTTGTAGATAAGGTTGAATATTTATGGCTGATAAAGTAGTAAGTATAATTCTTATGAACATCCCTTATCATAAACCTTTCACCCTCTTTCTTGTGAGTGGAGAAGGGGGCTCGGTAGCTTTTTCCTTATGCATTGGTGAGCCTAAGTCATCTGGTTGTTTTGGTTTTCTCCCTTTTCTTCATCAATTACAATTTTTTTTAAGGGGCTTCAGTTTGTGATGGATATTTTTAATTTAGGACAGGACCAGCTACTGCATAAGTCTGGGATGAGTAAAACAAGGATGTGCGTATACAAGCAGCCTAATAATAGACAAGCAGGTCAGTTAATTATAAGATGGCTGAAATATGATAAATTGATGCCATAATTTTCTATGTTTGTCTCCTTGCAAGAGAAAGATTTTTGCAACTTATCTTTTTCCCTGTGGCTTTCTAATGGCATTGAATCTGATTGCCAGATCATGGTGATGACAGTGATAGTCTGACGTTAAAGGGGATGAATTTAAAAGAGAAAAGATTTCAAGAGGGGAACATGTTGCATGAATTGGAACCTGCTGCTGCTCAGGTGCTTCATGAACTTGTTTCTTTGGTTCACAACAGTGTTAGTGTTGCTAGTCAGGAACAGCAAATGCTGTCGGCTTCAATGAATGATTCTGAGCCTGGAGTGAATGGTGAATGCAAGAAATTATTGACGGCTAACCTGAATGATGATCCAGTGGCTAAAATTCTCTGGGATGTTGAACCACAAACTCTCCAAAATGTCTTTCTTGCTATGGCTGTGAGTTTGTCCTCTTCTTGGAAGCTTACATATCTGAGAAAAACCTGGTCTTCTTTAGACACTTCCTGGTATTTTTAACTGTGATTTTGGTGTTAGTATTATGGTTATTCAAAGGTATAAATCAATATGAAGGCATTATTACTTGATTATATTAATGGAACCCTTCCTTGCAATTGACTCTATTTTTGTTATTTTACTCACGTTTTGGAATGATATCATGGGATTTCTTTCCCATCAGAAAATGTATTGTTAATTGCTGCTTTTTCTTTGCCTCTCCTGTGTTCTTTAATTAATCATATTAATGCTTGGGGTAGTTGAGTTTGATCATTTTTGAATCTCTAATTCTGTTAGGTGCATTATGGTAAATTTCTTCAGTTTTATTTTATTGTGCATTCTGTTGGTCTTCCTGGTAATAATGATATTGAAGCTGCTGAAGCTTTTGCACATCAGAAGTTATAACTGAGTGCATATAAGCTCCTTGTTTTCCATCTATAGATGGTAACAAATTGTTAAATTGTTTCAAGTCAATATACATTCTTTTGGTTTCAATTTCAAGTATGTTTTATTATGATTATTTAATATTTTCAGCACAACTTCCCAAGGACTTTAGAGGCTCTTGTACTGCATGTACTTTCACCTATGGGAGCAGAAATCCTTACACGAAAGTTTGATTACATGGACCAACAAACCCTAGAGAAAGATCGGTAATTGCTCATATTTTCATGTATGTTCCATGCCAATACTTGTTACATAGATAACATCCAGTTTTCTTAACTAACTCTGTTATTGTTATGACTTTCAATTGCATGAATAGATTCTATGAGGTTTTTTACAGTGCATTTGATGACCAATGCACAGCAATGAATTCAATTCTGAAAGGAAAGGAGTCTTTTTCTCAGCAGGTAACTGCAGTGATCTGGCTTGAAATTTTCTTGTCAAATTTAATTTTCGGCATTTATCCTTTTAGTATGATGAATTTGATTTTTCTATGAGCTTCAACATTTTAAAGACTTTTAGAACTAAACTTTTTCCTTATTCTTTTTGGATGCAATGAGTCATTTGATAGGCTTTAAAAGTGCTTAGTATGAAAATACATCTGAGCTGGTTCATATGTTAGTTTACTAGGGTAAAATAAATTTGTTTGTAGCAGTAAACTTCCTTTTGTTTTCATTGTTGCTGTGAATCCCTAGTAGTGCAGAAAGAACCGAACTAGATCAAAATCAGTTTGTCTACACGCAATGGAATTATCAACTATTCACTCCCTGTTGTCATTATAATTTACTTCAGATTTTTATTTGAGCATTATATTTGGTGCTTCCTTTGCTAGTTCCAACGCATGAAAAAATTATTTGGTTGTTGCAATTTGGTGTCAGACTTACATGGATGTTCTAGTTTGTGTACATCACGAAACTATTCTCAGTCCAGTTTTGTTTGCAGCTAAACCAATCATGGCCAGTATAAAGGCAGAACCTATGCCTGTTACTTGTGCTGTTATCATGTGACTAGAATTGCATGATTTAATCCTCAATACGCATCTAATTTCATGACTTTCTTTAACTTTTCTTCTGGCATTTGGCGCTTCATCATGTCTATTTATTTTATGACTTGCCCAGCCTTAACATCTAACACTTTTTATACACTTCTTCAAACTAGATTCGAATTCATTATAATTTTTTTGACCAAACAACCTTTTTTCTTGGTTTCCCAGTATCAAGTGATCCAGACATTTTTTTCTGTATTGTTTCTTTAACTTTATTCCCTCCCCCCTCTTCTCCCTTTGAGATGTAAAGGTTTTCAAATATACTTTGATGATGACATCTTTTTTCAATTTTCTCTATCATCATTATTATATCAGTGCATGGGTCTCTGGCATTGGTTGCCCTGCATGTGCATTGAGACTTTAGTTTCACTTTCATCCCCGAGAGAATATGCAATTGGATGGTGAGATCGTAGTTTTTTGAGCAAATAAATGCACTCCTTTTGTTGTAAAGATGCAAATCAGATTAATTTATGCTAATCATTCAAGATACTTAATTCCTTGGGGAAATATCAAATATGTGCAGCACACCGTTGCAGTGATTATGATGAAAATATTATCCCAAAAAAAAAAAGATTATGATGAAAATGGTCACTTTTTTCCCCTCCTGTATGTTTCAGGCATTTACGAATGTATTGGATAAATATGTGGGAGTGAATCCGGAAAGTTCAAAACCAGGGTTCAAATGAGATGGCTGGTGGTGTAAACTTTACGGACGAATTGGCCCACCGGGAATCTCAGTGGAGCAAATTGATGCATATTCGAAACTGAACGTTTCTTTCCGCCTGGGTCTGTACTTTAATTTGTCAGTCCTCTACAGTTCAGTGGATTATGATTACTACTTTGAATATTGCTGTATATGTCGGTTGCATACACGCTATCTGATCAATGTGTTTTTGACTTAATAATATAAATATATAATAGATCGAAATTATATTGGGGGTGGTTCAATAACTCCATGATTCGTGTTTCCTAGCTGATAAACAAAATAGCAAGTTTGGACTGCGCAAAATTTTTTTTTTTTTGGACAAAGACTACCCATAGTTAAACAAGGGTCCTAAATTCGAAGAGGATGGGCTTTTCTCATGAAAATCAAGTTTCACCCCTGAAACTTCTAATTAACCTCTGCAGAGTGGTACAAATATAGACCAGAGACTGGCATGCTTGGATAAAATTTTGGGAATATCGTATAAAGTACGGTAATGCTCATTTTTATCGCCCCAGGCATATTCGTATATGGTTGCAAGCAGACTAGTGTTAAAAATAGCACTTAAAAAAACTCGGTTTAGTTTGCCGGCATTGTTGTAGAAGATATTTTACATTGGTGTGGAAAAATTGAAGCTTGAAAAAGATACATGGAGCCTCAATCAAAGCCCTCAAAGTTCCATTAACAATTATGATACCTAGTGAGTGGGAAATAAAAAATTCGACACAAAGAATATCACCGTCCAAACTACCTTATAGTGTCGTCTAGTTGCGATTATTAGCTGTGTGCCATGTTTATGCAGTAGATGATCTTATGTGAGGACTGATGTAGAAGGAAAAAAAAAAGTGAGAAGCAGGGAAAAGAAAGTTTTGGTAATAATTAGAAATTGAAGGAAGAAAAAGAGGAAAAAGGGAGTTAGGTTAAGAGGAGATTCCTTAGTGGAAGATGACATATGCAAGTATGTTTGAGAGAGAAAGATGAGGGAGGGAATAGAAGGGAAGGGAGGCTTTTGGTTTGTCACTTTGTGCAGCGGGGAGGGATATGAAAAGAGGCAGTCTTTTTAAGTAGGCAATTGGGATGTATAGTACCTTAACCCTGCAACTTATAAATATACTTTCTAAAAGCTCGGACATACCATAACACCCAAAACTTGCTTTTGTTAATCCCTAGGCTCTTTCTTTCTTCCCCTCTCTTGCAGCGAGTGTACTGTTTTAGTGACAATGAACTTTCTCCGTCCCTTTTGTTAGCCTAAGATGCTGATTGCTGAGCATGGAACTGCAACTTTAATGCCATCTTAATGCGCTCCGAACAATTCACACACATCTCTCTGCTTTCATTACGCACTTCCTCTTGATGCCATTTTCGAAATACATTCCAATTTGAGAAGCTTTCCAACCACTCCTAACAGCCAAATTAAGTTCTAACACTTCAATTATTTGGAAAATAATAAACAGCTAGATTTGAACTCTTTCAAAAGGAGAAAAAAGGGGGGGGGGGGGATCCTCTGTCTATATTCATACAAGATATGTAGGTTCATTCGAAGCATAATTGGTAAAACTTTGCACAGAATTTGATAAAGGGTTCACACTTCACAGGAAGGCTGAGCCTGAGAACAGTAATTTAAAGCTTTGGAGCATCTTTTTGACAGCCGTTGACATTTTTCTTCCTCTTTTATTTTCACCTCTCTTCTTTATCTTTTCCGTTTGGTTTGGCACCACCACACATATTGGTGTCGGACCACCTTCACACTCCGCACAAATTCACATAACACTATCAACTTAGTTTCCCTTTTTACTCACGCTTACAGCAGGTTTTATACCCTCCTTCCTCCTCTTTACAAAAGGCTCTCCATTTCTTCGAAACTATCCATTTTTTTTTTGCCCCTGCTATCCCTTAAAAGAAAAAGTGACAAGGAAAAAGAATTTCTCGGAGTTTGATTTTGCACTTTAGGTAATTCCTGTGCCCAACATTTCGCCAAGTTCTCAAACCATAGTTTGTTTGTTCGGGTTCTTCCTGTCATGGTTAAGTAAAAGATTTCCTTTCCTATGACAATGAGCATATATGGTCATGCATGTATACATAGACATAAACTTTGATAAACCCCTATGAAGAAACACTTTCTTATTTGGCATTTTAGAATTCTTAGCTTGGTTGCATTATCTTTAAACCTTTAAACTTTTTCAGTCCTAAACTGTATTTTAGGGGACCCATATAAACAAACATATCCTATATAGTATATATAGTTCCTATGGATTGGAGGGTGAATATATATTATCATCACTTTTTGATGACTCACGGACCAGGATTTGGAGAGGTGCTGAGCTGTTTGGTTCTGACTGTCATTTACAAAAAGTTGTTTAGGTTACTTTGAGAAATATGAATAATGGCAGAATTGACCCTTGTGGAGCCAAGCCAAGTCTCGCATAGATAAAGACAAAAGCTAGGGTTTTGAAGCCTTGTGGCTTTTAGCTGCTAAATCCAAAATAGCGTCACTTCTTTTGGAGCACAACCTTCACAGTCTACGTCCTTCGCTATCCCAAAACAAACTTCAACCAAGTTGTGCATATCATGTTCCAAATCGCAAGCTCCACCATGGTAATTAATTACATCGCTTTCAGTATAATTATTAAAAAAAAAAATAGAAGCGGTGGGTTGGGGCTAAGGGCACTTACGTAAATCCAAAAGTAGTATGGTGTGTCTCTGCCGACATGTGATCACCATAAGTGATCATCTCCCGTACTTGCTTCAATCTGTATCACACACACCCTTACGCTTTATCTTAATCCAGAGCATGAATATTTCATTCAAATTATTCTATAATTGATTTCATGTTCATGAAAGTGAACTTTGAAGGGATGCAAATAATGGTCCTCTTTTATGGCATGCAATGTAGAGATGGAAAAAGACATACATGCTAAAAACCACCCGTGATGGGGACGCCATTATCAATATTGCGATTTACGATGCACTTGTATTTATTTATATATAATTAATGAAATCTCTTAACTAATGACCAATGTCATAACAATTAGGTAATGATGGGACTAGATTTCTCAAGTCCCTCGTTTCGTTTTATATTATATAACAATATTATTAAGTAAGAAAAACATGTGTCACGAATGCTCCTCAAATGCCTTAGCATACCCCATAGCTACGTTACACTCACATGTTACTAAAAATATATAGCTAGCGGAGAAGGAATCTCAATAGCAGCATCGAAAGCTTAAAAGAATACAGACAAGCCATAAAAAAATATAGGAGTTTTAATATCCTTATTAATTAGTATTTTAGCGGTTGAGGAAAAAAAAAGTTAAAAGAAAATTTAAAATTATTGTCTCGTCAACTAGTAGTTTATTGTATTTTACGCATAAAATCATTTTATAACTTGATATATGCCATATATTTAATTTTCATATAATTATGCAAACTTTTTTTTTTAAATTGTGGGGTTTATGATATTCACGGAAGAGAATTTCTAGAACCTGCATATCTAATGACAATAAATTTGTAGTGTTTTACTTGGACATATAAGCTACTTTTCATATTAATTTATGCATAGCAATCAGATTAATTACTTTCTCAGGCGGTCTCTTCTCTACTTCAAACAAATATCTAAGATGTACTAATTAAAGAAAGAAGTGAGCATCTTAAATAGCACAAAAAGGGAGCCACACATAATAATGATAAGAACTTCCAACTCTTGGTGCTATACTGCTATATATATATATTAACCGTATAGTGTGTGCGCGATAAAGAATAAGAGAAACATGATGATAAACGATTATTTCTTAATTTATAACATACCACTATTCTTCATTTCTGCCTTCGAAAATCGAAATAACAACTGGATTTACTTATAATACTTTATCTGTTCGTATTCGGCTTGCCAGTGGTGGCTTCAAATTGTAAACCAACGGAAGGATAAACTCACTTCCCATTAATCTCTGAATAAATATATGGAATGGAGGCATAAATAAGTGATAAATGTTCGGTCCTGAGCCCTGACATGATTCATAATGCACTTAACAATAATTAGGGATTTCATGATAGTTTTTTTTTTTAAAATACAAAATAGTTGAACTGAGGTGGAAAATATCAGATAAACTAATTTATAATTTAAAAAAGAGTAAGCTGTCAAGACTGAGACAAGACATGGGTAGTGATAGCAACAAAAGGGTTAATGATTATAATTTTGCATGTGACATTTTCTGTTCCCTCCTGACAAGGAAAAGCCGCCATCGTCCCTCATCTTAACTCTATCTCTCTGTACGCAATGCAACACACATGCACAGAGTCTCCTAGCTAGCCTTCCCCATATACTGAAGAAACACATATATATAGTTTTGGTGAATTAAATAAAACAAAATTACAGCGCTAGTTCTATACGAGTAAATTGATCACACAACCATTCACAAAAAAGAAAGAAAGAAAATATTAAAGCGTCTAAATATCCAGTTCACGAAAATTGAAATACATAATTGTACTTGAAAGAAAAAGAAAAAAAACCTTGACCTGCACATTCATGAATGACAAAACTCACATATAATTTTTTAAATGTTTATTATCAAATTCTCAATAAAAAAAGATGACAAATGAATACTTTTCAACGTTTAACACTGGCCACATAAGTAGATTTTTTTTTTTTGAAAAAAAAAATTCATATGTCATCCTTTTATCGAAGAATTTGATAATAAATAACTAAAAAATTTAGTTCATCTTACGCATCCATGAATGTTGGTAGAGAAAAGAGCCTTTCCCATTTTACCCTCATATTATGGAAGTATTACGTGGTTGGGTTCAATAATTACCCCATGTCACCGGGGCAGTGGTAGTCCCAACGAATCCGAAAGGTTGTCGGGACTTGAGGAGGGAGTGGTGGTGGTGGTGCTCGTATACGTCCCCCGTGAAGGTGAGCACATCCTTGACGTTGACGGCGCCGCCATTTCCACCGTGCCCTCCGCCGGTGAGACCCAGAAAGTCCCTTGTCAGCTGGTCATTCTTAAGATCCCGTGTCGCGAACCCAGTCATGTAGTCAGGCACGACCGAGTCCAGATGACTGACTTCTCCAAACTCGGGCATGCCGAGGTGAGTCACGTGCTGAGGCTGAGGCTGAGACTGACTCTCGGAGTGTTGAGTTGTGATAGAAGCGGCACCGACAGTAGCAGCCTTCTGGAGGAGTGCAGTGGCAGAGAGGTGGGGTGACGTGGCAGCGTTGGAGGAAGGTTGGGTGGTGACGTGGAGGGTGGGGAAGGGCGAGTTCATGAGAGACGTAGCGTTGTGGTGAAAGGAGAGGGAGGGGATATTGGGGAAGTGAGGAGACTGGGGCTTGATGTTATTATTAAGGAGAGGGTTAGGGTTGGTAGGGTTAGGGTTTTGAGGGGAAGGGTCCCATGGATGATTGAGGAAGGTGGGTTGGTTGAGGAAGAGAGAATGGAGGAGAGGGTTGGAGGAGGAGGTGGACGACCCTAATTGCTTTGCTGAGAGACGTGCACTTTCTTCCGCCAATGCATCACAGAATGCCCTGTGGGTTATGAAACTGTCCTTCCTGTCATTTTTACATCCAATCCACAAATAATTAATGGCGCCGTCCATCCTATGAACTTATGATGTTTGTAAAATTAACAAGAAAGTAAGTTCCTTATAAACAGGCTTTAGCTATCTAGCTAGCTAGCTCTTAATTATGTGTTCTTTTTTAGGGAAATATATTTGTAATGTGAGCCCTATAATTATAATTTTAATATTCGCAGCACTTTGTCTTCTAAATTCTTAGAAAAGTAAAATCCTTATATATATATATATGATAAAATTAATATATAAAAATACATAATTTTAAGAGAAATACATGTTTGAAATTGTGTGAGAAAAAAAGTTTGGAGAAGAGACAATGAAAACACATGATATATCATGACGTAACAAATCATATATATAATAATATTTTTATTTTTTATATATTAGTTTAAAATAATGCAGTTTTATATTATAAAAATCATACTTATACCATAATCTATGAGAAGTATATGTAAGGACTATCTTATTTCTATTTTAAAAAAAAGAACTTGTGGATATAAAATATTGCATGCATTTGTGAACTTGCATAAGCTAGCATACGTGCTGTCCTCGTAGAGTGTGTCCCGTTTTGCATAAAGTTGAGGGAAATCATGCACGGGGGGACTCGGCCACACTACACAGATCAGAGGGTTAAATTTAAAGTAGGAGAGAGAAAAGGGGGTCAGAGATGAATGACAATGCACAGATGCATAACACTAAGCTTTATGCATGCAAAAAGAGTTGTAAATAATTAACATGGGCTCGAAATGTTATAAGATTATTGGTAACATTGCTATGATGGCAAATTTCTTTGGAAACTAGAGCTCATGCTCATACATGAAACAAGAGATATGCAATTGAAATCAATATCGAAGCATGATGCATCTACCGATCCTGAAGCTAAAAAAAAGCAACTTAGCATATCAGATATTTTGCAGATCTCACAATCATGAAAGGTCAGACCAACAATGTACAACACGTAATTATATTGGCATTCTTCCCCAAAAGAAAAAGGAAAAAAAAAGAGAAATCATCACAAATTTCCCAAGTATTATACTTGTTTTACTTTTCAGAAGACCAAAATAGTTCTCCATCATATTTTTTGAGACCGCAGGCCCTCTATACATACACAACTATATCAGTCCATCAGGAGAGAGAGTATTGAAGTCTAAAAGATAATTGAGCGCTGTCTGACACACGGAAAATATTGGGGTGTAGCATAATAAACCCTATTACTTGAAAATTAGATAATTGGAGGTATACAATGCATGCAAAAATATTCATATCTCGTGTATATCATGTCGTTATATATGGATGCACATACATCCATTGTAAAGACTCATGAATAAGATTAAAAAAAAAAAAGAAAGAAATGGCTATTGGGTCACAGACATTACAGTATATAAAACAAAAGATACGTGGATTGTGCTTTTTTGTTGTTGCCGCACATTCATTTGGCAGTTTCAGGAATCAGAAACTGATAAATGTCCAGTTTCTCTTGCATTGCAATATAAGCAGTAAGAGACACTTGTATTAGCGCTGTCCACTTTTCATGCAACCCCTGCCCATTGCATTTGAGCACTACAATGTGTATGATGTATCTTACCATTCTAGTGTAACCAAAAATAATCCACTGGATATTAAAAGAAGCTAAGATCCTTCATTAGCCTTGACCCTCTTCACAAAATCATACCCCACCCATGTATTTAATTTGTATATGCAAGAGCTATAGGAGATTATAAACACACACACATAAGACAAGGGAACAATTTGACATCAGAATTGAAAAGAGTGAATAACTACTATATATATTATATATGTATTATACCTGGAGAAGAGAGTTCCACAATCACATCTATATTCTCTTGTTCCACAGGTTTTCGAGTGAGCTTTCCAATCAGACTGTACGGCGTAGATCTTGGAGCACTTGTCACACTTCCACTTCTTCTCTCCATGCTTTCTGCAGTAGTGTTTCTTGATCCCCGTGAGATCACCCAGAGCCCTCGACGGATTGTGATGAACGCACGTAGGCTCAGGGCACACGTACGCCCTCTTCTTCACCTCTTTGCTGTTCCTTTGCTTCAGCTTCCATGGCAGGTTGTGGCCTCTCCTGTGAAGCTGAAGGTTCTGGTCTCTCTGGAAACCCTTGTTGCAGATCTCGCACACAAACCTATTCGTGGCCAAAAGTGTCTTCGGCGACAAAGCTATCACTTCTGCATCAGGGTCTGAAATGAAACACCACCGTGATCAAAAGCCACACGAAATTAATTACAAAACCTAATTAATAATTATAATTAGCATCAAGCTTGATTTGACTCAGTATACTAGCTACTATACTTATCTCCGGAGATAGAACTGAAGGATTAACAATTTTTTTTTTTAAAAAAATATATAGTAACCTAGCATACATATAACATAAGTCATGAAGAGAAGGGAAATTGATTTGAAGAAATCAAAGGGAACTTACAAAATTAATATGAATTAATAAATTACCTGGGTTTCCCGGGAGGCTTCTCTTTTTCTTGATCTTTTGAGGCTGCTGAGGAGGAAAAGTGTTGGAGAGGAGAGGATTTAATGGAGGGAGGTCAGGGAGTAGTCTTGAAGCAGAAGGGACAGTGGGTTCTTCGGACAAAGAAGTAGTGGAATTGGACATGGCTGCTGGAAACATTTGCTTTGGAGAAAATTCCAACAGGGAAAAACAAAGAAGAAAGGAAAAAAAGTAAGATACGATATTCTAATGTGTCTTTGTTTGTTTGAACTTTGAAATCCTATATCCTACTTGGGAAGAGAAGAGACTAATAAGAAGGCGGGCCCAGAAATATGCTAATCTCAGCTTTAATTTGGCCACAACTAATTAAGCTGCACATAGTTAATTTCTAAGATAGTGAAGATGTGAGGAAGGGAGACATATAGAGAGAGAGAGAGAGAGAGAGAGAGAGAGAGAGAGAGAGAGAGAGAGAAAGAGAGAGAGAGGAAAAGGCATTAAGTTGGTGGGAAGAAAAAGGAAAATTAATCTCGTGAAGAGATGATGAGGATGACGATGGATTATTCTCCAGGTCGCTATCTAGGCCATGGATTGCTTGTCTGAGCAACTCTGCACGACTATTTCAGACATATCTCTTTCCAGTCTCTCTGTGTGCGTGTGTCTATATTTGTAAAGATGCAATCAAACATGGCAAAATCAGGTTTTATATAACATGATTTCTTTTCTTCAACACAATCCCACTACCCAATATCCCCTCCCTCTACTTTTTATCTATTTTGGTGAAGAGAGAGAGATATGGCAGAAAGATTAAAGAGACAAAGATAACTTATGTCAATATATACCCGAATACCGTAAATAATGGTCCAGAGAAGAGAAGGTGATGATGACAATGGCAGACTACGGAGGAAGAGGTGGCAAATTTTAAACACAGTGAAGATTAATAATAAATAATAGTATAAACTTCCGTTAAAAAAAGAAAAGAAAAAAGCTTAGAAATCTGGAGATAGAGAGAGATAGCTAGAGAGGGATAAGAATGGCGCGGAAAAGACTAAGAAGTATCCTAACCCACTTGATTCAACAAATTTCCCTTTCATTTTCATAATTTCTTTCTTTCTTTGTCCAAGTGTTTTTTCTATGAGCGAAAGGGTCTGATATGTTGGCACTTTCTATCTATCCTTTTGTTCCTGTTATAAAATACCCAAACCCAAAAGGGGCTTGATATGAATGGTACATGAATATTAAAAAAAAAAAAGAGGAATTGGAGAATGACAAACCTTTCTAATTCATTATTATATTTTTTAAGAAACAAATTTAGAAGAGTCGGAAGCTATAAAAAGCTAGTGAGAGCAAAGGTGAATGGCTATAGATAACCCCACAACTAACATTATTGAATCATTGATTGACTTAATCTAGCCATCATATATATAGTTTGCATAAGATTAATGTAAAGCCCTTGGTTTTCTTGTAATATTTTACATAAATTAATCAATAGATATAATTAGTTATTATAATATTAAGTAAGTTGATCTATATGATGAATTCTTAAATATCTTTTATAGGATACCACAAATTATATATAGACATTGATATATGAATTATGAAATCTCTTGGGTCCTAGTCATATGGTATATATATATATACACTTTCCGATACAGCTATTATATGGTTCGTGGAATTCAGTATCTTATTATTGTCTTCCATTATATTCTTGAGGATTTTTCTTCCCTATGATCTGTCCCTCTATCTTTTGGCCTTGGTATTCTCTTACATTCTGGTGTGTAGTGAAAGTGCTCAAGCAAACCCCACTAAGGAGAATTTGCATAGTTTCTCTTCTTTTGCCCTTTATCTTCTCTCTTTATTCCAAACCTGAATCTAAAGCTATGAAGGGATATCACACGTTTGCCCATCTTATCCTGTACGTGTAATAAAATTCAGCGTTGATTTGCTTGTGATTTCCTTGGGCGTAGAGGTCAAAATTGTCATCGTGAGCAAAGCATGGGGGCATTCTCTTATGTTGTAGGATATATCTACTACAATTGCACAAGCCATGCAAAGCTATCCAAATATCTTAGGCATGTAAGAAATAGGACCCATAATAATTCAGACTTGCTCTGTATGTATCTTTAGGAATCCAATGTCTATTATTATATATTATGTAGTCTAAATTAATATTTTGAAAAATTAATAATTGGATTCATCGATCTTTGACTTAATTTAGTTTCTTTCAGAGATTCATACTCAAGTGATTCAGTTTGAGTATCCTCTAGTTAAAGCTAATTATAGGATCTGCATGCCTTTTGATCTAGAAGCAATCTATGATATTCTGAAAATAAAGAATAACTCAGAGAATGATGTAACTCAAGAAAAGATCACAATTTGACCTGTAATATCAGCTTTTCAAAGTTGGACTCTCTTGGGTTACATTCTTTCCAAAAATCTTGCAGGAAATTGATTAAGTATTGTGGAAAGTTAATGTTATGGGGAAACCTCAATTAGTACGCCTTTGAAGATTATGACTGATGGTCTATTATTGACTAATTAACTTAAGAGATGTCCTTGTTTGAGATGAAGGCGCCTAACTTTTATACTTTTGTGTAGAAAATTTTGTTGTAAAAAGTAAAATTCATTTTTCTTCTTCTTTAAATTAGACGAAATAGAATAGGATCGATGTGCATGCATTTATAACGAAACAAATACTATCCTCATAACCAACGTTAATTAACTGAAGCAGTTTGTCATTTATATATTCTCCTTAATTAAGGTATTAAATTTAAATCTTGTGAATGAGAAATTAGTATTAAGAGAGTTTTATACTTTTATAATTTAATCTGACTTAAATTAAATTAATTGAAACTTAACGAGTTTTCTGAATACAGCTATCACAATATTATCTTTATAATTCACATAAATAAGTAATATTTCTTGTAATACTAAAATGTGTTTTTGGGGGGTAGTGCACGCTTCCAAATAAAAAATGAAAAATGCGGCATGGTTATAGAGGAAGCTAAATTAGGTAATGGATTGGGGTTAGTCAGATATTGATGAGAGATGAGTTGAGTGAATCTTACCAAGATGGTTGACAGATATATTTTGTTTCCATATTAAGTGATTGAAAGCACACATATGAGGTTATGATAACAACCTCATAAAAGTGTTTCTGTGATCTTGGTTTTTCTTATTTCCTTATATATTCTGTGTTCTGCAATCTGCATGCAGAGAGAGAAAGAGAGAGAAAGAGAAAGAGAAAGAGAAAGAAGCATATATATTGATGAGTGGAAAAGAATACTCCACCTCCATGCATGCGGGCCATACACAATTCACGGGTTTTTCTATTACCAGATTCTCGCACACATCAACGCACTTACAAATTTCTAGCTCTTTCTTATGTGTCTTCCATATTACCGATTCAGGGCTAAGTTAATAAATATTAGTAAATTGCTATTAATTTTACATAAACACCCATTATATCATCAACAATTCGTTGGTTTACTTGATGATATATATATATATATATATATATATATATATATAAGATATTGGTAATTCCATAGTAACAATAATTAATAGTAATAAAAAAGTTAAATTTAGAGAAAAGTACTTTTTAAATCCCTTTATATTTCATCAAATTTCAATTTTGTTTCTAACATTTTTTTTGTATAAGTCATTTTCTACATATTTTTTTTTATTTTAAATATATTTTTTTACTAATGTTGTTTATTCTATTAATATTAAATGTTGACTGAGCGTTCTACGTAACACATTTTAAATAGCTCCAATTCTAACTTAACATTAATAAAAAAAAATAAATTTAAAATAAAAATAAAATATATAGAATAGATACAAAATTAAAAAAGAAACGTTGAAGACAAAATTAAAATCTAATGTAAATGTTAAAAACATAAAAAAAATCAATAAATTTATCACTAGCAAGTAGCAACTACATAAATAGGACAAACAAAAAAAGATTTTGAGACTTCTTAAGTTCTAACTAACATTCACGTATTTCACAGTTGAACCCTACTTAGAGGATATTTGAAATAGTAAATATATTTCTGCATGAATTAGCTAGACTCAAGCAACAACCTTCAAAATGCCTATACTATATTAGAGTGAGACATAATTAATGCCATACCGGGAATTAATTAAGCAATGTATTAGCATTTTGAAATTCTTATTATTTCGCTTGACAAGATATATAGGATATTGATTGGCAAATTAATAATTTTTTAAAAAAACTTTTACTAGAATATGTGCAGTACATGTGAAACTCGCACTAGTGTATATCCGTAATTCCGTATGAGACTTGAAAATTAATCGGGATATAAACAAGAAGGATCTTTTGGCGATGAATGGAAGGAAGATTGCAGCATGGCCTATACTCTCTAATGAGATTATGAGAATCAAAGTTCAAACAATAATGTCCTATAAGTCTAGATCTCCGAGTCTAATGATAGGGTTGCATGGTGGCTACAGAGGATACAGCCAATGACTCTCTCAGATATTCATTTTGAATTTAAATTAAAAAATATATAACTTTTTTTTTCATATGTTTTATAATTTTGAAAATATACCAAGATATTGAATTTAACTTTTGCTGTTTTACCCGGAATTAATGAAGGCCATAGTATAACCGGAATTAATTAATCAACGTATTAGTATGTGGAAAAAACTTAGATCTAGTTATTTTTATATTTGTTATTTGGTTTCTTGATCAGAATATAGAAGTGATTCTTTGATCAGAATGTGATGAGTGTATAATCTTTAAAAAATAATTTATATAATAGACTAAAACAATTCTAATTTAATACATTAATTATCTATAGGTCATTAAATTATTATAAGAGAATAAATTTAAATGAATAAATTGGGTAAATTAATCACATCACATTAAATGAATTTAAAAAAATTATAGTATTTTACTATAATTGCTATATAATTAGTTTATAATTAATATAATTGCTATATAATTGGTATGTAATTGCTATATAATTGATAAATTAGGTAAACTTTTCAATTGAAATATAATATGTTGTTATTTGATAAATTAGCATTTATTATATACAAATAATCAAATAATTAATTGCTATATAAAAACTAACATACAAGTGTTTATATTATTTATTTCTCTTCTTAAATAATTATAATAAAATTTAAAATTATTTCCATCAAATCAAACTATAATAATGAATTATCACTCATTTTTTTTTCATATATGCATTATAAACTTCTTTATTGCACTATCATCAATGGGTAATCTCCTATATTATGTAGAGGTTTTTAAAAAGTGACCATTACTATTGGCCAATTTGGATGCTTTTTCATTTTTCAAAATTAAAATTTTAAAATTCAAAATCAATGTAGATATTTATATATTTTTTTCGAATATCTCATCTATATTTGCATATCTCTTTCTCTCACACAATTTTCCTTCTTTTTTCTCTTTGATTTTTGTTCTTCTTCCCTTACATGGATGAAAAACAACAATGACGATTTATCATTAAAGCTTTAAAGTGATGTTTATTTCACATCATTTGGTATTATAACTCAGTTTTCTTTTTATTTATTTTTTCTAGTCTATACAGTTCACGTACTATTCACATTCACGATTACTGTTCATTCGATTGCGATTTTTGATTTTCTGTTTCTCTTTCGTTCTTTGCTTTTTTTTTTTCTACTTTCTCAATTTCTGTATTCGTTCTCTGCTGTTGTTTTTCGTGTTTTTGATTCGTCTATGTTTCTTTTTGGTCTTCTAGTTTTTTTATTCCTGTCTGTTGTATTTCATTTTTGCATTGTCCTGATTTTTTAATTTCAGTTTCGCTTTGTTGTTTTTGTCATTACGTTTTCTTGAGGAAAGCAGGTCATGAGAAAGATCAAAACCTAAAAGAAAAAATGATGCCATTAAGATAGTTACTTGTGTTTGAATAATATAATTTGACTATTTTTAAATTAATTTTTCCTAGTTTTCTTTATATAATAAACTAAAACAATTCCACTCTAAGGCATTAATTTTCGGTAGGTCATTAAATTATTATAATAAAATAAATTTAAATGAATAAATTGGGTAAATTAATCACATCACATTAAATGAATTTGAAAAAATTAGAGTATATTGCTCTAATTGCTATGTAATTAGTTTATAATTGATATAATTGCCATATAATTGGTATGTAATTGCTATAATTGCTATATAATTGATAAATTAGGTAAACTTTTCAATTGAAATATAATATTTTGTTATTTGATAAATTAGCATTTATTATATACAAATAATCAAATAATTAATTGCTATATAAAAACTAACATACAAGTGTTCATATTATTTATTTCTCTTCTTAAATAATTATAATAAAATTTAAAATTACTTCCATCAAATCAAACTATAATAATGAATTATCACTCATTTTTCCTTTTTTTATACATGCATGCTATACTTATTTATTGCACAATCATCAATGGCCAATCTCTTATCTTCATGTAGGGTTTTTAAAAAGTGACCATTACTATTGGTCAATTTGGAGGCTTTTTCATTTTTCAAAATTAAAATTTTAAAATTCAAAATCAATGTAGATATTTATATATTTTTCTCGAATATCTCATCTATATTTGCATATCTCTTTCTCTCACCCAATTTTTCTTCTTTTTTCTCTTTGATTTTGCTTCTTTTTCCCTTACATAGATGAAGGACAACAATGACAATTTATCATCAAAGCTTTAAAGTAATGTTTTTTTCACATCATTTAGTATCATAGCTCAATTTTCTTTTTATTTATTTTTCTGGTTTATACAGTTCACATACTATTCACATTCGCAATTACTGTTCATTTAATTGTGATTTTTGATTTTCTGTTTCTCTTTCGTTCTCTGCTGTTGTTTTCCGTGTTTTTTGTTTGTCTATATTTTTTTTGGTCTATTGGCTCTTTATTCCTGTCTTTTATATTTCATTTTTGCATTGTTCTGATTTTCTAATTTCAGTTTCACTTTGTTATTTTTGTCATTACGTTTTCTTGAGTAAAGTATGTCATGAGAAAGATCAAAACCTAAAAGAAAAAATGATGCCATTGAGATAGTTACTTGTGTTTGAATAATATAATTTAACTATTTTTAAATTAATTTTTTCCTAATTTTCTCATCTAATAAGATTAATGAATAATCACTTTTAGGCTTATTGTGAACAAAGGGTAGAGCCCTCCCTATGAAGAGAAACTTCAGGAAATGTCGAGATTATATGTGTGCGAATTGATTAAATGTTAATTTATGATTTAAAGTAATAAAATTTTAAAATTGAGATGTGATGTATATTTCCCTTGATTGTCTTCTTTTTGTTGTTTTAAGATTTTGTGGGTATGTAAGTTATGTTTTAAATTTCAATAAACCTATAGTTGTTATCATTGTTGCTAATCCAAATGTATATTTGCAGAAATAGAAGAAGAAACAATCAAAGGAAATAAGCATTTTGATCATAGCAGACCTATTAGGTTAGTAACTTTTATTTCAACTCATTTTTATCATTAATTAATATATTTATCTAAATTAATTAATGTAACATCTTATTTTTTGTTTCTTTTCTTTTTCATTTGACGTTATTCACATTCAATATTCAAGGTATTTGTATCTAATGAATTATCTAATATGTGTCTTAATATAGCTTGAATATCTTATTATTTTTGTACATATATTCTTTTATATATTTTTTAATTATTTTTATTTATTTGATAAAAAAATTATGACATTTGTGTTAATCCGTGCATCACATGGGTCATAACACTAGTTGTATATATTTTATAATTTAACATTACATGATTAATCTTGTAAAATTTTTTTTATACATGTTATATTTTAATAGAAAAATATAAAGAACTACATATAAATAAGTTTTTAGCACATAGATTTTCTCGTATGAAGAGACAAATATTTTTGTGAGATTTTAATTAGGGCTGTCAAATGGATCAAATTGGCCCACCCGAATCCAAGCTATACATGGCCAATTATGAGTATTAATTGGGTTAGATAAGATCTTATAACATTCATGCTTAAATTTTTTTAGCCCATCCCAACTCATCATGGGTTATGAGTCTACTTATTATGTTTAAAAAATGTACTTTTAGTTATTTTAATGATAGAAACTAGATATTAAAATAATTAAATTTCAAAAAATAAATTAAACTTCTAAAAAGATATATTAAACCTTAAAATAGGTCTTCTTTTTAAAAAATATAATTTTAATTATTTTAAATGTCAAAAATTAGATATTAGAACTATAAAACCTCAAAAAAAAAACTTCTTAAAAAATAGACTAAAACTTAAAATATAAAAAATAAATAAAATAAAAAAGTCCATAAAGGTTGGCCCACTCCAATCCATTTAAGTTTTAAAGACTTTGATAAATTGAGCTAAAAGTCTTTCTTCAAAATAGACTATAAAATTATTAGTCAACATCATTTGATTTGTAGGATTAAGATATACTGTCCCATTAAACTAAAGCTATTGGACCAAACTCATTGAAAGCTCTAATTCTAATCACATAATTGTAATCAACACAAAATGGAGAAAATGATACAGCAAAAAACAAAAAAATTTGAGAAAATGAACCAATGGGGAAAAACAAGTTGAGTTGGTCATAAAATTCCGCCAGTCCTATACTTGCATTTAAATTTAATAAACAAAACAAATTACTGATGCATATGCGTAGTTGAATAATTCAAACTTAAAATACTTAAATATACATTAAGAATTCATCATTGTTTCCAAATCCCATATTAAATCAACGTTATCCATATAATATAATGGCGAATTGACAATGAAGTAGATATATATGTCTGGTAGACCTGTAATGGATGGAAGAGCATAAAAGACAGAAGAATATTAGTATTTGGAGGGGAAATAGAAATAGAATTGGGATATTAAATCCAATGGTAAAGGCCCAAAAGTTTGGTGGTTTGGATATTTAGACCCACAGAAGAGAGCTGGTTTGTTTTAATATTGAAGTGCATAGAGCGTTAGGTATTATGGGTCCCGAGTTTGAGCCCACTGTCTGCTTCTAAACCAACCCTCTTTTGCATTCTTCTCTTCTTCAGTACTATTGAGTCGGCTCAAGGCTCAAGCTTGAATACTTGAATTTCAAAGGTGGTTAAAGAATTCCATGAACTTGACGTGAATATACAAAATTGTCACCTACCTTCCCATTGTGGTCGTTTCTGGATATAGATATAGCATGACATTCTTGACTTGACTAGGCCAATTTAAATAACTCAGCCTTACGAGCATCACTAATTAGAAGGGTCACCCTTGTTATTCTATTGTAGCCATATACTATACATTGAATTCCTTCAAGATTTGAAACAAATGTGCCTACCAAAATCTCCAGAAAGTATAGTTGATTTTGTTTTTTTATCCTGGGACAAGTCTAATTAGAGTCCTGCACGTTTCAAATGTTGAAGACCCAGACTATGGACTTTTCAGCATATATAAATATGTGTCTGTCTTCCAACTTGCGTGCTTTGTGTCCATTGTTGTCTACCATGGATTATATATTAATCTGCTCCTTTTTATCTGGAAAAAAAAAAAAAATAAATGTTAGTGCTGTGGCTTTGTGACACTGCCGGTACTCAAACAGAAAAGACACAATGGGGCATGAATGGGCTGTCATAATATTCAATGTTTACTTCTAATCAATGGTAGTACTCTGATCCAATTTCATGGAAGAGAATTATATGTTTGATCTAATCTAAAATGTTAAATTTTACAATTAACAATTCAAATTTTAAAATATTACAAAAATAACATTATAAAATTGGATTATTAATTATAAAATCAAATTACTCATATTAGACCTATCATATTTGACTTTAAGGCCAAATAGGAGATCTAAATCTCACTTTTAATATGCCATCAATAAATATTAAACGCAACTTTACAAAAGTCTAGTCAGACTAAAAATTGCAAATTTGAAGGGAAAAACTGATTTGGAAGTGAAATTGACAGGCTAAAAAAATTGTTGTTAGCCAACAACTAGAGAGAGAGGGTAGAAATTAGCAGATATCTTTAAATATACCAAAAAAAAATAAAAGATAATCATTATAATAAAAAGGAGATATTTTTTGAAATTATTATAAAATAAGTGATACAAGGAAAAAGAATCTTCGCTTGAAGATATGCTCCAAAACATCACGAAAATGACCACTTGTGTGAAGCATATATGCAATTGCACATGAATTACTTTAAAGGAAAAACTTGTAGTTTTCTCTATTCTGTCACCAATTTTTTTAATTAAAATATAACAAGTGTATGTTTTTTTAATTAAAAAATGCAAGTGTATGAGTATGATCTTCAAAAAATAACTTAGTATTTTTTACAATTCATCATTATATAATTGGTGTTTTACAAAATTTTTTACTCATATTGTCAAGCAAAACACATCATCAGATAAGATAAGCAAAAATTAAGAAACATACACAAATTTAATGTGGTTCAATTAATGTGATATATATCTATAAATAGAGAGAAAATCTGAAACTACAGGCAAAAATATTTCATACAGTATAATATAGTGAAACCAAAAATAAACACGTATAATAAAATACATAATTACTCACTCTATAGATCTCCAAATTTTTATTCTTTTGAGTAGCACTCTTAAAAAACTGTTTCACTGTATAATTCAAATTACTCAACACATTTTATTTTTAATAAAAAATTTGACAATAAAGATACGAGAAATTATGCAAAAGGGGTCTCCTTCCTTTAAATTCTTTGACCTAAATTTGGTTTTTAACCAGACCTGCACCACCGTATGTAATCTTGGTAGCATCAGCAGAATTGGAGATACACATAATTATCTATTATGTTCTATGGTGGGAGCTTGAAATCTTTACACTTCCACAAGCCAGAAACATAGTATATGTCCTATGGAATAACGGGACTTGATCCTCTCTCTCTAGCGGCTTATAGCTATCTGACGGCTGTGGACTGTCTGGGACTCTTCCTAATATACGGTGCGCGGGAGAGAATTTGAGTTGGTGGAACATCTCCATATTTGCATCTCGGTTAACCACAACTTTCATTTGGAATTCAGGCTATCACAGATTGTTGGAATACCTCAGATTGGGGTTCTTCATCCTCTTTTTTGGACCATTCTGCAATTTTAACACAATTAATGTCCCAACAAAAACACCACAAGCAAACTGAGGGAGGGCGACTACAAGAATGAGCACTATCATGATTTGTTTATCACTCCCAAAGCCCATAAATGGTGGAAAACAGAAATTTTGATGAGAATATGAATAGGCTTACATGGTGCAGATGTAACATCATGGATTTCCTCCACCGTGGCCTCCACTTAATTCTGACCATAACCACTGAGGACAAACGCAAACATAAAATGAAAGAACCGGAAAAAAACATAAAAAAAAAAAAAAACAAAACAAAAACCGACAAAATTAACCAACAATCCTGGCTCTGATGCAAAAGCGACATTCAGTAACTTATGGCTGGTTCTCCCACTTCAGCTGCTTCTTGTCCATTCTACAGCATCTGATCATCTATCTACATTCATTGAAGTCAAAAATAAAATTACACAATTTGTGGGAGTTGTTGTTTACAGAAAGAAAAGAAAAAAAAAAAACCTTGAGACAAATAATGAACTCTAGTGCTACAACAGATTCTTGGGGAAGCACCGTCTGCAAACTACCTAACCAACATTGAGAGAATGTGAGAAACTTTGGGGGGGGGGGGGGGGGGGGGAGGGGGGATGGGGTTTACAAAATGCTGCAAAAAGGACATGAATTGGGTTAGAAACACCAAAGACTCAATGATTTCCACAGATACAATTCTCCCCAACTGGGAATATTATTTACTTCATCATGTGATGTGAATGCCTCCTTCCAGAGGATGGGATAGCACTTGAGCATGATTGGTTGGTTCAATTAGGACTTGTCATTGATATTCGCATCTTCACCTTCTTCTTCGTCGCTTGGAATATCTAATTCACCCTCATAATCTTCACTAAACAGTTCTTCCCAGAACCCTTCATCAAGTTCTTTATCCAGCCTCTCTGATGATTCTAGTGGTTCCTGTTCTCTTCTCCCCCTGCCAAAGCCCTGCATTTCCATGGCAAGCACTTCAAGCTCTGACACTCCAAAATCATCATTCCAAAATTCTAAGGCCTCAACTTTGACCGGATTCCTTCCCCCTTCACTGCTTGATTCAGCAACATCACCCGGTCCTTGCTCAATTGGCCTCCTCCTCTTTTTACTCATGGCTTCTTCCAGCTCCTTCCCCTGCTTCTGTTGGAGCAGTTGGTGAAGAAAAGCTGGGTTTTTCATAGCTCTAGCTAAGAAAGCCATCATTTGTTGCTGCTTCACTTCTGTGCCTTTTAACCTCTCCTCCATCGCCTGAATGTAGGCTGTGGTATTCTGTTGCTGCTGCTTAAGCCTCACAAGCTCCATCATTAACACTTGCTTGTCACGTCTCAAACGACCTATTTCTTCATCTCCTCCAAACCTGCCTACTTCAGCATAATGACCTATTGCTTGTGAGGAAGAACTTGCCTGAGAAGGTGCCTTCCTTCTCCTTATGTTCCTCAATAGAATCCTCTGCCCTCTCTGGAATCCTTCATTCGCAAACTCCCATCTATCTGGATCAATTTTCCTAAAACCCTGCAATATTAAAAATTCAAAATCCTGCTTTCAATAACAAACGCCTAAAATATTAAAGAAGAGGAAGAAGAAGAAGAAGCATTGAAGAGAATAATCAATAATACTTACGTAAGTGTTTAATTGCCTGACAAAGCTTGATAAGTTGCTGTGCTTGAAGTACCGAGGAAGGAGATTGGTGGAGAAGGAATGTGGATCCCAAACGACAAAGCTTGTTCCGCCTCTGCTCCACGAGACTATGTGGTCGGTCATTGGGTCGTCCACCACATCGAACGTCTTGGTGAGGAATGGTGGTGGTCCTATGTCATGAATTCCCTCCATTGGCTGTGGAGGTGGAACCATTGCTAGTTCTCTTCCTGTTTGAAACGAAGGTGCTTCCAAGTATTCTTCTTTCACTGTATACAGGTAATTCATCCTCGGGTTTCTCTGCAGCTTCGGGAATCTCGAGGGTCTTGTGATTCTGACGTGTCCGGTTTATTCTGTTCAATACCCAGATACAGAGTATTCTAATATTGGGAAACTTGCAGAAAAAGCAATGAAGAAAGAGTTTGATAGCAGCGAGAAGATCAAAAGGGCAGGGAAAGTGATCAGCGTGGACTTGTTCAAAAAAAAAAAGTAGGGATTTTTACAGAAAAATCCAAATGAGACTGATCAGGGGAGGATAAGGGATGTGATGACTGATGAGAAGTGAAAGAAGAAGAAAAACTGAATCTTTGGATTCTGTATTTATATCTGGTCAGAATGCAGAGGATGATGAGATGAGAAGAGAAAACTGGGTTTCCCTCCTCGGAAAGTCGTTTAGGCCGTTAAGAAAAGTTGGTTGTTTGTCATACCCATATATAAAGAAGCTGTTGGAGTGAGAGTGATTAAGTAGAAGAAAATGGTGACGTAGCCAGAAATTTTTTTTTTTTTTAAAAAAGAAGGAATAATCCGTTAGAAAGTTCTGGACGTTTTGGGTGGCAACATATATCTGCTTATTTTATAATAAACCCTTTTCCTCATACCACATAGCAATTGGCAAATAGCAAGTGGACGAGTCACGAGAAAGAGTGAAGGATTAAACTAAAGGATTGGTCCTTCAGTTCAGAAGTTTCTGGAAGTTACAGAAGGAAGCATGGTGGTATGGTTATGTAGTGGGAACTGGGAAGACTGTTTGTGGGGTTCATATAATGTTGGAAAATAGTGGTTTCAACTTTGAACTTTGAATTGCTTCACCGAGTTATTGCAAGTTAAACCCTTTTCTATAATCAGGTGACATGACAATATGTGAATTTGAAAATTAAAAAAAAAAAAACTCAAAATTCACAAAGGTTTGAGGTGGAAGAAAGACCAGAATATCTGATTTTGGTTATTGGGAGTAAACTAATATTACGAATCTTTTATATTTGATAACGAAAAATATACAACAAAATTAAAATTTTAGCCATTTTATCATTAAAAAGATGGTAAAATTGAATGAATGAAATTTTTTTTTAACTCTGGTTGAACGAAATAAATAAGAAAAACCACTTTGTCAAATTATTTTCTTTTAAAAAAATTAAATTAAATTAAATTCCTTCACTGCGTGTATCAAATAGTAAAGCAAATGTTGAACATGCACTTTTGAGTTTCTACTCTCGTTGAACATTCATTAAAGCAAATGCTCTGGCATGTGATCATTACGTGATTTTCAAATCGATTAAGCAACTTTTTAAAACATTCAAAAGTATTGATTATACCCCCAAAAAAATTGCAGTACTCCCGAGTGCTGATGCGTACATATAAACATGTTGATTATTGACTTGAATTATAAAATAAAAGGTATGTGAAATGAGTAAGATAATGACTGATGAAACAACTCATGGAATAATCTGGTATGATCAATTATATATTTTGATGTATATATTTATTTTTTAGTTCTATTGTATTGTATTTGAAACATTTTACTTGAATAATAAGATATTTTATCTATATGTGTAGATATAAATTATATTAACTGAATTTCGATAAATTTATATGTTATTTTTTATTTTGGCTTTATAATATTCTATGTTATAGTGCGAATTTCTGTAAACAGAAAAAAGAAAAAAATAGTGAGCAAATAAAGGTGTGTGGTGGCGAGCATCTTCGATGACACGCCATACTCTGGAATGTGAGCCTGAGTCAGCCATGGTGGAAGCCTCAACTTTTTGGGCTCATACCATGGCCAACTTGCACTATTTAAATTGGGGGAGAATATTATTAATATTCATATCGTTCCTCGTTACTTTTGAATATCAGATTATGATTTTTGAACTCCAAGATACTAGCCACGGTAGTATTAATCTATTGCTTAATCACGCAACAGATGAGGTAACCCTGATGCCACGTAATGCGAGCAAATCTCTTTAAATATTACGGAAATTATTCCCTTGAAACTTCTACAACGTTCTGGAATGTACTAGATTTCGCGTCGAATGTGATCAGACATAATTTTTAATTGGCTACACAAATTATTGGTGGTTCTGTTTTATTTATTCATTTTCTAATAATAAATAACGATAAAATAAAACCCACTTCATTTTCCTATTGAAAGGTGACAGTGATTGAGTCTTCAGTTTTCACGCTCGGGCAGGCCGTGTCCGCCATTTAATCTTCACCGCCACAAATCTTCATAAAATCAATTTGCGTCTGTTTAATTGGTAATTTTCATTCCTAAGCAGTACTTAATAACGGAGTGGTTTCTACGTGTCATAAACTTGGAATAATTCGTCATTGTTCTATTTTTCTTCCCTAAAGACCAAAATAATCGGTTTTTTACGTAACTTCTCAAGTAGATATTTTTTAGTAGGTATAATACAACAATGAATCTGAATAAAAGGGTTTGTAGTTCGGTGATGCATGTGGGTGTGACATCACTTTTTGGTCAAAGGCATTTAATTATTGACTTGGGTTATAGATGAAATCAATATGAAATAAAATCCAACAGGAGAAGGCGAAGGCATACGTGGCAAGGGGTTGACTCAGGAATTCAAAACGAGCGAGTGCAGGCAATCGATATCATAATTGAAAAGCAGAGTATGTGGGAGTTGTGGAGGAGCGACATCAAAGGGGCATGGCCATGGCTTTAGTGGTCGCCATTGATTCATGGGGTTGAAACCCCAAATGTACTCATCTTCTTCTTCTTCCTCCTCTTTCATCTCCGCCACAAATTTGGATGCCCATCCCTATTCCCTGCCTTCTTCCTCTTCCCTCACTCATTAACTTGGTGGACTTGGTTTATCACTTCCTACTTTTGTGGAATTAAACTTATAACGCTTTTTGTGTCTTCCCACTTTTTTTTAATTAAGAAAAATAGTAACTACCTTGATTAACTATCACCTTTATTCTTCTTCAAAAAGATTCTGCTAGGTTCTGTTCTAGGAGCTTCCTGTATGTATATTGTTAGGTTACTGAAATGCAATTAATCAAGGAGAAGTATAGAGAATAACACACAAAGAAATTACGTGGTTCGATCAATGCGACCTACGTCCACGGAAAGAGAGAATATCTGTATTATTTTCTGACGGAGGCTATACAGAGAGAAATTACATCAACCGCTCTCACAATGAATTCCCTCACACTCATATATATAGAGACAAATGGGTCATGGGTCGTGGGTCAGGTTACAAACTGGGTCACCCACAAAATTCAAGTCAAACCCAACAATTTCCCTCATTGACTTGAATTCTCTCAAATCACCAGAACTAAGTACAAATTCATCTCTGTCATTGAAGCCTTGTAGGGCTTCATGGAATGCGAACATTCACCAAGTCCAAGCTATGCTTGAACTTCTCTGAAGGTAGAGCCTTTGTCAACATATCTGCTGGATTATCTGCTGTGGATATCTTCTCGATGGATAATTTCTTGTCTTCTATCACATCTCGAATAAAATTCAATCTGATATCAATATGCTTCGACCTCTCATGGTAGACTGGATTCTTGGCCAAACTTAATGCACTCTGACTATCACAATAAATGATAGGTCTCTGAATATTTAACCCCAGACTATCAATCAAACCATGTAACCACATACCTTCCTTAACTCCTTCTGCCAATGACATGTATTCTGCTTCAGTGGTAGACAAGGCAACTGTAGATTGAAGTGTTGCCTTCCAACTGACAGCACATCCATTTAGAGTCAAGACATAGCATGTTAAGGATCTCCTCCTCAAAAGATCTCCAGCATAATCTGAATCTGTATAACCAACCAAGCCACTATCAGATTTATCAGCACCATAAATGATGTGATTTTCGGAGGGAAAACACTTGATCGATTTTCTGGATAGGTTGAAAGAAACAAACAAATGAAACCAAATCACTCAATTGATAAGCCAAAGGGCGCCACAACTAAGAGAAATGGGTTGATCTCGCCACACTCAAGAAAGAAGAACATGAGTGATAAGAAATCTAGTTGCTCTCGCCACTAACACAAGTTAGATAAGAGAAAGAACTCAAGAATCCTTTTGAAAGCAAAATGCCAATATCTCATATATGATTCAAAGATGGTTTACAACAAATGGCAATGACCCTTTTTATAGAGGGTCTCCAAAACAAAAAGACAAAAGACTCCAACTAATGCATTAAATGCATCAACTAAAAGTCAAGTAGTGTAGGCTAAATGTCAAAGACAATAAATATATAGGTAGCTAAATGTCAAAGACAATAAATGCATAGGTAATAGACTACAACTATATTCAACAAATGCAACTATCCCACATGCAATCTTTTTCACACTTCTTCCACTTTCAACAAAGTGGTTAAGCCCAATCCAAGCCCTTTAGCCCTTGAACGAGTTAGAGGCCCAATTGAAGTGTTCTCCTTTTCTTGGGTTGCAATGGGGTTATCCTTGATTACATCATCCTCCCCTGGTTGAAATGGATTTGTCCTCAAATCCAAGTCCTCTTTATCTTTTAAGTACGGGGACAGATCCCTCACATTAAAAGTAGTAGAAACAGCATAGTCTTCAGGCAAATCAATTTTGTATGCATTATCATTTACCTTGTCTATGATACGGAAAGTACCATCTGCCCTTGGTATTAATTTGGACTTCCTTTGGTTTGGAAATCTTTCTTTTCGAAGATGAACCCACACTAAATCTCCAGGACTGAATTGAACAAATTTTCTTCTCTTGTTGGCAGTCTTCTCATAGATGGAGTTCTTCTTCTCAATTTGCTGTTTAATGTTTTCATGTAACTTCTTTATCATGTCAGCCTTCATTTTTCCATCTATGCATTCTCGAGCTTCAAGTGGTAATGGTACTAAATCAAGTGGACTCAATGGATTAAATCCATAAACAACTTCAAAAGGAGAGTGTTTAGTAGTACCATGTACACTTCTATTGTAAGCAAATTCAGCATAGGCCAAGCATTCATCCCAACTTTTCAAGTTTTTGCCAATGATAGTTCTTAGCAAAGTAGAAAGCGTTCGGTTCGCCACTTCAGTTTGCCCATCAGTTTGTGGGTGACAGGCAGTACTAAAGAGTAACTTTGTTCCCAGCTTTCTCCATAAAGTCTTCCAAAAGTAGATAAGAAATTTGGCATCACGATCTGACACGATACTCTTTGGAATGCCATGAAGTCTCACAATTTCTTTGAAAAATAAATTGGCGATGTGCACAGCATCGTCGGTCTTATGGCATGGAATAAAATGAGACATTTTTGAAAAACGATCAACAACAACCATGACCGAATCTTTACCTCTTTGTGTCCTTGGTAAGCCTAGCACGAAATCCATACTAACATTAGTCCAAGGTTGATCTGGAACAGGTAGAGGTGTATAAAGTCCATGGGCTGCTTCCTTGCTCTTGGCTTTTTTGCAAACAATACACCTTTCATTCACATGATGCACATCTCTAATCATGTTAGGCCAATAAAAATGCTCTTTCAGCATCTCCAATGTCTTGGTTTCACCGAAATGCCCAGCCAATCCTCCTCCGTGAGCTTCTCGTGTAAGTAATTCCCTTATAGAACAGTTTGGAATTACAAGTCTCCCCAAGCGAAATAAAAAACCTTCAGATCTATAAAATCCCTTATATGCCATTTTCTCACAAGCAAGATAAATAGAAGCAAGTGTCGAATCTTCCATATAATGGTCTTTAAGAGATTCAAACCCCAACAATTTAGCATTCATCATGGAAATTAAAGCATATCTCCTTGATAAGGCATCTGCAATAATGTTGGTTTCTCCCTTCTTATACTTCAACACATAAGGAAAAGCTTCAAGAAATTCCACCCACTTTGCATGTCTTCTATTCAGCTTGCTCTGACCTTTCAAGTGTTTGAGTGATTCATGGTCTGTGTGAATTACAAATTCTTTTGGTAACAAGTAGTGCTGCCATGTCTCAAGAGCTCTAATTAAAGAGTAGAACTCCTTATCATAGGTAGAGTAGTTAAGACTGGCTCCATTCAACTTCTCACTAAAATAAGCTATAGGACGCTTTTCTTGAAGAAGTACTGCTCCAATTCCCACTCCACTAGCATCACATTCAATCTCAAAAGTCTTAGAAAAATTAGGCAAAGCCAATATGGGTGCATTGCACAATTTTTCTTTGACAAGCTCAAAACTTCGTTGGGCTGTATCACTCCATTTGAACTCCTTTCCTCCCTTAATACATTCAGTTATGGGTGCTAAGATGGTGCTGAAATCCCTTACAAATCTTCTATAGAAAGAGGCAAGCCCATGAAAACTTCTTACTTCAGATATGGTTCTTGGAACGGGCCATTCTTTGATAGCTTTCACCTTTTCTTCATCAACTCCCACTCCTTGCTGAGATACTACAAAGCCAAGAAAAATCACATGGTCTTGACAAAAGTAGCATTTTTTTAGATTAGCATAGAGTTTCTCCTTTCGCAACACTTCTAAGACTTCCTTCAAATGTTGCACATGCTCCTCATAACTTTGATTGTAGATCAAAATATCATCGAAATATACCACAACGAATTTTCCAATGAAAGATCTAAGCACATGATTCATCAATCGCATAAATGTGCTAGGGGCATTAGATAGCCCAAATGGCATTACCATCCATTCGTAAAGTCCATGCTTTGTCTTGAAGGCTGTCTTCCACTCGTCTCCCTCTTTCATTAGGATTTGGTGATAGCCACTCTTCAAGTCAATTTTTGAAAACACCTTGGAACCATTTAGCTCATCCAACATGTCATCCAATCTTGGAATTGGGTAGCGGTATTTGATGGTGATCTTATTTATAGCACGGCTGTCCACACACATTCTCATAGAGCCATCCTTTTTAGGGACTAATAATGTAGGCACAGAACAAGGGCTCATGGATTCCCTTACATAACCATTTTCAATCAACTCATCGACTTGCCATTTTAGCTCCTTAGCCTCCTCTGGATTCATTCTGTATGCTGGCTTATTTGGTAAGGCAGCAACGGGCACCAAATCAATTTGATGCTCAATTCCTCTTAAGGGTGGCAATCCCTTAGGTAGCTCATTCGAAAAGACATCTGTAAATTCTTCTATCAACTCCCTCACAAGCTTAGGAAGCTTTTTTGCAAGTTCTGGATTTAGCTCCTTAAGAATTAGTAATAATACAAAGTTTTTCCTTCTTATTGCCTTCTTTAACTCATTCTTAGAAGCAAAACAGCTAGGCTTCTTCTCCTCGATTACATCCTCCTTCGGCTGTACTTGTATTGGCCTTAAGGGTGCCAACACAATCTTCTTTCCATCCTTCTCGAAAGCGTAGGTATTTTTGAAGCCATCATGTAGTGCTCTTCTATCAAATTGCTAGGGCCTCCCAAGTAGAAGATGACTAGCATCCATAGGGACTATGTCACACAATACCTCATCTTTGTAATTCTTCCCTATAGAGAAAGGTACCTTTACTTGTTTGGTGACCTTCATCTCGCCATGATTATTTAGCCATTGTAGCTTATATGGACGGGGATGATTGATGATAGGTAGCTTCAATTTTCCAACCAAGGTGGTTGAAGCAACGTTAGTGCAGCTCCCACTATCAATTATCACGTTACAAACTTTGCCTCCGATAGTGCACCTTGTTTGAAAAATATTCTCCCTCTGTTCTTCTTCTACCTTGGCTTGGATATTCAAGGCACGTCTAATAACCAAGGCAGCACCTTCATCAGCATACTCAACAACTTCTTCTTCGTCAAAATATTCTTCCTCTTCACATTCCTCCACAATATCTTCATCTTCACTCTCTATTTCCCCTTGTTTCTCCTTCAAGATCATCACTCTTCTATTAGGACATTCGGATGCTATATGGCCATGACCTAAGCACTTGAAGCACTTAATGTCTCGGCTTCTTTTAGAGGGCTGGTTGTCTTCTCTCTTATCCTTCCCCTTAGAACTTTCAGATTTGTTCGGCTCTTTCTTCCATATCTCCTTATTACTCCCTTTGGTAGTGTTTGAGGTTTGGGAAAGTGTTTGGAAAGGTTTACTTCCCAATAGTTTAGACACTCCATTTTTCTTCCATAAACTCTCTTTTTCTGTCTCTCCACCTTAATTGCCAATTTAATTACATCTTCTAAGAAGACATAATTCTGCAACTCTACTAAGTCAGCAACTTCTTTGTTCAAACCACCAAGAAATCGAGCTATGGTTTACTCTTGGGGTTCATTCAGCTCGCACCGAATCATCAAAGTTTCAAATTTTTGACATAATCTTCAACACACATGCCTCCTTGCCTCAAGCTTTGAAGCTTAAAATAAAGCTCTTGCTTGTAGTAATCAGGTACAAAACGCCTCTGCATGAGCCTTTTCATCAATCTCCAATTTCGAACTTCCTCCTCTCCATCTCTTCTTCGTTGATTCTTCAAATTTTCCCACCATAGATTTGCATAATCAGTGAATTCAAGGGCTGCAAGTCGGCATTTGGTAGCTTCTGAATATTCTTGATATTCAAAAATCTTCTCTACTCGTTGCACCCACTCCAAGTATTCTTCAGGAGAACTTGTTCCCTTAAATGGAGGAATCTTCATTTTGATGTTGGCATCACGTTCCCTCTGCTGCCTTCTTTGCCTAGGTTGATCACCTTCTTCAGCTTCAGATTCTTCTCTATGGTGTTCAACATAAGCTCCTCTTCTTGGTTGTTGTTGTTGTAGCTCCATAAATCTAGCCATTTGAGTGGTTAGTTGAGCTATTTGTTCCATCATTTCTTCTTGACCTCTTTGTAGGCCAACAATTTGAGCTTGTTGTAGGCTAAGCTCAAAAGGAACTTCAGAACTATTTTCTCCTGTCATAGTGATTTGTAATTTGTTGGTTTGAGTTTGGTGAAGGGTAGGTTCACTCTCTAAGTGTTTACACTCGGATTAACAATGAACAGTAACGATGAACAATGAACAGTAACGATGAATTTTTTTTTAAATAAAAAAGTTGGAATAAAATAGAACAACACAAGAATAGAAATAAAGATAAAGATGAACAGACTAGAAAATTAGCCTTCCATGTAGGTGGCAGATTACAAAACAAGGAAAACTAAGCCTTCCATATAGGTGGCAGAATACAAAATAAGGAAAACTAAGCCTTCCATGTAGGTGGCAAAACACAGAATAAAATGCAATAAAATTAAGCTTTCCACGAAGGGGCAAAACACAAAACAAATAATAGAACCTGAATTGAATTGGCTCTGATACCAATATGATGTGATTTCCGGAGGGAAAATACTTGATCGATTTTCTGGATAGGTTGAAAGAAACAAACAAATGAAACCAAATCACTCAATTGATAAGCCAAATGGTGCCACAACTAAGAGAAATGGGTTGATCTCGCCACACTCAAGAAAGAAGAACGTGAGTGATAAGAAATCTAGTTGCTCTCGCCACTAACACAAGTTAGATAAGAGAAAGAACTCAAGAATCCTCTTGAAAGCAAAATACCAATATCTCATATATGATTCAAAGATGGTTTACAACAAATGGCAATGACCCTTTTTATAGAGGGTCTCCAAAACAAAAAGACAAAAGACTCCAACTAATGCATTAAATGCATCAACTAAAAGTCAAGTAGTGTAGGCTAAATGTCAAAGACAATAAATATATAGGTAGCTAAATGTCAAAGACAATAAATGCATAGGTAATAGACTACAACTATATTCAACAAATGCAACTATCCCACATGCAATCTTTTTCACACTTCTTCCACTTTCAACAAAGTGGTTAAGCCCAATCCAAGCCCTTTAGCCCTTAAACGAGTTAGAGGCCCAATTGAAGTGTTCTCCTTTTCTTGGGCTACAATGGGGTTATCCTTGATTACATCAATAAATCAAGCAAATGTTACTCGTACCTTTCATATACCGCATAATCCATTTAACTGCACTCCAGTGAGCTCTCCCAGGATTACTCATAAACCTGCTTACCACACTGACTGCATGAGCCAGATCAGGCCTAGTACACACCATTGCATACATCAAGCTTCCAACAGCATTACAGTAGGGCACTAAACTCATGTACCCTTTTTCCTCAGCTGTAGTAGGTATTGTACTAGCATCAAGTTTAAAATGTGCTGCAAACGGAGTACTAACTGGCTTAGAATTATTCATTTGGAAAGACTACAACAATTTTTCTATGTATTTCTGTTGAGATACATACAGTAAACCTGCACTTTTATCTCTCCAAATCTCCATGCCCAATATCTTCTTGGCTGCACCCAAATCCTTCATCTTAAACTCACTACTCAATAAGGCTTTCAAACTATCAATTTCAACCTTGTTCTTTGCAGCAATTAACATATCATCAACATATAGCAACAAATAAATATAAGAATTATCTGCAAGTTTCTTAGAGTAGACATAGTTATCAAACTGATTACATAGAAAACCATGAGAAGTTATAAATGCATCAAATTTCTTGTACCACTGTCTAGGAGACTGTTTCAAACCATACAAGGACTTTTTCAGCAAACATACATGATCTTTCTTCCCAGAATCAAGAAATCCTTCTGGCTGTGACATATAAATCTGCTCCTCTAAATTTCCATGTAAGAAAGCAGTTTTCACATCCAGTTGTTCCAACTCCAAGTCAAAAACACTTACCATGGACAAAAGGACACGAATGGTTTTATGCTTCACAACTGGGGAGAAAACTTCATGATAATCAATTCCCTCCTTTTGTAAAAAACCCTTGGCCACGAGTCGTGCTTTGAACCTTGCTGGTTCAACTCCAGGAATACCTTCTTTCTTCTTGAAGACCCATTTGCATCCTACCGGTTTCACTCCCTTTGGTAACGGTACAAGATCCCATGTTTCATTTTTCTCAAGAGATTGCATCTCTTCATTCATTGTAACCAGCCATTCTGATGCTTCTCTACTCTCAACTGCTTCTTTATATGATCTCGGGTCATCAGAATCAATACTTTCACCTACTGCCAAGGCATAAGCAACTGAATTAATATCAACTATATCAACACAATCTGCATACCTTATAGGTTTTCTGATTTCCCTCCTTTCCCTCCTTGTTGCTATAGGTTGTGATTCTTCTTCTTCCCTGGGCTGCTGTACAGGGTCTGTTATAACCCTTTTTGAAGTTTGAACTTCAATTTCCACCTTCTGGTTGGCACCTTGATCATTATTACCTGCATGACTACCAAGCTCCACCTTCTGACCAAACATAGCAGACTCATCAAAAGTTACATCTCTGCTAATAATAAATTTTGGAGTTCTATCCTTTTCAGTACACCACAGTCTGTACCCTTTAACTCCAGGTGCATACCCTAGAAATATGCATTTCATTGCCCTAGGCTCTAGTTTACCATCATTCACATGAGCATAAGCAGGACAACCAAATATACGTAGGCCAGAATAATCAGAAGGTTTACCGGACCATACCTCTTGAGGAGTCTTAAAATCAATTGCAGTAGATGGCGATCTATTCACCAAATAACAAGCATTGTTAACTGCTTCAGCCCAGAATTATTTTGCAAGCCAGCGTTTAATCGCATGCATCTCGCACGCTGTAACAGTGTTTGATTCATACGTTCTGCAACTCCATTTTGCTGTGGTGTATGACGTACAGTGCGATTGTCACGACCCATTTTCTAGGCACATGACCGGCACAATGATGAATATCCCATCACTGTAAGCCTTTCGATAAATTCTTCCCACAAGTAAAATCGTTAGTCATTATCTCTATATTCTCAAAATACCATTCCTTAATAAATACAAAGAAAATACATCAGATTTTCTTAATTAAAAATAATAGATCCTTAGTACGAAATACATTATCATACTGAAATACAAGCCAAATACCAAACCCCTGACCTAGATGTCCTAGACGGTTACAGAGCAACATACTGTATAACAAAAGAAGGGCCTACCCGACAGCGGGAAGGTCCAACGTGATCTACTCCTCTAGCGGATGTACTTCGGCGGCAACCTGATCTGAACAAAAAGTTTGTACAAACAGTGTGAGCTTTTAAACTCAGTGAGCAAATCGGCCTTGCGTTAATAGAATTCAAATACATCACCAGTCATGCAAGCATATCCGAAGGCTCAAGCTCAACCAATAGACATAGTTAGAAATTACATACAAGAAAAATTCATCCAATTCAACAAACGATACTAGTACTCGTCAATGGCAATATATCCCGGAGAGCGCACACAGGCCGGCTCACCAATTTTGCATTTTTCCGCCATGACGCACAACCTCATCCTCTTAGCTAGGGCGCCTCACGGATTTATCACCAATCCGGGCTATATCCCTACTGAGGGAATCGTTGTCTCCACACTCATTGGTCAAGACACCCTTTAACCCGGGTTTTTCCGCCTTGCCGTGAGAGGGGGTACTGTACCGCTCAATCACAATCAATAGTACAACAGTTCATATCATAATCAGAAGCACAATATAATACTCATCCATATAACAGGTATAGTATATAACTATATGATTCAAATTTCATATCATCATGAGATACTTGCTTTGTCTTATCCATACTTCTGGATTAATTATCTCATTATATTCGTCATTCTGAATCCAATTTCCCTCTATGAATCTTGGGAGTGTCCTACGACATACTTTTTATCACCAGTAATGCTAAAACTCTATTAAAACAGGGTCGTTTCACTCACCTGGATTCCGTACGAGTATCACTTCTCAAAATCGTTACGGACAAGAGTACGCAGGTGAATTTCAGTGTTCAGCTACAGAGATTTTCATGAAAGATTACAGAAAGTACGTTAAGATCATTTTCGTATAGATACTGTTCATACGTACGGGTACTATTCATACAGTCACTATTCATACGTACGGGTACTATTCATATCGGAAATACAGAATACAATCTGTAAAAGAGTACACCAGGTAAGTTCCCAGGAAAGAGTGGAGGGTCACACTGGACACACTTAAAAACCAGGTCTTTCCTTAGCCAGAACTTTCCTAGACATGTATTCTCCACAGATTATATTCTATTTCGGTAATCAGAGAATCAAAATAACAGCTAACGACAGTTTTTCTGATGTGGAAGATCGGCCAAAGCCGCAACCACAGAGCATACTTAAGAAAATAACTTCTAAAATTTGAAAGACATAGAAAGGGCATAGTATCCTTACCTAAGCAAAAACGGAAAGGCCCAAAATCTCAGAAGCCTAGCGTCGGAGCAAGAGAAACTTAAGGAGGGAAGAAGAGAAGTTGAAGGTGTGAGTTTAGAAGTGAAATGGAAGGACCTATTTATAGCAAAAGTCAAGGGTACTATTTGATACTATGCGCTAATAAAATATTCAATTTACTATTCATGAAAATGACATTTCTAATAATGCAGTTACTGTACACCTTACGCGTACGATGGAAAATTTTCGTTTATTTACTATTAGAAACTTTAAAGGAAAAACTATCCTTTTACCTTAAACCTTTAAGTTTCTTTTCAATTCAGTCCTTTCAATTTAGTCCCTGGGGGTATTTTTACACATAAAACGTCATTTTCTCCTACAAACTTCTTTCTAGTTTTCTCTTATAACCAAACCACATCTAGTATTTGACATTTTGATTGTATAAATGAACAGTACCATATACGTAAATAGTAACAGTAGTTTGAAAACACGCATTTATATTTTATTTTTCATGGGTATTACATTATCACCCCCTTTAAGAAATTCGGTCCTCCGAATTTAAATTACCTCAAGTAGTAAAAAGATGCGGATATCTAGAACGCATGTCGGCCTCGGCTTCCCATGTGGCTTCTTCGTGAGTTTGATTCCTCCACAAAACCTTGACGGATGGAATCTCCTTAGATCGGAGTTTCTTTACTTGACTATCGAGGATAGCCACCGGTATCTCCTCGTATGACAAGTTTTCATCTACTAGGATAGAATCATTCTGAGAAGGGTGAAGTATGTGAGAAGGGTCATGAAGGTACTTCCTTAACATGGATACGTGAAAAACAGGGTGAATCCCTTCTAGATCCATAGGTAGGGCAAGCCGATAAGCCACTTTTCCCACTCGTTCTAGAATCTCATAAGGCCCGATGTATCTAGGACTCAACTTTCCTTTCCTTCCAAATCTCAACACACCTTTCATTGGAGAGACCTTAAGGAATACCATATCGCCGACTGAGAACTCCAAATCACGTCGTCTGTGGTCAGCGTATGCCTTTTGTCTACTTTGAGCTGCTCGCATCCTATCTTGTATTGTCTTAACCTTGGTTAGGGCATCCTGGGCCAAGTCAGGTCCTAATGCTTTCGCTTCACCTACCTCGAACCAACCGATCGGAGATCTGTAACGTCTCCCATACAAGGCCTCAAAGGGTGCCATCCCAATAGTGGCCTGGTAGCTGTTGTTATATGCAAACTCTACAAGATACAAATGCTTTTCCCAGCTACCACTGAAATCTAGAATACAAGCTCGTAACATATCCTCTAGCGTCTGAATCGTCCGCTCTGACTGTCCGTCTGTCTGTGGGTGAAAAGCGGTACTAAGGTCCACTCGAGTACCTAATGCCCCCTGAAAACTTCTCCAGAAACGAGAGGTAAATTGAGGACCTCTATCAGAAATGATAGATATAGGTACTCCATGCAACTTTACTATTTCTTTAATATACAATTGTGCCAACGTTACTACACCATAAGTGGTTTTGACTGGAATGAAGTGTGCTGATTTGGTTAGTCGGTCAACAATGACCCAAACTGAGTCATAACCTCCTGTGGAGCGAGGTAGACCAACAACAAAGTCCATCGTCACTCGTTCCCATTTCCATTCAGGAATCTCTAATTGTTGTAACGAGCCTCCTGGCTTTAGATGCTCAGCTTTAACCTGTTGACAGGTTAAACAACGAGACACAAATTCTGCTATGTCTTGTTTCATTCCTTTCCACCAGTAGATCTGTTTCAGATCCTGATACATCTTGGTGGCTCCTGGATGTACAGCATATGCAGCACGATGGCCTTCTTCCATGATGTCTCGTCTAAGAGTTCCAACATGTGGTACACACAACCGTTGTTCAAAATGTAAGACTCCTGTATCATCGAGTGTGAAACTATTCACTTCACCAATCTTCACCTTTTCCATAATTTGGACAAGCTCAGGATCCTCCATTTGAGATATCCGTATTTGGTCAACAAGGGAAGATCTAGCCCTGATATGGGCTAAGAATGATCCTGTCCTTGTAACCTCAAGAGTAGCACCTTTTGCTTTCAGCTCTTGTAGTTCTTGGATCAAGGGTCTTTTTGTTACTGCTATATGGGCCAGACTACCCATAGATTTTCGACTCAAGGCATCTGCTACCACGTTTGCTTTGCCTGGGTGGTAAAGAATATTGCAATCATAATCTTTTAGTAATTCTACCCATCTCCTCTGCCTCAAGTTTAAGTCCTTTTGGTCGAAAATATATTTTAGACTTTTATGGTCAGTGTAGATTTCGCAAGTTTCTCCGTATAGATAATGTCGCCATATCTTTAAAGCGAAAACTACTGCTGCCATTTCCAGATCGTGGGTGGGGTAGTTTTGTTCATGTTTCTTAAGTTGTCTCGATGCATATGCCACTACCTGGCCATGCTGCATGAGAACACATCCCAACCCTACTCTTGATGCATCGCAGTATACTGTAAAATCTCCTGGTCCTGAGGGTAAGACTAATACAGGTGCGGAGATTAACCTTTTCTTGAGTTCTTGGAAGCTTTCTTCACAAGCGTCATCCCATTGGTACTTTACCCCTTTCCTAGTCAGTTGTGTGAGAGGGGCGGCTAACTGGGAAAAATTTTGGATGAAACGACGATAATATCCTGCCAATCCCAAGAAGCTGCGAATCTCTGTGACGGAGGTAGGTCTAGGCCACATTTTGACCGCTTCTACTTTGCTTGGGTCTGCTTGGATGCCATCTTTGGAGATCACATGTCCCAAGAAAGTTACACGATCAATCCAAAACTCGCATTTAGAGAATTTGGCGTACAATTGATGATCCCTCAATGTCTGCAACACAACACGAAGGTGTTGTTCGTGCTCTTCTGAAGTCTTTGAGTACACCAGAATGTCGTCTATGAAGACAATGACAAATTTGTCTAAAAAGGATTTAAAAATCCTATTCATTAAATCCATGAAAGCAGCTGGTGCATTCGTTAATCCAAATGACATCACCAAGAACTCGTAGTGCCCATATCTGGTACGGAAGGCTGTTTTAGACACATCCTCCTCCTTGATCTTGAGTTGGTGATAACCAGACCTCAAGTCAATCTTTGAAAAACACTTGGCTCCTTGAAGTTGATCGAAAAGGTCGTCGATGCGAGGCAACGGGTATTTATTTTTGATAGTTACCTTATTCAGTTGCCTGTAATCTATGCATAGTCTCATCGATCCGTCCTTCTTTTTCACGAACAGAACAGGAGCTCCCCAAGGTGAATAACTTGGCCTTATAAAGCCTTTGTCTAGCAAGTCCTGTAACTGAGTTTTTAACTCTTTTAATTCTGTTGGTGCCATTCTATAAGGGGGTATGGAGATTGGGCGAGTATCTGGTGCTAACTCTATCTGGAACTCAATCTCTCGATCTGGGGGTATACCTGGTAGATCATCTGGAAAGACATCTACAAACTCCTGGACTACTGGAACGTCTTCTACTTTTAGTTCTTCTTTCTTAATATCTTTAACGAATGCCAAGTATCCTTTACAGCCCTTTCGCAATAAACGTTGGGCACACATTAAAGATATAAGATTCCCAGAAATTTCACTCCGTTCACCATGAAATACGAAAGAAGGCTCCCCCGGAATATTAAATTTAACTATCTTATTATAGCAATCCAGGGTGGCATGACAAGATGCCAGCCAATCCATGCCCAAGATGACATCAAAGTCTGTCATATCTAACAGCATTAGGTCTACTGTTGTATTTATTTCTCCGACTCTTACCTTGCAAGCTCGATAGCCTCGTTCTATTAGTAAGGTGCCTCCAGTAGGCGTAGTTACTAAAAACGGACATTCTAATCTAACAACTTTTTGCTTAAAGTTCTTAGCAAAGAATGGTGACACATAGGAATGCGTAGAGCCAGAGTCAAACAAAACATGTGCAAAATTTGATTCAATCAGAAGAGTACCTGCTACCACCGTATTAGATGCCTGAGCATCTTGACGGGTTAAAGCGAATACTCGAGCGTTCCCTCGGCCTGCTGAAGCCTGCCCTCGACCACCTTGTCCTCTGCCAGCACCTCTTCCGACTCCATTGCCTCCTACAGTTACAGGGGCTCTGTTGGCAACAGTGGCCTCTGATTGATTAGGGCGTACTGACCCTTGGCCGGATCTCGTGTAGAGTTGGGGGCAATCTCTTTTGATGTGGCCCTGTTGACCACATTGGTAACAGACCCTAGTGTTGTTGTTGACAAAACAAGCTCCGAAGTGATTTCTTTCACATTTAGAGCACCAGGGCCTTTGTTGACCCCCTGTACCACTTTGTTGACGCTGTGGTGCACTAGCAGTAGAGGCTGCACGTCCAGAACTCTCTCCGTGGTAGCGTGATTTCTCATCTTGCTTCCTCTTTCTGTTGTTATTCCATTTTTCTTTTTGCATATCTCTTTCTTCCATCATACGGGCGATGTCGACGGCTTCTGTGTAAAATGAAAAATCTCATATTTTCGATCCCACCCTGTCAAATAAAGACTCTCGAAGGCCTTTAATAAATCGTCGAATCTTTTCTTTCTCAGTTAGGACCATGTGAGTAGCATATTCAGACAACTCTATAAACAGATTGTCGTATTCATCGACGGTTCGTGATCCTTGCCGGAGTGCCTCAAACTCATTCATCTTTGCTTCTCGTATACTCTCCGGAATAAATTGTTCTCGAAAAATTCTTTTAAAGTCATTCCATTTAATGGGTGGGGCATTTCTGGCCATGCCCTTCTTCCATGTTCGCCACCAGCGGTCGGCCTTACCTCTTAACTGAAAGGTAACAAGGGTTACTTTTCGAGGTTCAGGGCATTCTAACGTGTCAAGGATTTTCTCACAGTCATCTAGAAAACGTTGTGGGTCTTCATTAACATCTCCTGCAAAGGTTGGCGGATTCAGCTTCATAAATTCCGAGATTTTGACCTCTGTACCTACCCAATCCTGAGGGGGGGGTGGAGGTGGCATCTGGTCTGTCTCTTGTACTTTTGCAGCATGTACTGATGCCTGTGAGCCATCTTCAGATGATTGTCCTATCAAAAGTTCCTTTAGCCCATTCACCTCGTTCTGCATTGCAGCTAATGCTTCCATCACTACAGTCGCGTCAATTTGTGATGGTTCTCCAGCATTTCTTCCAGGGTTTTCAGTGGATATTTCTCTGTTTTGTGCATGGTTATCTTCTGCACGATTAGGCATCTCCAGTCTTGCATTTGCTGACTGAGCAGCTGGAGGGACCAAGGCCCTGCCAGATCTTGTGCGGATTCCAGAAGCGTTTGATTTTCTTGGTGCCATCTAAACTTATTCTACAATTAAGAATAATATATATCGTCACTATTATGCTTCAAGTAAAGACACGAAAGAAATGGATTTTAATCTCTACAGGGCTTTTGGTGGATCTTCATCCTATGGTCGTGCTGCAGTCACGACAATAGGGGAAGGCCCACTAAAGACACCTTGCTCTGTAATCACTAGGAGACCTAACAACCTATGCTCTGATACCAACTTTGTCACGACCCATTTTCTAGGCACATGACCGGCACAATGATGAATATCCCATCACTGTAAGCCTTTCGATAAATTCTTCCCACAAGTAAAATCGTTAGTCATTATCTCTATATTCTCAAAATACCATTCCTTAATAAATACAAAGAAAATACATCAGATTTTCTTAATTAAAAATAATAGATCCTTAGTACGAAATACATTATCATACTGAAATACAAGCCAAATACCAAACCCCTGACCTAGATGTCCTAGACGGTTACAGAGCAACATACTGTATAACAAAAGAAGGGCCTACCCGACAGCGGGAAGGTCCAACGTGATCTACTCCTCTAGCGGATGTACTTCGGCGGCAACCTGATCTGAACAAAAAGTTTGTACAAACAGTGTGAGCTTTTAAACTCAGTGAGCAAATCGGCCTTGCGTTAATAGAATTCAAATACATCACCAGTCATGCAAGCATATCCGAAGGCTCAAGCTCAACCAATAGACATAGTTAGAAATTACATACAAGAAAAATTCATCCAATTCAACAAACGATACTAGTACTCGTCAATGGCAATATATCCCGGAGAGCGCACACAGGCCGGCTCACCAATTTTGCATTTTTCCGCCATGACGCACAACCTCATCCTCTTAGCTAGGGCGCCTCACGGATTTATCACCAATCCGGGCTATATCCCTACTGAGGGAATCGTTGTCTCCACACTCATTGGTCAAGACACCCTTTAACCCGGGTTTTTCCGCCTTGCCGTGAGAGGGAGTACTGTACCGCTCAATCACAATCAATAGTACAACAGTTCATATCATAATCAGAAGCACAATATAATACTCATCCATATAACAGGTATAGTATATAACTATATGATTCAAATTTCATATCATCATGAGATACTTGCTTTGTCTTATCCATACTTCTAGATTAATTATCTCATTATATTCGTCATTCTGAATCCAATTTCCCTCTATGAATCTTGGGAGTGTCCTACGACATACTTTTTATCACCAGTAATGCTAAAACTCTATTAAAACAGGGTCGTTTCACTCACCTGGATTCCGTACGAGTATCACTTCTCAAAATCATTACGGACAAGAGTACGCAGGTGAATTTCAGTGTTCAGCTACAGAGATTTTCATGAAAGATTACAGAAAGTACGTTAAGATCATTTTCGTACAGATACTGTTCATACGTACGGGTACTATTCATACGGTCACTATTCATACGTACGGGTACTATTCATACCGGAAATACAGAATACAATCTGTAAAAGAGTACACCAGGTAAGTTCCCAGGAAAGAGTGGAGGGTCACACTGGACACACTTAAAAACCAGGTCTTTCCTTAGCCAGAACTTTCCTAGACATGTATTCTCCACAGATTATATTCTATTTCGGTAATCAGAGAATCAAAATAACAGCTAACGACAGTTTTTCTGATGTGGAAGATCGGCCAAAGCCGCAACCACAGAGCATACTTAAGAAAATAACTTCTAAAATTTGAAAGACATAGAAAGGGCATAGTATCCTTACCTAAGCAAAAACGGAAAGGCCCAAAATCTCAGAAGCCTAGCGTCGGAGCAAGAGAAACTTAAGGAGGGAAGAAGAGAAGTTGAAGGTGTGAGTTTAGAAGTGAAATGGAAGGGCCTATTTATAGCAAAAGTCAAGGGTACTATTTGACACTATGCGCTAATAAAATATTCAATTTACTATTCATGAAAATGACATTTCTAATAATGCAGTTACTGTACACCTTACGCGTACGATGGAAAATTTTCGTTTATTTACTATTAGAAACTTTAAAGGAAAAACTATCCTTTTACCTTAAACCTTTAAGTTTCTTTTCAATTCAGTCCTTTCAATTTAGTCCCTGGGGGTATTTTTACACATAAAACGTCATTTTCTCCTACAAACTTCTTTCTAGTTTTCTCTTATAACCAAACCACATCTAGTATTTGACATTTTGATTGTATAAATGAACAGTACCATATACGTAAATAGTAACAGTAGTTTGAAAACACGCATTTATATTTTATTTTTCATGGGTATTACAGCGATGCCTCACTATACCTTCTTTCTTGCAAAACTCATCAAATGGAGCGTTACAGAACTCCAACCCATTATCAGTTCTGAGTGTTTTGACCTGTTTTCCAGTCCGTTTCTCAACCATGGTCTTCCACTCCTTGAACTTCCCAAACACTTCATCTTTGAATTTCAAAAAATATACCCAAACCCTTCTAGAGTAGTCATCAATGAAAGTAACAAAATACTTGCATTTGCCCTGAGATTTAACTGGAGAAGGACCCCACAAGTCTGAGTGAACATATTGCAGAACATCCGTAGAAGTATGCTTCCCAGAACTGAACTTAACTCTGCGTTGTTTACCCATAACACAAACTTCACAGAATTTCAGTTTCCCAGTTTCTGCTCCTTCTAACAATCCTTGTTTACTTAGAATTGACAGCCCTTTCTCACTCATGTGTCCCAATCGGCAATGCCACAACTCTGTGCAATCATCATTCTTCCCTAAAGATTTAGATATAGCCACTGTCCCCATCACAGAATTACCAATCAGAAAGTAAATGCCATGCTGCAATTTACCCTTCATTATAACCAGAGCACCTTTGGAAATTCTCAACTGTCCATTCTCTCCAGAGTACTTGTACCCTTGTTTGTCTAGAGTACCAAGAGAAATCAAGTTCTTCCGTAGACCAGGAACATACCAAGCATCAAGCGTCCTGACTATTCCATCATACATCTGAATCTGCACAGAATCACTGCCCTTAACACTGAGCTGCTCATCATCACCCAACCTCACAACACCATTCCACTCCTTGAAAGAAGTAAATAGTTCACGTGAGAAAGTCATATGATAAGATGCACCTGTGTCCAAGACCCAAGTATTTGCAGAACCAGAGGTGCTGACTGTGAGAACATCAATGTCTTCTTCTCCGTCAGAACTATCTTGCACCACCGAAGCACTACCACTGGTATTCGGTTCCTTCTCGTCATTTCCCTTCTTCCTCTGTGGACAATTCTTCCTGATGTGCACCTTCTGTTTACAGTGATAACATCGAGGTCCTCCTTTGTTCCTCGACTTAGACCGTGACTTGCTTCTTTTTCCATCATCCCTTTTAGTGTCTCTGCCTCTGCCAACATACAAACCTGCTTCTGCACCATCTTCATTAGAACTAGAGACTCTTCTCTTCAGCTCTTTAGACTGCAAAGCATCTTTGACATCATTAACAGAGATACTATTTCTATCATACAACATAGTGTCAACAAAGTTCTCATATGAATTTGGTAGAGAACACAAAAGAATGATAGCCTGATCTTCATCATCTATCTTAACCCCAACACCCTGTAAATCCAGGATAATTCGGTTAAAATTATCAAGATGATCTTTTACCTGCATATTTTCTGTCATCCGCAGGGTATACAAACGCTGCTTTTGATATAACCGGTTTGTGAGAGACTTTTTCTGGTATTTATCATCCAATTTCTTCCACAAACCTGCAGCAGTTGATTCATCAACTACTTCTCTCAACACCTCATCTGTCAGACTCAATAGTAATGCACTATGAGCCTTTGCCAAAATTTCCTTCTTCTTCTCTTCCTTCAACGTGTTAGGTAGACTACTTTCTCCTTCTAATGCCACTGCACATCCCTGCTGAACCAGAAGTGCCCTCATTTTTACCTTCCACAAAGTGAAATCATTCGATCCATTGAACTTCTCAATATCGAATTTATGAGTCGACATCTTCTCAAATAACAGCAGATAAATTACTAGCAAATTTCGCAATCAGAAATTGAATTTCACAAAACTGTTCAGAACCTTGCAAACTGACCAAAACTTCACTAACAGAAATTCAACACAGCAGTCCAACAAAATTCACAGCAGTAAACCAGAAATCCAATCTAGCACAATCTAACACAATCCAGTAAATTCACACAGAAATTCAGAATTCTTTTCTGAATTAAACATAAACTCACCGGAACTGTGTCAAGGAAACAATAACGATCGCAACAGAAAACTTGGTCCAAACAACAACTATGACCAAACAGCAGCTTTGACCAAACAGCAACTTTAACCAAACAGCAGCTTTGACCAAACAACAGCTTTGACCAAACAGTAACTTTGACCAAACAGTAACTTTGACCAAATAGTACCGTTGACCGTTGACCGTGCTACAGTGCCGAGTCGCTACAGTTCTGAGTTACTACAGTGCCGTTGACCGTTGACTGCTACAGTGCCTTACCGTAGAAGACGATGAACAGTGCTTCCGATGAAGATTCCGTCGATGAACAGTACTCGCAACCGTAAAAACTCACCAAAACAACTGAAAAACGATCTACAATGCACTAGAAATGCAATAAACGGTCTCTTTTTCCCAAAAAATAAGCGAATCAAGCTAGATCTGAAATTTAAAACTAGATCTGAAAATTTTCTTACCACCAAAAATTGGTATCCGACTTCTTCAACGCACCAAAGATGCAGAGAATGGTCTCCTATGCTCCAGAACAACTAAATCGAGGCAAGATCTGAAATTTTGGAGCCGGATTTGAAAATTTTCGAACGTGCTACAGTAACCGACGAACCAAAAATAAACCAAGGCTCTGATACCACTTGTTAGGTTACTGAAATGCAATTAATCAAGGAGAAGGATAGAGAATAACACACAAAGAAATTACGTGGTTCGGTCAATGCGACTTACGTCCACGGACAGAGAGAATATCTGTATTATTTTCTGACGGAGGTTATACAGAGAGAAATTACATCAACCGCTCTCAAAATGAATTCCCTCATACTCATATATATAGAGACAAATGGGTCATGGGTCGTGGGTCGGGTTACAAACTGGGTCACCCACAAAATTCAAGTCAAACTCAACATATATAATATGGAGTGAATCAATCATAGATGACGAGAAAGGAAGTAGTACTGGTTAAACTATGCGACAACAAGACTTTGCAAGGCAATGCTTCTTGGTTGGCAAGTGTTTCTTTTAAATTTTGAATGCGATTTGTTTTAAATTCATTGGTATTTTTTTAAAATAAGTACCTAACATATACCTCTCACTATTTTTATAAAAAAGAATTAAAAAAATAGTAAAATCAAATACTAAGTTTAAAGTATATTGACTTAGTGTATCTAAAAATAAAAATTTTAACTCTTTATATATGCTTGATACCTTTTTTTTTTTTTCATTGTGTTTTAAGTAACGTGACCTTCACACTTATTTTCCTTTTGTTTTCTAAGTATGTGAGACATTAATTTTAATCAATCCCAATAGAATACAAGAGATTATTTTCCTTTTATTTCATATAAAACCTTTAAAAAAGTCAAACACAGATGCGCGCACACAAACATACTATGTGGCCTAATAAAGACTGGTAACTGAACGTGAAAATAAGCCATGAGAAAGAAGAAGGGAATATGAGATTTAGAGTATCAATTTCTCGGATTCTCTGTTACTGGACTGAGGAATTTTCAAGAAAATAGCTCTAAGAAGATCGGCATAGAGGGGGAACTGGGCAACGGCATAGAAGGTGACGGGTAAGCAAGTGGCGATGTAAAGCGGGAACACAACCTGCTTGAGTTTGTCCTTGAGCACGAAGAAATACGCAGCACAGAAAGAAACCAGAATGAAAGCGATGGAGAGAAACAGAGCACTCAAGCCCACGAGAAGCTTGAGAGGGAGGTCCTTGCGGTAATCTCGGGGCTGCTGGCGGGAAGTGAGGATGGCGAGGAACATGATGAGAGAGGTGGTGGAGCAGCAGAGGGCGAGGAGGGAGGTGAATGTGAAGATGCTGAAGGCGGGGAATTCTTCCAGGTTAGGCTTACCGGTCTCGTCCTGAGTGCCTCCCGGGATGGAGTTCGATGTGGCGAACGCCACGCCGGCGATCAGCGCAGCCACCACAGAGCACGACTCCGACGTGCTCTTTAGCCACTCGTTCCCCTCTTTCACCAGATTCTCGTGATCCTCCGTGAATATATCCGCCGGTGTCCTGTTCTGTTTGTTGGTTTGGAACAGCACGTATGGCCCCATGCCCTTCAGGTCCCTTATATACTGCAATTCAAATTCAAAAATTCAAAAATGCAAATTTCAAACTCAAATAGTAAGTGTAGATGTAGGGCAAATTAATTACCAGGAACCATTTGATTTCCCACTGCATTTGCATGGCAGCACCAGGGATATGCCAGGGCTTGTACTTGGAGAGTTTTGCTGCCAAGTGGAGGAGAGTGTTGTCGTCCTTATCGACGCTTCGAAGGAGGTTTTGAAACAGTCTTGCCTCCTTGAGGGACTCAAATACATGGGGCTGCCTGTACTCCACGGCCACATGCAACACGTTCTGGTGTTGCGAGTTGGTCTCGTGGATGGCCCCTGGTTTTTCATTCAGGAATTTCGTCACTATTTCCTTCACACCATTCTTGGCTGCAACCAGCAATGGCGTCTCTCTTTCGTCCCAATCCTGGATGGCCTTTGGTTCTCCTTCCTGGAATTTAATCAGCACACCATTTTTGGTTGCAGTCAGCTGCAATGGCTTCTCTTGTTCGTCCCTCCCGTCACTCTGCTTTTCAGGGATGGCCACTGGTTTTTTTTGAAGGAATTTCGTTCCTGCGTCTACCAATGACTCCTCACGTGTCAGAAAGCCTTCGGGTTCACTTCCACCCCAGATGTCGTCTTCTTGACTAGACGGTTTCCAAAGTGCATCCAGGATCTGCATACTCCACTTATGCTTTTCTCTCTTCCTCACTAAATCCTTTAATCCTTAATTCATTTTACCAAATTAATATACATATTAATGAATATCACCTTCATATATATATATATATATGGAGAATAATTATAGGTAGAGAAAGGCCCCCAATAGTTTTGTGGATCATGTCTCTGCCCATCAGAATGTGGGTTTTCTTCGTCCGGTTTTGACTTATTTTTTGGTCCTACTGATCAAAAGCAAAAAAGAAAGAAAAAAGATGTTTGTGTCGGATCACCTAATTAATTGTGAGACATTGAAATTAAAATGCTCAAGTTAATATATGGGGGGGAATGATTAATGCTCTTACGTCCCATACGAATGATTGTGTTTAGAACACCGCAATAGTTCCTCGGGTGCTCCTGATCATCAGTGCCCTTTACTGAAGTATCAACATTCTGTTGGTCTGGCTTCTTCAGTGGTTCTACAATTATGCCTTCCGCCAAAGAAAAAATACACATATATGTAATTGGCATAACATCTTAATTATAAAATTAACAAATAAATAATTATAATATTATATATATATATGTGTGTGTGTGTGTGTGTGTGTGTGCTTACAGTGGTATAAGGACTTGTTCCACCATCTGAAGTTGCTGCTGCTTTCGAATGCAGAAGGTTTGTTGGCAAGGACATGGAGGGGAGTAATTCCCCTTTCATCCCTCGAGTGCACAAGGGCTTCATATAGATGAATGATTTGAAACGCCAACTCTGTCAAAATTAAGTTAATTAATTAGTGAATGCACGTATATATATATAATTAACTAATTTCACCAGGGCATGCAGGCACGCATGCATGCATGTAGTCACTAACTAACAAACAACACAGAAAAAAAAAAAATATATATATATATATATATATACCAAAATGATCTCTGCGAATAGTACAGTGAAGGATAGTGTCTCCATCAATTTGTATTCTGCAGAGCGAAAAATCATTGTCGTCCTTGATTGTTGCATGAAGGGAATGGAAAGTACGGTTGTTGCCATGAAGAGCAGCCAAGTAGAGAGGGGTCTCCCCCTTTTTGTTGCGAAGTTGGATCAATCCCGAGTGGCATCGAGCGATGGTGGCACACATCTTCTGTTTCCCTCTGACCGCTGCACAGTGGAGCGGAGTGTCCCCTCGCTCGTTCTTTACATGCAGAGGCTTCTCATCCTCTAACGCACCCACTAGTTCCTCAACCGCTTTCTCTTGCTCGTCGTTCACCGCCAGATGTAGCGCTGTGTCTTTGGACTTCGTGATTCTCCGTCCGCAAATCTTTGGCTGTTTTTTGCATATCTTCACCACTTCATCCCACTTACTCTCTTGTGTCAGATGATACAAGCTCTGAGCCCTCTGAGCCACTAATTCTGCTTCTTCGCTAATTTCCTCCATCATCAGTAACAATTCCCCGTTTTCCCTCGCCATCATTTTTGCACTCAACAACCTACTCAACTACACCGATAAATAATATTAATTGCTACTGTCAGTTTGAGCATATGCATATATGTCTGTTTCCCTTTGCCACCAGAACTCGCCTTTTATGCAGAACTTCGACCTCGTACTGTGCTTTCACTGTACTGAGGGATCGGGAAGCAAGAATATAAGCTTTCATTCCAGATGGGGAAGGTATATATTATTATCTTTTGCTCTTTTCTGTGTTACGTTGTACTTGCCACTTCAGGTGTCATTGTCATCGGCTTGGAAGCAACCCGGAAAAGCCTTTATATATTCATATGTCACTTATGTACTTTTGAATTTTCTCATTGATTGATTAATCCTTATTATGTTGAGAAATAACCAGAGAGAGAGATTGTACGAAGGAAAATAAAAAAAAAAATTCCTTCTATAAAAGAAAAAAAAAGAAATAAAGCACGGCACAATTTTATTTAAGAGTGTTCAGCAGTTTCTGTGGGTAGTTTCAAGTACAAAGTCAAACCAAATCGCTTTTCGTTCAATTGTTTATAGAAATAACTTATAAAAAAATGATTTATATATAAACCCCACTATATTTATTCATTCAAATAATTCATAAAAATAACGTCAACTTAAGTTTAAATTAGCAATACTGCATATAAGTAGTGTATTATTAGAACACTTGACTATTTAAAATATTATATATATATATATATATTAGGGTATTTCTTTTTTATAATATATATATACATATATATAATATGTTCAATTTAAGGGTTTGATTAATATATAATTCATAAAAACAATGTGAACTTAAATTTAAATTACTAACACTGTATATATATATATATATATGAGAACACAATATGTTCAGTTCAAGGGTTTGGTTCACTTTAATATTTACATTTACTGAATCACAAATCGAACGAAACTATGAAAATATAGCAAATTTTTAAATCAAACTAAACCAAACATTAAATTAAATATTGTTCAAATTAGTTTGACTCGATTTGATCAGATCGGTGTGGATTAATTTTGAATACCTATAATTTTATCGAAGTTAGAATGAGACAAACGAAGGTATTTTTCTTTTTCTTTATGAGTCATTACGTACGGAAACATAACAAATAAGAGTGTGAGAAAAAGCAAAGCGACAAAAAACAAATCATACGTTTGATGCCTCTCGTGGTTCTGAATTTTGGCTGATTTAAGCTTAAACATCAAGAAATTATAAAGTTCCTCGTGTAAACGTTCAGAATCAGACAAGCTTATTGTTAAAAATGATCTACTTTTGAAACATCTAAATTACTAAATGAAATGAGTCATATTGATTCAGTACTAAAATATTTTGAATAACTAATATGAAGTTTAGCAACAAAACAGAGAACAGTAGAAATTGCAAATTTGACCCAGTGTGCAATTGACTCCATGCTACAGTCTAATTTACAAATAACAATCCTCCACTATGCACTAAAGGACAAAGTACAGAAAATGCCAAAGCAAAAACAATAGAAAGAAGGAATAACAGAATGAATATAGCAGAAATACAATACAACAGAAATACTGCACTATGTTGTGAAGGTTCTAATATTAACTAGTTTCAAATCCAAACTGTTATGCCATTATTTACAACGACAAGAAAAAAATAGGGTAAGCTTGGACCAATTGTAAAGCTAAAAAACATACCAGACATAAAAAATAAGGAAATGAGAATCTCGTTCTCATTACATTAATGAGTAATAAATACAACTTAAATATAGGCATTTTTCTTGGTGACGAATTAAAATATGAAAGATTAACTCTTTCTATTAAACTAAATTTTTATTGATAAATTACTCACATTGCTAAACTAAAGGTGAAGTAATTGGATAATTTCTTTGTTGTTGTTAATTAAACGTTTTCCCTTACTTGAAATAGAAGAGGTTACTCTCCCGTGACATAGTAAACCATTATTCAAATCTCCATTTTAAAAAAGTGCTCACATTTGATGTTTGAAAATTTCTCGAGTTGGATTGCATCTAAACTACCCAAATGACTAAGAGATTATGAACTTTTGTTTCCTTAGTTAGTGGTGAATTTGCTAATATATTTGATTTGGAGCACTTCAAGAAAGTTATTGCAAATGATGTTTGAGATGTTTTAGCATTGTCATCAGCACACTTAAATCGTGTTTGGTACACCTTCTGCGTTGGATTTCTTGCACTGTTTTCCTTCATTGTAGTCCCATCCTACATTTGGTATGCATGTGTATTGTAACTCTGTCTTCCAAAATAGCTTTCCCTCTCCCATTTTTTTTTTCATACAGATGGACTCCCTTGGTCAAGCGACGAAAAGTGTGGAAATAAGGGAGACTGTGTAACACCCCAACTGTTATTGTGTAGTTAAAGGTATGCAAATTTGGGGGAGTGAAAAATGTTTTTTCTTGAATTAAGAAGTTCTGACTAGAGGAACAAGGGATCTTAAAGTTTAATAAGGACTAAGACTTACCTTTGATCAAGTAAGGTTACATCAGAAAGGAAAACACAAGTGGTGATTATAGGAAATCCGTTCAAGGACTAAGGTGAAAGGAAAAAGGAAACATGTAGTACTCTTTAGAAAGACCAAATCGGAACTTGTGACGAAGAATAGACCCCATGAGGGTGAAATTATGAGGCCGGTATCTTAAAGATAATGGATTTGAGGCTAATGTGGATTTTGAAAGATCAAGAGGGACCAAAGTGAATGAATTAGTGATTTTGGTATTTTAATAAAAATGGGATGTGATGATATGTATTTTTGAGGAGATGTAGTTGGGTGCCCTCCTTTTGAGTTAAAAGATTTCTCAATTCCCTTGCAAGACCCAAATCAAGGTGGTTACCAAAAGGGACTAAATTGAAAAAAAAAAGTAAATGGACCCCACACATACACTAACTTAAACACACATCTTCATCCCTTCTCATTCATTTTCTTTCTTTCTTTCTCACGCATCTCTCTCCCTTTCCTTTGGCCAAAACACACACACTCCAACTGTTATGTTTCATCTCCTTCCATCATGCTCCATCATCTTCCTAGAGGGGTCAAATTAGATGTTGGATGATATCTTCATTTCTCATCTTGAAGCTTGTAAACCCTTCTTTAAAGAGAAGAAATTGGTGAAAAAGGATTAAGCAAAAGTGAGGGATAGCTCTTCCTTGGTTGTTTTTATTTATGTCACTAAGTTATCTCTAGAGTTTAATAAATAGAAACTATGTGATGGTATATGCTAAACTTGGTATGGAACCTTGCATACTCATAATATAACCATGCATATTGCTTGTGAATGTTAGAATTAGTGGATGGCTTGCATTGCAAGTGTAAATTGTATCATTGTGTATTTATATACCATGTAGGGGTTGTAGAGGAATTCTTGATACTAATTGTGAATTGAATATAATAAAATGAATGGATTGAGTATGCAAGGGCACATACATGGTCAAATATAAGTAACTATAAAAGATATGAGTGATTCCAATCACTACAAAAAAAAAGACTTTTAGTGGCGACTAAAGTCGCCATCAAAAGTCTAAAAGTCGCCACTAAAAGTCTTTGGTGGCGACTTTTAGTGGCGACTAAAGTTGTTGGCGTAAGTCCGTGGCTGATTCTTTTGGTGGCGACTTTCAAAAGTCGCCACCAAAAGTCATTTTTATTTCAAAAAAAAAAGAAAATTTGTGAAAAAAATGATTTTTGGTGTCACCAAAAACTACCTTTGGTGGCGACTAAAGTCGCCACCAAAAGTCATTAGTCATCTTTTTAGATCCGGATTGGCTCGGAAGGTCGACCCGAGATCCATTCGACTCGTGCGGGTCTTGGCCGATCCAATAACTCGCTATCCAGAGCTGACTCGATTTTTTTGTATGTAATATTCAAGTTTATTTGAAATTAAACCAAACATGTGCATACTTGAGATTCGAACCTGAGTCCCTTGCTTGCAGCCATGTGTCTTGCCATTCTGCCACTGCTTCATTTGTGTTATGTAAGTGCAAAATATTATATATATTTATATATATAATCTGTTAAAAATATTTTAGGTCAAAAATGTTATAAAACAAAAATAAAATAATATTAAACTTAACAAAAAGCAAATATATTATTACTATTGAAGTCACCACAAAAGTCCAACTTCAACTAATTTCATAAAAAAAAAAAACGATTTCACTTGAAAAAATAGACTTCAGTCGTCACCGATAATCTAATTTTTAAAAAAAAAATAAAAAATTTAAAAAATTTAAAAAATTAAAAAATTAAATTTCTTTTAAATAAAATTAAGAAAAATAAAAAAATTTTGAATTTTTAAGTAAAAAAATGACTTTTAAATTTTTTTTAAAAAATTAGACTTTTGGTTAAAAAATTAGACTTTCGCCACCAAAAGTCTAATTTTTTATTTTACTCTAAAAAATCTGACTTTTTTTTTTTAAAAAAAAAGACTTTTGGTGGCGACTATAAATAGTCGCCACCAAAAGTCTAATTTTTTATTTTATTTTAAAAAATTTGACTTTTTTTTTTATTTTTTTAAAAAAATAGTTTTGGTGGCGACTATAGTCGTCACCAAAAGTCTAATTTTTTATTTTATTTTAAAAAATCTGACTTTTTTTTTATTTTTTTTAAAAAAAGATAGTCGCTACCAAAAGTCTAATTTTTTATTTTATTTTAAAAAATCTGAGTTTTTTTTTATTTTTTTTTAAAAATACTTTTGGTGGCGAGTCGCCACCAAAAGTCTAATTTTTTATTTTATTTTAAAAAATCTGACTTTTTTTTATTTTTTTTTAAAAAAGACTTTTGGTGGCGACTAAGTCTAATTTTTTATTTTATTTTAAAAAATATGAATTTTTTTTTTAAAAAAAATACTTTTGGTGGCGAAGTCGACTTTTAGTGGCGACTATAAGAGTCGCCACCAAAACTCAACTTTTAGTGACGACTTATTTAGTCGCCACCAAAAGTCAACTTTTGGTGGCGACTTTAAAAGTCGTCACCAAAAAATCGCCACTGAAAGTCAATTTTCTTGTAGTGAATTTAAAGAAATTGTCATGAATGTGTACTATGTTTAGTGCGAATGACTTGAGCATATAAGGTGGTGTGAATCCTTGTTTATGTGTTTGTGTTTGTGTATGTGGCCTTTGGGCAAGATATGGCATTTGGGCTAAGATATGAAAATTCACATGTCTCTTCTTGATTGCCCAATGAGAATAGAGCACATGCCTATGTAGTTACTTATGCATTATAAGCCTAGGTAATGCATGAGGAAGATCTATTGCATGCTGAGAGTTTTAGGCGTTTTATTTATAATTATAATGAATACTTTAAATGAACTTAGGAAACATCAACTACTAGCATGTGTGGAAATGTAGAAATAAAGGAGAAAAGCTCTTGTAATATTTGTAGCAATCAAGAGATGAATGTTTGGGAAGAATTACTATCATAAGGGCATATGTCGATAGGCACATTGCTAAAGGTGGCATCAATATATGTAAAATCTGTGGTTCACCCATATATGCGAGGCAATAAGGGTGGGAAATACTATATATGTTATGGCTAAAAGAGAGTCAAGGTACTCATTATGAAATTTGTACTTCACATGTAGACGTACATGGTGGGGCGTACGAGCCAATAAGGGTGTACAATGTGACAAGGAGGTGTGCATGGAAGGAGGAGGATGGAGAAATTGTGAGTGCTAAATGTGTTGATGTGTCAAGTATGGATTGAATCGTCGTGACCTTGATGAGTAATTATGTGATGTGTATTGTGTTGTTTGTTGATTGATGAATCTAGTGTCATGCATACATATATGTGAAATTCACCAAACACAGCCTAATATGAATTAGGCTAAGCGATAAATGATCTTGTATATGCATTTTGATGTTTGGTACTTGATGTTATAGCGTTAGAGTGTTGGTTAGGAATATTATGAATGATGACATAATTTTTGCTAATGCATGGCCATTTATTTATGCCCATATACTAATACTATGAATGATGACATAATTTGTGCTAATGCATGGCCATTTATTTATGCCCATATACTAATACGTTAGTTGTAAGTATTGACATTCATAGTCATGTGTATGAGTTAGGTAGGGTTATTTTTGTGAGTCTCGTGTTTTGGATTAACCCCTTCATAATTTTAGGTATGGAGGGCCTTACATATCCAAGACGCATGTGTAGGTATTTATAATTACATATGTATGTATATAAAAAATTTTAGAAAAACTCTGTAATTGGATATGTATATAAAAAATTTAAAAAAAACTCTGTAATTGGATAGGGTATGATACACAGTGTAAATAAATTAAATTGTATGTTTTAATGAGAATACTTGAGAAATGTATCGTAGGAATTTGGGAATGTGTTGTGTACTTATAAGAATGAAATTCTCACATTTAGATATAGTTTTGGGGGGGGGGGTGGGGGGAATGAGTTCTTTGTTTGATTGTTCACTTGCATGGTAAAATAAAGATTAAATTTGCTTAGTTAAAGAAATGAATAATTTAGCTAATAAAAGGGTAATGAGTTCAGGGAAAATTAGACTTGCGATGGTATAGGTTAAAGCATTGTCCGTGCTAGTCATGTACCTAAATGGGGATCGTGACACTCTGAACCAAAAATACCATTTTGCTCTCCCTCTATCTCGTGCTGTCCATCATGTTGAAATCCAAAGGAAGGGAGACAAAGATGGACAGAGATGTGAACAATGATGGCAGAAGGGTGAGCCGTAAAGAGGAAGAAAGGTGCAAACAAAGATGGTGGCCACCATTGAGAGAGCGGTGACAATGAGAAAGGGACACTGTGAGAAGGAGCAACGAAGATAGAGAGGGGGGAGTGAGAGAAGAGAGATAGGGCTTGAATGATGATCAAAACTTCTGGGGTGGAGTTTCTTTTTAAAGGTTTATAATTTTTTAGTAAAGAAAAAAAATTTATCTCAACAGTAATGAAGTAAAATTATCCTGATTTTCTTTCATTTTCTCTATTTCTTTCTAGCTTCATACCAAATAAATTTTTCCTCTTTTTTCTTTTCTCTTCTCCTTTCTATTTTTTTTCCTTTCTATTTTTTTTTTCTCTTCATTTCCTATGTATCAAATGAGGTGTTAATAAATATTGGTTAGGGCTTGGATAAGTTAATCCGTTTGAGTAAGATTTGGGTAAATAGGCACGTGTTGTTATGTCATTTTTTTTTCATTGCAGAAAATTATCATTGACTATCAGTAACTAACAAAATGTTTGACAAAAAGGGGTAGTGTGCATGAACTATGAAATTAAGGAAGGTTATAATTTGTTGAATTTTATACTTTAGACTAGTGAAGTATATAAAGTTTAGAGAAGTAAAGTGCAATTTTTTAAAAAAAAAATTCACATGCATTAAAATAAAAATTAAGAGACAACTTTTATGTGACATCAAACTTTGCCCATATACTTAGAAGAATTGTTTACCTCACTGTATATGTGCGCTCACGTATAGCCTTCAATTAGTGCTTTTCGGTGTTTTAAGAATTGAATTCAACTTGTTTGTTTAACTAAAAAATAGGTAAATTAGTTTGGTTTAGACCAATGAATTGACAAAAAATTAATCGAATCAGTTTTGAACAGATAAAGCTGACTGATTCAACCGATTCAATTTTTTTAAAATTTTTTTATTTTATTGAATATATTACTGAATATTATTATATATTTTTAAAAAATTTCAAAAAATTTAAGCTATTAGAATAAGATCTAGAATTGATATATATATATATATATATATTTGTAACATGTTTATAATATTTTAATATTATATATTTTAATATTTGGAACACATAACATTGATGATATATTTTAATATTTTAATATATTTTAAATATCACTAGTTCAAACGCAGTTTAACCACAGTCTGACTATTGATTTTTGAATCAGTGTTTCGACCGATTCAGTGACTGGTTTGATTTTCTAAAACATTGGTGCCTCTTTTGTTCAAATTTTCACCTCAACTAATGAAGTCCAGATAATAACTTAGAAATTCTGAAATTCACATAAATAACTATATTTGGTATGTTTATTGAGAGAAATATTTAAGCTTGCTAGTATTGATATATGAAGTCAGGGATTATACTTTCTTAAATTTAATAAGTCACACTCAATTAACATTATTATATTTAAACTTTTTATAAATAAATATTTAAAAATCAAATGCTCCAGAAACAGCTCCTGCAAGAATAACAAGCATAACACGTCAAAATAAAAGTAAATTACACACACTAGTTAAAAATAAAGGAAAAATTTATATATGACCAAAAAGAATGGACCACACAAGCAATGCATCTATTTTATAGAATTATTTAATTTATACTTTTATTAATAAATTAAAAAAAATTAAGGTTTCAAATCCTTTTGTTAAATAATTTAGTCTTTTTTATTTGTTAAGTTTAATTTTGTAGGGAATTAGTTGATTTTTTAGGATTTATAATTTATTGTGGTTATTTATTTTAGTTTAGGATTTATTTTAGTTAGTTTCTCTTAGGAGTTAATTCAGAATTAGGATTTTATAATTTATTTTAATTATTTATTGTTATTTTCAGGAACTTTAAAAAAAGAAAAAGATGGAAAGAATCTGATATAAAAGTTAGCAATCAAATGCCAAGGCAAAACCGGATATTACAGCATTGCGTCAAAAATTTTAAAAGGATGAAATTGTCATTTCACAAACCCTACATTATTAATCTCCAAAAATTAGATTTGAGCAACAGAAGACGCCGGACAAGGTCGAGAACTACATACTTGAGAAAGCTGCACACAGAAGTTCTTCATCTTTTCATCATCTTCCTCAATTGAGTTTTGATGTTATGGGTGATTCGCACCCTATGACAGCTAGATTTTTTTTTTTTAGTTAGGAAAAAGATGTAGTTTCCTTGAATTTTATGAATTAGATTTTTATGATAATTTATATTTCTTTTTTTTCTTGAGCAATTATTTTTATTTTTAGTGATTTCTCAAGTTGACCACTTGAAAATTGAATTAAGGTTCATATAAAGAATTAAAGAATTCATATGTAAATACATTTCTATTTAAATTATTATCATAAGTTAATTTGATTTAAAAATAGATAAATTTTTTGTGTGATTATGATATAATTCAATTACACTTCATGTCTTACCTAATTTAATTTGTCTAATGAATTAAAAAATTTAATTAGATTATGAGAGTTAATTCATCAAAAATTAAATTTTAATTAAAATTGAGAATTTAACCATTAATTAAGAAATTGAAAATTTAGATTAAAATAAAATTCAAGCCATAGTTAAATAGATTTAGCAAAGTTAGATCTTTAACACCTTTATAATTGTCAATTTCTAAATATTTGCTTAAGTTTATTTATGTTAATTTTTGTATAGTAACCATAATTAATTGTTAGTAATTTAATTTATTTTCATTCCACTCATTCAAATATATTGTTTAAATAATTTGAAAGTAGTAAAACCAATATTTGGCTCTCCTAATTCTCATAAAATAGTACTTCCTTCATCTTCTATATATATTATTTATTAGACGGTATATTTGCTCATGATTTTCAGCCTTGGATAGTAACGGTTCCCATATAACCGTTGTTACGAAGGAACAGGCAGCGTCAAAGTGTGGGTGAGGACTGAGGAATTGTAAAGGCGAGGATTATAATAAGGTTAAGTAGAAAAAGGAGCTGATTATTAATTAATCACCTTTCAAGCTTGATTTCATTTCGCATTCACTGCCACGAACACTCCGGCGGCTGAGGAAGTAAGGACAAAGGAGTAAGAGCAAGTGGTTCTTAAGTGTTTTTATTTTGGTTCATTACTAAATTTTGTCACGTTGACTATCATATGTAAGAATGATTTTTATATAAAAAATAATAATAAAATAATTAACTCACAATGAATGTTAGTAGTGTTAGTGTACAACAATAAATGCTAAAGTAAAGAAGAGTTGATTGTGAGACTTATTTGAAGTTTCTTAAGAAGTTCATCATTTGAGTGAAAAATTGCTTAAAATAATGGGGAGTTGTTTAAACGAACGTAGCGCTGTAAGACCCACAATAAGAATCCAATTAAAGTTTATCATTATAGATGCTCTAAGGACTCTCCATCCCAATATCGCATGATGCTTAATTTTCTGTTCCATCGATCCTCACTCCTCACTCCTCACCTTCTCTCGATTGCCCAATTGTCAACTTATTTTTTTCTTTCTTTTTTAAATAATCATTTGTATTTGAACACTACACTTATATGTCAACTAATTTAGATTTAAGCTAAATATGACTATAATAGATGATAAAATTCTTATTTTTAAGTTTTAATGTAATTTTAGTCTTAAAAAATAAATTTAAGACCTTTAATCAAATAAAAATAATTTATTAGATTATCTACAGTGGTGAACTTTACTTTAGTTTTTATTGTGAGTTTCACAGTACTATATCAATTTAAACAACTTTCTACTACTTTAGCATTTTTTATTTTTTACTAATATTTATTATAATTTGATTATTTGATTATTAATTTTTATATAAAAATCGTTTTTACGCATGACAGCCAATGTAATGAACTACAGTAGTAATTATTTTTTTTCAACGAATAAATTACTTAATTTTAATTAATTGATCACATTTGATAATCTTAATTTCTTGATTTGGAAATTATAATTAGATATATTCTTACTTCGCTTTCCTATAAACAGTGTTTAAGAAAACAAAAAAGAATAATGGTTTGTGTCAAAGTTCAGAAGAATTCCTACCACCAACGACAGTATTATTATTCTTTGCCACTTCGAGATCCTCTGCATCTGAGGGAGCTTGATCTCCTTTTGGTTCAAATTTGGTTTTGATATAGTGAAAAACAGGAAAGTTGTTGATTGCTGGATATGGAAATACAGAAGATGTGTTAAGCTAAAGTTAATTAAAGTCAAGGAAAAGCAATCAAGGCATAATAGGGGACCCGAATGTAAATAATCGCGCACATCATGTGGGTCTGAATTTGTATTTTTTAAAATAAATTCAGTCATAATAAAAACGAAATGAAATTACATCTCAAAAATCAGTCATAATTACCAACAACGAGCGAAGTTTTGACGATCCTGAAAACTTCCCAGCATGTGTCGTAATTGTCTGGAAGATGGTGACTTGTTTTTTGCTTTCCTGCCGTTGAGAGTGGCGAATGATAGTAGTACGTTGCTACCTGTAGCTTCTCAACCAAGATACCTTCCAAGTTCCAAATAAATAAACAATTAAGAGGCATATATAATATTAAAATAGCCTTCCTTCCATGAACACCTTGATTAGTACTTACAGTGATAAATGATCGTTTCAAATAGGTTACCACTTATGAAATGGCTTAGCTGCTAGCAAATGTAGTGGAGACAACCCTTCCTCGTTCACCCAGTTCACAAGCTCTGGGTATAGGTGAATTATTTGGAATGGCAAATCTGAGTGTACAGATCAAAACAATAATATTAATTGAATGAATTAAAAGGCATAATTACATTGGCAACACTAGAGTGGTCTTGAGGGTTCAAATTTAATAACAATTTACCGAAATAGTCTCCAGCGATTGCAGAATGAAGAATAGTATCGCTGGAGTTCCTTCTACAGTTAGCATAATTGGGGGAAGAGAGATGGGCATTATAGAGATAATGAAGGCAGAGAAAAGCCTGTTTATTGCCATGGAGGGGCGGCCAAGAAGAGGGGCGTCTCGCCGTCAACGTTACGGATATCCACCAAGGAGGGCTCCAATCCACCAATTAGCTTGCACATTCTTAGATTCCCCCTCGTAGCTGCCAAATGCAGAGCAGTGTTGTTTCTGTCGTTCTGAGCGTGCAGGGCCTCTTTACGGTGTTGCAGCGGCAAGCTATATTCGCGAACTATGTCCATCATAAGGGCCACTATCTCCTGGTTCCCCGTCAGACACTGCAATGTGCAACGCTGTATCCCCCATCCTCGTTATCTTGGCCTTCTGAAGCCCCACATCCTTCTCGTACAACTCTATTACCTTCATCTATTTCGAGTCTGGTGTCCCTGCTTTTTTTGGCAGAAAAGCAAGGTGTTTTTTTTATTAACTACGGTTAAAATTATAACTAAAAGTAAAACCGTAGCTAAAAATAACACGTGGCAAAAGGTAAAAATTATTGTGAAAAATTAGCCACAATTAAAAGCACCTTGCTTTTCTCCCAAGAAAAGCAGGGACATTGGACTCGTCCATTTCCCTTTCATGACAAATGCAAATAGCTCCTTCTTTTTGCTTTTCAAGTCTGCATCTATTCTCTCTCTCTCTCTCTCTCTCTCTCTCTCTCTCTCTCTCTCTCTCTCTCTCTCTCTCTCTCTCTCTCTCTCTCTCTACCTGCTTACTTCGTTTCTACAATTGGCTTTAGTGGATGATGATGATGGCGACTTCTTATGTAGGGGTTTGCGGAGTTATCAAGTTATTCCCGTATCTTAAGAGGCGTAAGTTTGTTATCCATTACAAATTTTAAGAGAATTAAAAAACGAAAAAAATATGTATGATTGAAAAAAATGAAATAGAAAAAGATTATTTTATTTAATATAGAGTTTAAAATGGAAGCAAATCAAAAAATATCTTCTTCTATTTCTTCTCTTCTCTCTCACTCTCATGCACATAAAGGAAAATCTCTTTTTCTTCTTCCACTACCCACTGCCCCAACACTTTCCTCCATCGTGCTACCACCCTCTTCAGCCTAGTTGTGTGTAGCCAAAGGAAAACTTCCTTAGACCGATGTTGTTGCACAAGAAAAAGTGGGATGAAAGCAAGAAGTAAAAGAGGAAAGGATAAGGTTAGAAGAGTCTTTTGATACTTTTTAATTAAAAGGTGTTGACCCTCTTAATTTTCTTAAAACACACTCTTCAAAATCTTGAAAAATTTTTAGCTTTTACTTCTGACCATTTATTATTCAATAAGAGATTTCTTTCTCTAAAAAAAACAAAATAAAAACAAAATGCATCAATTAAAATAAAATAAATCGAAGTGTGATTTAAGTTGAGGAAATGTAGTGTGGCCTAGGTGCACAATACTTGTTCTAACCAATGAATCACATCTTCCGAGCAAATAAAGGCGACGAACAAGACGTTGTTGTGTAGATGGGTGCACGACAACTCTTTGTGTCCTTAACTTCGCTATCTTTTTCGATTGTGTAGATTGAGGGGGAGATGTGTGGGTTAGGCGCACTGTCTTTAGTTCAATCGTTTTATCTTAAACATTATTCTACTTGAGAAGTTTTCCTTGAGAGCCAATTTTGTCATAGTAAGATAAATTTTTTTTAAAATTTTTGAAAGAGTAATTTGAGAAAGTGAGGGTGTTTGCAACTTGTCTTTAAAATTTTTGAAAATTCTCACTTTCTATCTTTGAATTCTTAATTACCTATTGCCTAGTTAGTTTTATTGAGATGACTGTATGAAATTGACTTATTTTAGTTTTAATGTTTCATGTTGTTCAACACTTCTTTTATATCTTGAAAAATCCTTAGGCTTAGTTTAGTTCTTAGTTTTCTACGCTTAGTTAGTTTTTTGCTTGAGGACAAGCAAAAGTTTAGGTTTGGGAGAGTTGATAAGTCTGTTATTTTAGTTTATTTCATATAGTTTTGTTAGGCTTTTTCTTCCCTTTGGTCCTATTTTGCTTTCCTTTTGCACTCTTTATCTTAGTTTTTGCTTAGTTTAGTTGTACTTTGTAGTTTTCCTTTTTATCTTGTTTTAATCCCCTTTTTCCTACCTTTTGGAGTAATCTTTTGTATTTTCTTGTAGGTGTGAATTCTGGCTGATGCAAGTTGGAGAATGTAGCGCTGTGTAAAAGGTAAAAATTATTGTGAAAAATTAGCCACAATTAAAAGCACCTTGCTTTTCTCCCAAGAAAAGCAGGGACATTGGACTCGTCCATTTCCCTTTCATGACAAATGCAAATAGCTCCTTCTTTTTGCTTTTCAGGTCTGCATCTATTCTCTCTCTCTCTCTCTCTCTCTCTCTCTCTCTCTCTCTCTCTCTCTCTCTCTACCTACTTACTTCGTTTCTACAATTGGCTTTAGTGGATGATGATGATGGCGACTTCTTATGTAGGGGTTTGCGGAGTTATCAAGTTATTCCCGTATCTTAAGAGGCGTAAGTTTGTTATCCATTACAAATTTTAAGAGAATTAAAAAACGAAAAAAATATGTATGATTGAAAAAAATGAAATAGAAAAAGATTATTTTATTTAATATAGAGTTTAAAATGGAAGCAAATCAAAAAATATCTTCTTCTATTTCTTCTCTTCTCTCTCACTCTCATGCACATAAAGGAAAATCTCTTTTTCTTCTTCCACTACCCACTGCCCCAACACTTTCCTCCATCGTGCTACCACCCTCTTCAGCCTAGTTGTGTGTAGCCAAAGGAAAACTTCCTTAGACCGATGTTGTTTCACAAGAAAAAGTGGGATGAAAGCAAGAAGTAAAAGAGGAAAGGATAAGGTTAGAAGAGTCTTTTGATACTTTTTAATTAAAAGGTGTTGACCCTCTTAATTTTCTTAAAACACACTCTTCAAAATCTTGAAAAATTTTTAGCTTTTACTTCTGACCATTTATTATTCAATAAGAGATTTCTTTCTCTAAAAAAAACAAAATAAAAACAAAATGCATCAATTAAAATAAAATAAATCGAAGTGTGATTTAAGTTGAGGAAATGTAGTGTGGCCTAGGTGCACAATACTTGTTCTAACCAATGAATCACATCTTCCGAGCAAATAAAGGCGACGAACAAGACGTTGTTGTGTAGATTGGGTGCACGACAACTCTTTGTGTCCTTAACTTCGCTATCTTTTTCGATTGTGTAGATTGAGGGGGAGATGTGTGGGTTAGGCGCACTGTCTTCAGTTCAATCGTTTTATCTTAAACATTATTCTACTTGAGAAGTTTTCCTTGAGAGCCAATTTTGTCATAGTAAGATAAATTTTTTTTAAAATTTTTGAAAGAGTAATTTGAAAAAGTGAGGGTGTTTGCAACTTGTCTTTAAAATTTTTGAAAATTCTCACTTTCTATCTTTGAATTCTTAATTACCTATTGCCTAGTTAGTTTTATTGAGATGACTGTATGAAATTGACTTATTTTAGTTTTAATGTTTCATGTTGTTCAACACTTCTTTTATATCTTGAAAAATCCTTAGGCTTAGTTTAGTTCTTAGTTTTCTACGCTTAGTTAGTTTTTTGCTTGAGGACAAGCAAAAGTTTAGGTTTGGGAGAGTTGATAAGTCTGTTATTTTAGTTTATTTCATATAGTTTTGTTAGGCTTTTTCTTCCCTTTGGTCCTATTTTGCTTTCCTTTTGCACTCTTTATCTTAGTTTTTGCTTAGTTTAGTTGTACTTTGTAGTTTTCCTTTTTATCTTGTTTTAATCCCCTTTTTCCTACCTTTTGGAGTAATCTTTTGTATTTTCTTGTAGGTGTGAATTCTGGCTGATGCAAGTTGGAGAAGTGAAGATTTGCTACATCTCTGCCACTCAACTCTCGGCCTAGTTCTAATTGAGATGCCAGCCCATAAACTCTCTATCCAAGATTCTGAAGATGGCGCCCCAAGCATCAATCCATGAAGTTTCTGTTATTTTCAACGTGGTGCCCCAGGGGTAAGCTAGGGTGCCTAGGCGCCATGCTCCTGACTTGCACGTGACAGAAACTATAAATTGGGATTTTGTTGAGAAATTTAGGACCTTTTGGTTGGAGAACAAAGAAGCTCTGCTATGGCACATTGGAGGAGAAGGGAAACCTTTTCTCTTTCTCACTCTCCTTCCTCTTGTATCATGTTTAGTTGTAAATTTGTCATGTTGTTCTTCTCTCTTCCTATGTGTAAATAAATCTCTAGTGATTAGGAGTCAAGTGAATCAATCCCCTATACCCGCTTTGTTATTATGTTATTTCTTATTGCTCAATTAACTTCTTTTACCCTTAATTTAGTTTACTTTTAATTAAAATCAATCTCATTTCACACAACCATGTCATCCGTCTAAATATAATTTCAATTAGTGAAATTAGTAGTTGTTAAAAGTTGGTCCTTAAGGACGATGACTCTCTCTCATCATTTTACTACTATTTGCGACTTAATTGTAATACCCGTTAATTTCAGAATATAATTCGCTTCAGAGTATTTTAGAATTCTACAACGTTACTTTAGTTATTTATTTTGGTCATTTTTAATTTTCATATTTAATTGTTCTCTTTGAATATTATTTATGAAAATTGAGTTAAATGACTGGACTAAATATTTGCACAATGAGGGATATATTCTAAGAATGGTGAAATTCATGGAAAAGTGGTTGCAGAATGGTCAATTAATCCATTTATTGTAAATTGACTGGATGGGTTTGGATGTTGGGTTATGGATACCCATGGGTTATTGAATAACCCATTAGAAATATTTAATATAAAGTTTCAATAGTAACCTCATATTTGAAACTTGAGCCGAAGGAAGCAGAAAAGATTCTTTCTCAGTTCTTCATTTTCTTCTCAAATCCTTTCCTTGATCTTCAGAAGTTCGATTATTTGTTCGGTTCAAAAGCTTTGTAAGGATCAAAGGTAAGCTTTAATCCGATTATTTTCCTTAAATTTCAGTTTATGTAGAAGATCAGAGGAGGTTTTGTTCTTGAAGATTTTGATGATAATTCATGAATCTCAGTTGTTTTAGAAGTTATATTTGAGTTATAATCGGTTAAAAGAGTTGAAATTCTGGTTTTGAAACAAGAAAGAAAAGGATGAATTTTTGAAAGATTTTTCTGCAAAACCGAGTTACTGTAGCGACCAGGGATTTCGAAACAAAATCTGGAAAATTTTCTTCGGGTTACTGTAGCAGTACTGTAGTGTCGGCAGTCAACGGTACTGTAGCAGTCAACGTTACTGTAGCGAACCGGTATTGTAGTGAACCGTTACTGTAGCGAACCGACACTGTAGCAACCCGACACTGTAGCAACCCGTTACTGTAGCAACCCGTTACTGTAGCAGTCAGAAAATTTTACGTATTTTCGTGATTTTGTTTCCTTTCTTATGATTCCTTGTAATATATTTTACTAGGAAATTTTCCTACACAAATTCTAGTGTGGAACAAGGTAAACTTGGACAAACATCAAGGTGAGTGAATAACCTTGCTCAGCTACTTTGATATTACTAGTCAAAGTACAATATAAGTCCCATTTACAATATTAATTGGATAATAAGCAATTAATTTTTCATATGGGAGTATATGATGATCAGTAGAAATAAGAGTATGAAGAAACTATTTATTTCATGACAATTGTACTATGTGATGAATTCTCACTATTTTATTAATGAGTAAAGATCTACGGGATCTAATACACGAGTGTGAAAGGGTTAAAGTCCCATACTACTCGGTGTATATCTAAGAAATCTTATACACGAGTGTGAAAGGGTTAAAGTCCCATACTACTCAGTGCATATCTATGAAATCTATACACGAGTTGAAAGGGTTAAAGTCCCATACTACTCAGTGCATATCTATGAAATCTATACACGAGTTGAAAGGGTTAAAGTCCCATACTACTCGGTGTATATCTATGAAATCTTATTCATGAGTTTGAAAGGGTTAGAGTCCCATACTACTCGATGTATAAGATAATTAATTATATGAGTAAATGTGGTATTTGTACTTTTGATATTTTATATAGTACAGTTATTTACTTACTGAGTTTTTAAATAAACTCACACTCCCTATGATTATTTTTTTCAGATACAGAAAACAGAGAAGAAGAGAATCTGTTTGAAGATTAGAAGCCCCTTGGGATTATTCTCTATTTCTGTCTGGTGGGACACCAGTACTTATTAATGTGGATATTAGAAAAGCTCTGTATTTTCTATAGGTCTCCTAGGCTTGCGATGAGATAGAAATATCAGACTATGTATGTCTATATTTGCTTATCAGATGAATATAATTCTGTAGTGTGGAATGAATGATTAAGGTTGAATGTAAAACCTTACAGAATATATGTATATAACGTATGTTTGAGAATTATATAAAATGAGTAGTATCTTTTCACATACTCAATTTTTGGGATGTGACAAATTTGGTATCAGAGGAAAGGTTTTATAGGTCCCCTATAGAGTACAGAGCAAAGTGATCTTTGTGGGCCCTTCCCTATTGTCATGAGCCGCGGCATGACCATAGGATTAGGTTCCATAAAAGACCTTGTAGAGTATAACGTCATTTTATAGATAACTTCTCAGTGGGGCTAGTAAGTGATATTTTGTTTATGTCTGAAAATTGTTTGTTATGTGTGTAGATCTGTGACAGATCAATGTCAGAAGGATCTTCTAATAATAATGAGCATATGGGTCCAAGGAGGGCCATAAATCCACCAGTACATGTGCAAGATGATCCTAACCGTGGTGATAGTTTACATGCTCAAAGTACTGAGGGCGCAACTAGTGAGCAAGCAAGAAGAGTCGAACCTGATGCTCATGTCGGTAATGCAACTATTGCACATGTGATTCATTTGATGAATGAACGATTTGACCGATTTGAGGCTGAAATGAGAGGTCGAGCTGCACAAGCTAACCTGCCAGTGGATCCTCCTATTGTTGAAGCTGAAAATGTACCACCAGCTCCGTTAGCGGGAGGAGTTAATGTAAGAGAGGTAAGAATGTCTGAATTCCAGAAAATGAGGCCTCCTACTTTTTCAGGGGAAGATCCCAAAGAGGACCCACAATGTTTTCTTGAAGATTGTGAAGCAATCTGTGATGCTATAGGGTGTTCTCCTACTCAAAAGGTAGAATTCACTTCCTTTCAGTTAAAAGGTAGGGCTGGTAAATGGTGGAGGAACTGGAAGAAAGCTAGAATTCAAGGCGCACCGCCAGTTATGTGGACAGAATTTTACAGATTGGTTATGGATGAATTTCTTCCGGCAAGTGAACGATCATCCAGGGCCAGAGATTTTCTGTATCTACGGCAGGGAACCATGACTGTTGATGAATATTCAGCTCAGTTTGTTAAATTATCTGAATATGCCCCTGAAATCATTCCTTCTGAAAGGAAGAAAATAGAAAAGTTTGTGGAAGGGCTTCGTGATGCCTTATATGATCAAGTGGGTTCTAATATGAATGATTACTCTTCGTACTCAGAAGCTGTTGATGTGGCCCGAAGAATGGAAAGGAGGTCAAAGAATAAAGAAGAATATCGTCAAAAGAAGAAGGCCAGATATAGGAGATCTTTTAATCAAGGGGAAGACTCAGGGACTTTTACTGCACCACAACATGCTCCAGCCACTCCTACTAAGTCATCTTATTCTATAGCCAGTGTGGCTAAGCCTCGTTCAGAGAGCAGGGGTGGTTTTAGCTCTTCTAGTAGAGGAGGTACTCAAGGTAGAAGGGAAAAACCTCAATGTCCTGAATGTGGAAAGTTTCACTTCGGAGAATGCAGGTTAAACACTGTTGGTACAGGCTGTTTTCACTGTGGACAAAAAGGACATTTTATAAGGGAGTGCCCTCAGCTCATGACAAGACCAGGTCAAGGGTCTACTTTGCCACCTCGACCACAATCTATTACTCAAACACCAACCCCTTCAACAGGGGGTAGTATGGGAAGAGGTTCTGGAAGAGGCCAAGGTGACCGTGGAAAACAAGCTGCTGGCAGAGGAAATGCAAGAATATATGCTCTAACCCGACAGGATGCTCAAACATCCAATGCTGTAGTTACAGGTATATTATCTGTTAATACTTTTGCTGCACGTATTTTGTTTGACCCCGGTTCTACTCACTCATATGTGTCACCCCTATTTGCCAAGAGATTTGCAATTGATTCGATTATTCTTAAAGAACCATTCTTGGTTTCCACACCGATGAGAGAGACTTTGATGGTTAAAACATGTTATCGTTCTTGTAAAATAATCGTTGGAGGCATGGAAACTGAGATAGATCTTATGGTTCTCAATATGTTAGATTTTGATGTGATTCTAGGGATGGACTGGCTATCTTCTTGTCATGCTACTATAAATTGTCGTGACAAAGTTATTTCCTTTAATATACCGGGGAGGAGTAATTTTGTGTTTCAAGGAGATCGAAGTGATGTACCTTGCAACATGATATCTATGTTAAGTGCCCAGCGTATGTTGCGAAAGGGATGTCAGGGATTTCTAGCTTTTATCAAAGATTTAGAAAAGAAAGAACAGAAGTTAGAAGACATTCATGTGGTTAATGAATTCCCAGATGTGTTCCCAGAAGATTTACCTGGATTACCGCCAGAAAGAGATATTGAGTTCAGTATTGATTTGGTCCCAGACACAAGACCAATTTCTATTCCACCTTATCGTATGGCTCCTGTTGAGCTAAAAGAACTTAAAGAACAATTGGAAGATTTGTTAAACAAAGGGTTCATTCGCCCAAGTTTTTCACCTTGGGGTGCTCCTGTTCTTTTTGTGAAAAAGAAAGATGGTTCTATGAGATTATGTATAGATTATCGTCAACTGAATAAAGTCACAGTGAAGAATAAGTATCCTTTACCAAGGATAGATGATTTGTTTGATCAGCTTCAAGGAGCAAAATACTTCTCAAAGATTGATCTAAGGTCTGGATATCATCAGTTACGAATTAAGAGTGATGATATACCTAAGACTGCTTTTCGTACACGGTATGGACATTATGAGTTTCTTGTGATGTCTTTTGGGTTGACAAATGCACCAGCAGCATTTATGGATTTAATGAACAGAGTGTTCAAATCATTCCTTGATAAGTTTGTAATTGTGTTTATTGATGATATTTTGGTATATTCAAAGAGTCATGAAGAACATACTGAACATTTGAGAAAAGTGCTTCAGACTTTGAGAGAGCATCAGTTGTACGCAAAGCTCTCAAAATGTGAATTCTGGATGAGTCATGTAACATTTTTGGGACATGTTATTTCCCAAGAAGGTATTCATGTAGATCCAAGTAAAATTGAAGCAGTAAAACAATGGCCTCGACCAACAACTGTGTCTGAAGTACGTAGTTTTCTTGGCTTAGCAGGGTATTACCGTCGCTTTGTCAAAGATTTCTCTAAGACGGCTCTTCCATTAAATAAGTTAACCCGAAAGAATGTTAAATACATTTGGGATGATTCATGTGAACAAAGTTTCACCCAATTGAAAGAGTGTTTAACTTCTGCACCAGTCTTAATTTTACCATCAGGACCAGGGGGTTACTCTGTATTCTGTGATGCCTCAAAGATAGGCTTAGGGTGTGTGTTGATGCAACATGGTAAAGTCATAGCTTATGGCTCACGTTAGCTTAAAAAGCATGAATTGAATTACCCCACTCATGATTTGGAAATGGCAGCTGTAGTGTTTGCCCTAAAGATATGGAGACATTACTTGTATGGGGAAACTTGTAAAATTTTTACAGATCACAAAAGCCTTAAGTACATTTTTGAGCAGAGAGATCTCAATCTAAGGCAACGAAGGTGGATGAAACTTCTGAAAGATTATGATTGTACCATCCTTTACCATCCAGGTAAAGCAAATGTAGTGGCTGATGCTCTAAGTCGAAAGTCTATGGGAAGTTTAGCTCACATTGCCACTATAAGGAGGTCTCTAATACATGAACTACAAGAATTGGAAGCTGATGGAGTATTCTTCGAGATCACTGAGTCAGGTACATTTCTGGCTCATTTAACAGTTAGATCATCCCTTGTTGAAAAAGTAAAAGCAACTTTAGAAGGTGACATTGATATGGTCAAAATAAGAGATAAGGCAAGGCAAGGTCTAGCACCAAGTTTCTTGGTAGATGAAGAAGGAGTCTTATGGTTTAATGGTAGACTCTGTGTCCCCAACATTGAATCTTTGAAGCATGAAATCTTAATGGAAGCTCATGGTTCACCCTACGTTGTACATCCTGGTGCTGTGAAAATGTATCAGGACTTGAAACAAGTTTATTGGTGGGAGGGCATGAAGCGAGACGTGACTGACTTTGTAGCTCGATGTTTGACTTGTCAGCAAGTTAAAGCTGAACATCGACGACCACCTGGATTGATGCAAAAACTAGATATTCCTGAATGGAAGTGGGAAAGGATCACCATGGATTTTGTAGTAGGTTTACCTCGGTCAACAAAAGGAAATGATTCAATATGGGTCATAGTGGATCGACTTACTAAGTCAGCACATTTTCTTCCTGTTCATACCACTTTCAGTGTAGCAAAACTTGCTCGACTTTATGTTAAAGAAATAGTGAAACTTCATGGTGTACCAATATCCATTATATCAGACCGAGGACCTCAGTTTACTTCTCGGTTCTGGAAAGTCTTTCAAGAGGCTTTGGGTACTAAAGTGAATCTTAGCACAGCATTCCATCCTCAGACTGATGGACAGTCCGAAAGGACAATTCAGACTTTAGAGGATATGCTAAGAGCTTGTGTGATGGATTTCAGTGGAAGTTGGGAAGATCATTTGTCTCTTATTGAATTTGCTTATAATAACAGTTACCAAGCCAGTATTCAGATGGCACCTTTTGAGGCTTTGTATGGGAGACGGTGTCGATCTCCTATAGGTTGGTTTGAACTTGGTGAAACCAAAATATTTGGACCTGAGATGATACAGGAAGATATAAATAAAGTTAAACTGATCAGAGAGAAGTTGTTAACTGCTCAGAGTAGACAGAAGTCTTATGCGGACAACCGACGACGTGACCTTGAATTTGCAATAGGTGATATGGTTTTCTTACGAATCTCACCTATGAAAGGAGTAATGAGATTCGGGAAGAAAGGCAAGCTTAGTCCGAGGTATGTTGGCCCATATGAGGTTGTAGACAGAGTGGGTAATGTGGCATATCGCCTAGACCTACCTTCCAACCTAGAGGGAGTTCATCCAATATTTCATGTGTCCATGCTACGGAAGTATCTTCCTGATCCTTCTCATGTCATTCAACCCCAAGAAGTTCATTTTGATGAAACTCTCACCTACGAAGAGGTACCAGTAGCTATCCTTGATAGAAAAGTAAAGAAATTGCGTACCAAAGAAATTCCTACTGTCAAGGTTCTTTGGAGAAATCATTCTCGCGAGGAAGCTACGTGGGAGGCAGAAGATGAGATGTGGAAAAACTATCCACATTTATTTGAAACTTGAGGTAAGATTTTAATTCGGAGGACCGAATTCTTTTAAGGGGGGTAGAATGTAATACCCGTTAATTTCAGAATATAATTCGCTTAAGAGTATTTTAGAATTCTACAACGTTACTTTAGTTATTTATTTTGGTCATTTTTAATTTTCATATTTAATTGTTCTCTTTGAATATTATTTATGAAAATTGAGTTAAATGACTAGACTAAATATTTGCACAATGAGGGATATATTCTAAGAATGGTGAAATTCATGGAAAAGTGGTTGCAGAATGGTCAATTAATCCATTTATTGTAAATTGACTGGATGGGTTTGGATGTTGGGTTATGGATACCCATGGGTTATTGAATGTCACGACCCTTTTTCTAGGCACATGACCGGCACAATGATGAATATCCCATCACTGTAAGCCTTTCGATAAATTCTTCCCACAAGTAAAATCGTTAGTCATTATCTCTATATTCTCAAAATACCATTCCTTAATAAATACAAAGAAAATACATCAGATTTTCTTAATTAAAAATAATAGATCCTCAGTACGAAATACATTATCATACTGAAATACAAGCCAAATACCAAACCCCTGACCTAGATGTCCTAGACGGTTACAGAGCAACATACTGTATAACAAAAGAAGGGCCTACCCGACAGCGGGAAGGTCCAACGTGATCTACTCCTCTAGCGGATGTACTTCGGCGGCAACCTGATCTGAACAAAAGTTTGTACAAACAGTGTGAGCTTTTAAACTCAGTGAGCAAATCGGCCTTGCGTTAATAAAATTCAAATACATCACCAGTCATGCAAGCATATCCGAAGGCTCAAGCTCAACCAATAGACATAGTTAGAAATTACATACAAGAAAAATTCATCCAATTCAACAAACGATACTAGTACTCGTCAATGGCAATATATCCCGGAGAGCGCACACAGGCCGGCTCACCAATTTTGTATTTTTCCGCCATGACGCACAACCTCATCCTTTTAGCTAGGGCGCCTCACGGATTTATCACCAATCCGGGCTGTATCCCTACTGAGGGAATCGTTGTCTCCACACTCATTGGTCAAGACACCCTTTAACCCGGGTTTTCCGCCTTGCCGTGAGAGGGGGTACTGTACCGCTCAATCACAATCAATAGTACAACAGTTCATATCATAATCAGAAGCACAATATAATACTCATCCATATAACAGGTATAGTATATAACTATATGATTCAAATTTCATATCATCATGAGATACTTGCTTTGTCTTTATCCATACTTCTGGATTAATTATCTCATTATATTCGTCATTCTGAATCCAATTTCTCCCTATGAATCTTGGGAGTGTCCTACGACATACTTTTTATCACCAGTAATGCTAAAACTCTATTAAAACAGGGTCGTTTCACTCACCTGGATTCCGTACGAGTATCACTTCTCTAATTCGTTACGGACAAGAGTACGCAGGTGAATTTCAGTATTCCGCTACAGAGATTTTCATGAAAGATTACAGAAAGTACGTTAAGATCATTTTCGTACAGATACTGTTCATACGTACGGGTACTATTCATACGGTCACTATTCATACGTACGGTACTATTCATACGGTCACTATTCATACATATGGGTACTATTCATACCGGAAATACAGAATACAATATGTAAAAGAGTACACCAGGTAAGTTCTCAGGAAAGAGTGGAGGGTCACACTGGACACACTTAAAAACCAGGTCTTTCCTTAGCCAGAACTTTCCTAGACATGTATTCTCCACAGATTATATTCTATTTCGGTAATCAGAGAATCAAAATAACAGCTAACGACAGTTTTTCTGATGTGGAAGATCGGCCAAAGCCGCAACCACAGAGCATACTTAAGAAAATAACTTCTAAAATTTGAAAGACATAGAAATGGCATAGTATCCTTACCTAAGCAAAAACGGAAAGGCCCAAAATCTCAGAAGCCTAGCGTCGGAGCAAGAGAAACTTAAGGAGGGAAGAAGAGAAGTTGAAGGTGTGAGTTTAGAAGTGAAATGGAAGGGCCTATTTATAGTAAAAGTCAAGGGTACTATTTAATACTATGCGCTAATAAAATATTCAATTTACTATTCATGAAAATGACATTTCTAATAATGCAGTTACTGTGCACCTTACGCGTACGATGGAAAATTTTCGTTTATTTACTATTAAAAACTTTAAAGGGAAAACTATCCTTTCACCTTAAACCTTTAAGTTTCTTTTCAATTCAGTCCTTTCAATTTAGTCCCTGAGGGTATTTTTACACATAAAACGTCATTTTCTCCTACAAACTTCTTTCTAGTTTTCTCTTATAACCAAACCACATCTAGTATTTGACATTTTGATTGTATAAATGAACAGTACCATATACGGAAATAGTAACAGTAGTTTGAAAACACGCATTTATATTTTATTTTTCATGGGTATTACATTATCACCCCCTTTAAGAAATTCGGTCCTCCGAATTTAAATTACCTCAAGTCGTAAAAAGATGGGGATATCTAGAACGCATGTCGGCCTCGGCTTCCCATGTGGCTTCTTCGTGAGTTTGATTCCTCCACAAAACCTTGACGGATGGAATCTCCTTAGATCGGAGTTTCTTTACTTGACTATCGAGGATAGCTACCGGTATCTCCTCGTATGACAAATTTTCATCTACTAGGATAGAATCATTCTGAGAAGGGTGAAGTATGTGAGAAGGGTCATGAAGGTACTTCCTTAACATGGATACGTGAAAAACAGGGTGAATCCCTTCCAGATCCATAGGTAGGGCACTTTTCCCACTCGTTCTAGAATCTCATAAGGCCCGATGTATCTAGGACTCAACTTTCCTTTCCTTCCAAATCTCAACACACCTTTCATTGGAGAGACCTGAACGAATACCATATCGCCGACTGAGAACTCCAAATCACGTCGTCTGTGGTCAGCATATGCCTTTTGTCTACTTTGAGCTGCTCGCATCCTATCTTGTATTGTCTTAACCTTGGTTAGGGCATCCTGGGCCAAGTCAGGTCCTAATGCTTTCGCTTCACCTACCTCGAACCAACCGATCGGAGATCTGCAACGTCTCCCATACAAGGCCTCAAAGGGTGTCATCCCAATAGTGGCCTGGTAGCTGTTGTTATATGCGAACTCTACAAGATACAAATGCTTTTCCCAACTACCACTGAAATCTAGAATACAAGCTCGTAACATATCCTCTAGCGTCTGAATCGTCCTCTCTGACTGTCCGTCTGTCTGTGGGTGAAAAGCGGTACTAAGGTCCACTCGAGTACCTAATGCCTCCTAAAAACTTCTCCATAAACGAGAGGTAAATTGAGGACCTCTATCAGAAATGATAGATATAGGTACTCCATGCAACTTTACTATTTCTTTAATATACAATTTTTCCAACGTTACTACACCATAAGTGGTTTTGACTGGAATGAAGTGTGCTGATTTGGTTAGTCGGTCAACAATGACCCAAACTGAGTCATAACCTCCTGTGGAACGAGGTAGACCAACAACAAAGTCCATCGTCACTCGTTCCCATTTCCATTCAGGAATCTCTAATCGTTGTAACGAGCCTCCTAGCTTTAGATGCTCAGCCTTAACCTGTTGACAGGTTAAACAACGAGACACAAATTTTGCTATGTCTTGTTTCATTCCTTTCCACCAGTAGATCTGTTTCAGATCCTGATACATCTTGGTGGCTCCTGGATGTACAGCATATGCAGCACGATGGCCTTCTTCCATGATGTCTCGTTTAAGAGTTCCAACATGTGGTACACACAACCGTTGTTCAAAATGTAAGACTCCTGTATCGTCGAGTGTGAAACTATTCACTTCACCAATCTTCACCTTTTCCATAATTTGGACAAGCTCAGGATCCTCCATTTGAGATATCTGTATCTGGTCAACAAGGAAAGATCTAGCCCTGATATGGGCTAAGAATGATCCTGTCTTTGTAACCTCAAGAGTAGCACCTTTTGCTCTCAGCTCTTGTAGTTCTTAGATCAAGGGTCTTTTTGTTACTGCTATATGGGCCAGACTACCCATAGATTTTCGACTCAAGGCATCTGCTACCACGTTCGCTTTGCCTGGGTGGTAAAGAATATTGCAATCATAATCTTTTAGTAATTCTACCCATCTCCTCTGCCTCAAGTTTAAGTCCTTTTGGTCGAAAATATATTTTAGACTTTTATGGTCAGTGTAGATTTCGCAAGTTTCTCCGTATAGATAATGTCGCCATATCTTTAAAGTGAAAACTACAGCTGCCAGATCGTGGGTGGGGTAGTTTTGTTCATGTTTCTTAAGTTGTCTCGATGCATATGCCACTACCTGGCCATGCTGCATGAGAACACATCCCAACACTACTCTTGATGCATCGCAGTATAATGTAAAACCTCCTGGTCCTGAGGGTAAGACCAATACAGGTGCGGAGATTAACCTTTTCTTGAGTTCTTGGAAGCTTTCTTCACAAGCGTCATCTCATTGGTACTTTACTCCTTTCCTAGTCAGTCATCTGAGAGGAGCGGCTAACTGAGAAAAATTTTGGATGAAACGACGATAATATCCTGCCAATCCCAAGAAGCTGCGAATCTCCGTGACGGAGGTAGGTCTAGGCCACATTTTGACCGCTTCTACTTTGCTTGGGTCTGCTTGGTTGCCATCTTTGGAGATCACATGTCCCAAGAAAGTTACACGATCAATCCAAAACTCGCATTTAGAGAATTTGGCGTACAATTAATGATCCCTCAATGTCTGCAACACAACACGAAGGTGTTGTTCGTGCTCTTCTGAAGTCTTTGAGTACACCAGAATGTCGTCTATGAAGACAATGACAAATTTGTCTAAAAAGGATTTAAAAATCCTATTCATTAAATCCATGAAAGCAGCTGGTACATTCGTTAATCCAAATGACATCACCAAGAACTCGTAGTGCCCATATCTGGTACGGAAGGCTGTTTTAGACACATCCTCCTCCTTGATCTTGAGTTGGTGATAACCAGACCTCAAGTCAATCTTTGAAAAATACTTGGCTCCTTGAAGTTGATCGAAAAGGTCGTCGATGCGAGGCAACGGGTATTTATTTTTGATAGTTACCTTATTCAGTTGCCTGTAATCTATGCATAGTCTCATCGATCCGTCCTTCTTTTTCACGAACAGAACAGGAGCTCCCCAAGGTGAATAACTTGGCCTTATAAAGCCTTTGTCTAGCAAGTCTTGTAACTGAGTTTTTAACTCTTTTAATTCTGTTGGTGCCATTCTATAAGGGGGTATGGAGATTGGGCGAGTATCTGGTGCTAACTCTATCTGGAACTCAATCTCTCGATCTGGGGGTATACCTGGTAGATCATCTGGGAAGACATCTACAAACTCGTGGACTACTGGAACGTCTTCTACTTTTAGTTCTTCTTTCTTAATATCTTTAACGAATGCCAAGTATCCTTGACAGCCCTTTCGCAATAAACGTTGGGCACACATTAAAGATATAAGATTCCCAGAAATTTCACTCCGTTCACCATGAAATACGAAAGAAGGCTCCCCCGGAATATTGAACTTAACTATCTTATTATAGCAATCCAGGGTGGCATGACAAGATGCCAGCCAATCCATGCCCAAGATGACATCAAAGTCTGTCATATCTAACAGCATTAGGTCTACTGTTGTATTTATTTCTCCGACTCTTACCTTGCAAGCTCGATAGCCTCGTTCTATTAGTAAGGTGCCTCCAGTAGGCGTAGTTACTAAAAACGGACATTCTAATCTAACAACTTTTTGCTTAAAGTTCTTAGCAAAGAATGGTGACACATAGGAATGCGTAGAGCCAGAGTCAAACAAAATATGTGCAAAATTTGATTCAATCAGAAGAGTACCTGCTACCACCGTATTAGACACCTGAGCATCTTGACGGGTTAAAGCAAATACTCGAACGTTCCCTCGGCTTGCTGAAGCCTGCCCTCGACCACCTTGTCCTCTGCCAGCACCTCTTCCGATTCCATTGCCTCCTACAGTTACAGGGGATCTGTTGGCAACAGTAGCCTCTGATTGATTAGGGCGTACTGACCCTTGGCCAGATCTCGTGTAAAGTTGGGGGCAATCTCTTTTGATGTGGCCCTGTTGACCACATTGGTAACAGACCCTAGTGTTGTTGTTGACAAAACAAGCTACGAAGTGATTTCTTTCACATTTAGAGCACCAGGGCCTTTGTTGACCCCCTGTACCACTTTATTGACGCTGTGGTGCACTAGCGGTAGAGGCTGCACGTCCAGAACTCTCTCCGTGGTAGCGTGATTTCTCATCTTGTTTCCTCTTTCTTTTGTTATTCCATTTTTCTTTTTGCATATCTCTTTCTTCCATCATACGGGCGATGTCGACGGCTTCTGTGTAAAATGAAAAATCTCGTATTTTCGATCCCACCCTGTCAAATAAAGACTCTCGAAGGCCTTTAATAAACCGTCGGATCTTTTCTTTCTCAGTTAGAACCATGTGAGTAGCATATTCAGACAACTCTATAAACAGATTGTCGTATTCATCGACGGTTCGTGATCCTTGCCGGAGTGCCTCAAACTCATTCATCTTTGCTTTTCGTATACTCCCCGGAATAAATTGTTCTCGAAAAATTCTTTTAAAGTCATTCCATTTAATGGGTAGGGCATTTCTGGCCATGCCCTTCTTCCATGTTCGCCACCAGCGGTCGGCCTTACCTCTTAACTGAAAGGTAACAAGGGTTACTTTTCGAGGTTCAGGACATTCTAGCGTGTCAAGGATTTTCTCACAGTCATCTAGAAAACGTTGTGGGTTTTCATTAACATCTCCTGCAAAGGTTGGCGGATTCAGCTTTATAAATTCTGAGATTTTGACCTCTATACCTACCCAATCCTGAGGAGGGGGTGGAGGTGGCATCTGGTCTGTCTCTTGTACTTTTGCAGCATGTACTGATGCCTGTGAGCCATCTTCAGATGATTGTCCCATTAGAAGTTCCTTTAGCCCATTCACCTCATTCTGCATTGCATCTAATGCTTCCATCACTACAGTCGCGTCGATTTGTGATGGTTCTCCAGCATTTCTTCCAGGGTTTTCAGTGGATATTTCTCTGTTTTGTGCATGGTTATCTTCTGCACGGTTAGGCATCTCCAGTCTTGCATTTGCTGACTGAGCAGCTGGAGGGACCAAGGCCCTGCCAGATCTTGTGCGGATTCCAGAAGCGTTTGATTTTCTTGGTGCCATCTAAACTTATTCTACAATTAAGAATAATATATATCGTCACTATTATGCTTCAAGTAAAGACACGAAAGAAAGGGATTTTAATCTCTACAGGGCTTTTGGTGGATCTTCATCCTATGGTCGTGCTGTAGTCACGACAATAGGGGAAGGCCCACTAAAGACACCTTGCTCTGTAATCACTAGGAGACCTAACAACCTAGCCTCTGATACCAACTTTGTCACGACCCATTTTGTAGGCACATGACCGGCACAATGATGAATATCCCATCACTGTAAGCCTTTCGATAAATTCTTCCCACAAGTAAAATTGTTAGTCACTATCTCTATATTCTCAAAATACCATTCCTTAATAAATACAAAGAAAATACATCAGATTTTCTTAATTAATAATAGATCCTCAGTACAAAACACATTATCATACTGAAATACAAGCCAAATACCAAACCCCTTACCTAGATGTCCTAGACGGTTACAGAGCAACATACTGTATAACAAAAGAAGGGCCTACCCGACAGCGGGAAGGTCCAACGTGATCTACTCCTCTAGCGGATGTACTTCGACGGCAACCTGATCTGAACAAAAAGTTTGTACAAACAGTGTGAGCTTTTAAACTCAGTGAGCAAATCGGCCTCGCGTTAATAAAATTCAAATACATCACCAATCATGCAAGCATATCCGAAGGCTCAAGCTCAACCAATAGACATAGTTAGAAATTACATACAAGAAAAATTCATCCAATTCAACAAACGATACTAGTACTCGTCAATGGCAATATATCCCGGAGAGCGCACACAAGCCGGCTTACCAATTTTGTATTTTTCCGCCATGACGCACAACCTCATTCTCTTAACTAGGGCGCCTCACAGATTTATCACCAATCCGGGCTATATCCCTACTGAGGGAATCATTGTCTCCACACTCATTGGTCAAGACACCCTTTAACCCGGGTTTTCCGCCTTGCCGTGAGAGGGGTTACTGTACCGCTCAATCACAATCAATAGTACAACAGTTCATATCATAATCAGAAGCACAATATAATACTCATCCATATAACAGGTATAGTATATAACTCTATGATTCAAATTTCATATCATCATGAGATACTTGCTTTGTCTTATCCATACTTCTGGATTAATTATCTCATTATATTCGTCATTCTGAATCCAATTTCCCCCTATGAATCTTGGGAGTGTCCTACGACATACTTTTTATCACCAGTAATGCTAAAACTCTATTAAAACAGGGTCGTTTCTGTTGACCCTAAGGCTATATGCCATAAGTTTTGATGATGACAAATATATTTGAATAGTAGCATTGATATATATAAAGATTAATTATCATATATATGCTACAAGTACTTAAGCATGATTATGTTATTTAATATGTATGTTGCATATATTGAATCATGCTATTAAACTAACCATTGGGTTTGCAAGTAAGATATATTTTATAGGTTGGTTCAAAACAAGAAGAGTGAGCATTGTATTGAAGAACAAGGAAAAGCAATATCATGCTTCACTCAAGGAAAACAACATGCAAGGATGAAGTTGCAAGAAATGAAGAATTAGAAGATTTGAAGTCTTGGAAGCTTGGATGCATCAAGATAGCCTATGTGTTTACATTAGGTATATTTTATATAGGCTAGTATACTTGTGCAACTCAATGATTTAGATTTGCATACATTGGCTCAATTATTTTGAACAAAAAGATAGTGAGATATGAAGTTTTACAAAAGTTATTTTTTGACCTTTGGTCACTCCTTATATCATATCTCATAAATGAAAAATCGGTTTTTCAAGTATCTTAATCTCATTTGATAGTAGACTCAAAGATCTTTTCAACGGTATATTATTTATTCAAAACGGAGTCCAAATGAGAAATATATGACTATTCAAAATATAGTTTGAAAAACTGAAAGTTGATTTTACTGTAATAAAAAATTATTCTGTTCTGACCTATAGTCAGTATTTTGATTATATCTTTTAAAAGAAAAATAATTTTTGAGTAAAACTTAGCTCATTTGAAACTAGACTCCAAAAGCTTTCCAACGGTATATTATTTGTTTAAAACGGAGTTCAAATGAGGGAGTTATGAATTTTTAAAGAAAGCTCAAAATCTGGACTGCACTATAACGGCTATATAACGGCTAGTTTTGTAAAATCTTATATATATGACCTTAGATACACGATTTTGAGCAAGAACAAAGTCCTACAATGTGATATTAACTTCTTCTATCATCTTTGAGAGAAATGAAAGCATTCTTGAGCCAAATCTTGCATATTCTCTATCATTAGAGTTATTAGAGCTTCATTTGTTTTCATCTACTCTTTAGAGAGAGTTTCTTTGTATTGTTGATTTTGATCAACACATATATTATTCTGAGTTGAGGTTCGCAAGTACCGGTGTTGGAAGAACTTGCTTTGGGTTGAGGAGGAGCTCGGATTCATAAATTCTTCATTGTGGTTTCGCAAATACCCGGATCGAATTTGCGTGGTTGTAGTGGTTTGCAAGTACCCGGATTAAACTTGCAATTATAGTGGAAATACTCAAGTGGTCTCTTGAGGACTGGATGTAGGCTTGGATTAGCCGAACCAGTATAAATCTCCGAGTTTGCTTTCTCTATCCCTTACTCTTTAATTTGTGCATATTGATATATATTCTTTAATTCCTTGATCTTTATAATTATTTATCTTAACAGCACATTGATTTTCTGTATTGTATTTATTATCCTAAGCATTGTACTTTTACAGAAAATCATTTTAACTTCCAATTAATTCTTGTGAAAAATTTATAAAACCCAATTCACCCCCCTCTTGGGTTCCAACCATTACTTTCAGTTTCACTCACCTGGATTCCGTACGAGTATCACTTCTCTAAATCGTTACGGACAAGAGTACGCAGATGAATTTCAGTGTTTCGCTACAGAGATTTTCATGAAAGATTACAGAAAATACGTTAAGATCGTTTTCGTACAGATACTGTTCATACGTACAGTACTATTCATACGGTCACTATTCATACGTTTTCGTACAGATACTGTTCATACGTACAGTACTATTTATACGATCACTATTCATACGTACGGGTACTATTCATACCAGAAATACAGAATACAATCTGTAAAAGAGTACACCAGGTAAGTTCCCAGGAAAGAGTGGAGGGTCACACTGGACAGACTTAAAAACCAGGTCTTTCCTTAGCCAGAACTTTCCTAGACATGTATTCTCCACATATTATATTCTATTTCGGTAATCAAAGAATCAAAATAACAGCTAACGACAGTTTTTCTGATGTGGAAGATCGGCCAAAGCCGCAACCACAGAGCATACTTAAGAAAATAACTTCTAAAATTTGAAAGACATAAAAAGGGCATAGTATCCTTACCTAAGCAAAAACGGAAATGCCCAAAATCTCAGAAGCCTAGCGTCGGAGCAAGAGAAACTTAAGGAGGGAAGAAGAGAAGTTGAAGGTGTGAGTTTAGAAGTGAAATGGAAGGGCATATTTATAGTAAAAGTCAAGGGTACTATTTGACACTATGTGCTAATAAAATATTCAATTTACTATTCATGAAAATGACATTTCTAATAATGCTGCACCTTACGTGTAATTTTCGTTTATTTACTATTAGAAACTTTAAAGGAAAAATTATCCTTTCACCTTAAACCTTTAAGTTTCTTTTCAATTCAGTCCTTTCAATTTAGTCACTGACGGTATTTTTACACATAAAACGTCATTTTCTCCTACAAACTTCTTTCTAGTTTTCTCTTATGACCAAACCACATCTAGTATTTGACATTTTGATTGTATAAATAAACAGTACCATATACGTAAATAGTATTATACAGGTGAATAGTACCGTATACTAAAATAGTAACAGTAGTTTGAAAACACGCATTTATATTTTATTTTTCATGGGTATTACAAAATTAATCCAATGGCCTAGATCGCGTGTGGCATTCAAATGAAACGCAACGTTTCTTCTTCTTCTTCTTTTTTTTTTTTTCAGTTGCTTCCTCCTTCAACATGTGTCCTTTATGCTTGCCCGCCCATGTGATTTCATGCCTATCATCTTCTTCCTCTCCTTTGGTTTTGATTTCTGGGTCTGTCTTGCCGCTTCTCTCTCTCCCTCGCTCCGCAGAAATAGAATCACCTTCATCTATCTCTCACTGTTGTGTGTTTCTGTTCTTCATCTTTGCTGCTTCCATATCATTGAACAGAATGTGACAAACCAAAATTGGTGACAAAGAACGACGAGAATACCGACTTGCCAGGTTTCAAGGACCTATTTGAAATAAAAAATTTTAGATAAGTCCTGATGCTTTTTTTTTTCTTTGTGCCTGCTTTCAGAGACCTATTTAAAAAAAATTCAGGGACTTTTTTCTTCGCTAATTTCCTTCATCATCAGTAATAGTTCCCCGTTTTCCCTCGCCATTTTTGCACTCAACAACCTACCCAAGTACACCGATGAATAATATTAATTGCCATTGCCAGTTTGAGCATATGCATGTATATGTGTGTGTGTGTGTGTGTGTATTTCCCTTTGCCACCAAAATTCACCTTTCACGTAAAACTTCTACCTCATATTATGCTATTACTGTACACAGGGGCGAACCTACATATACTTGAGGGGGTGCAGCTTTTACAAATGCGTATGCAAATTTTTTTTTATTTTGCCCCCTCTTTTTTTTGGAACCCTCTTAATATTTTTTTGAACCCCTTTCAGTGATTTAGTTCCTCTTTGCTGCTCACAGTCATGAGACTCCCCACTCTCTAGAGTTACAAATTTTTTTCTTAATGATGGTTAATTTTTCATTCCATTGTTAGAGACCTCTTTGTAAAACTTAAAATTTGAAGTTTTTGTACATAGGTCTAATTCTATCAAATTAATTGATTTATTATATAATTAGGATCATGAGTAACATATTTGTGAAGTCAATTTCATGAAATTTTTTATTGATGATAGTTAATTTCTCATTCTATTGTTAGTGACCTCTTTGTAAAAGTTTAAAATTTTGGAGTTTTTGTACATAAGTCTAATTCTATCAAATTGGTTAATTGATTATGTAATTAAGATCATGAGTAATATATTTATGAAGTCAATTTCATGAAATTTTTTCTTGATAATAGTTAATTTCTCATTTCCTTATTAGAGATTTTTTTTTGTAAAAGTTTGAAATTTGTGATTTTTGTACATAGGTCTAATTCTATCAAATTGGTTGATTGATTGTACAATTAGGATAATAAGTAACATATTTGTGAAGTCAATTTCATGAAATTTTTTCTTGATGATGGTTAATTTATCATTCCATTATTATGGATCTCTTTGTAAAAGTTTAAAATTTGATATTTTTGTACATAGGTCTAATTCTATCAAATTGGTTTATTGATTATATAATTAGGATTATAAGTAACATATTTGTAAAGTCAATTGAATGAAATTTTTTTTTTGATAATGGTTAGTTTATCATTTCATTATTATGGACCTATTTGTAAAAACTTAAAATTTAAAGTTTTTGTATATAGGTCTAATTTTATCAAATTAGTTGATTGATTATGCAATTAGAATTTAAAAAAAATTATAATAAAAATATTTTTTAAAAAAATTGTCATCAGACCCAGAAAATTAAATAAAAAATTTTTCCCCCAGTCCTGAACAAGCCACTGACGTACAGAAGGATCGGAAAGCAAGAATATAGGCTTTCATTCCGAATGGGAAAGGTATATATTATTATGTTTTGCTCTTTTCTTTTCTGTGTTCCGCGAAGCCCGTTAAATATACTTGCCACGTCAGGTGTCATTGTCATCGGTGGAAGCAACCCGGAAATGCCTTTATATATTCATATGTCACTTGTGTGCTTTTGAATTTTCTCATTTGTTAATTAATCCTAATTATGTTGAGAAATAACCACAAAGAAGAAAAGAGAAAAAAAAGAAATAAAGCACCACACGATTTTATTTAAGTGTTCAGCGGTCTAATTGGGTGGTTTCAAGCACAAAATCAAAGGTACCGAACCGCCAAATTTCATCTGAAGAAATGTTTAATCGATGGTTTAGTTTTATGTGCAAAATTACCAAACCAAACCGTAATATGGTTGATTCAGGCGGTTTGGTTTAAATCTATATTTGGACTTTTTCTTTTGACTTAATTTATCTTCTTTTTTTTGAAAAAAAATTCACAGTTGTTTATTGAAATAACTCATAAAAACAACAATATCTCACTCAAATTCAAATAATTTATAAATCACAATATAATTGTTCATTCAAATAACTTATATATAAACCACAATAAATTTATTCATTTAAGTAATTCATAAAAACAGCGTCAACTTAAGTTTAAATTAGCAACATTGCATATAATTAAGTAGTGTATTATTAGAATTATATATATATAAATATATAATATGTTCATTTTAGGGGTTAGATTCAGTTCAACATTTACCAAACCACAATTCGAACAAAACTATAAAAAAGAAGCAGCAAATTTCAAACCCAACTAAACCAAACATTAATCAAATATTGTTTGGTTTAAGTTTGACTCAATTTGATCAGTTGGATATGGATTGATTTTTAACCCTATAATTTTATTAAAGTTAGAATGAGAGTAACGAAGGTATTTGATTTCTCTTTTTCTTTGAGTCATTACGTACGGAAACATAACAAAACGAGTGTGAGGAAAAAGCAAAGCGACAAAAAACAAATCATAAGTTTTGATGCCTCTCGTAGTTCCGAATTTTGTCTGATTTAAACTTAAACAGCAAGACATTATAAAGTTCCTCGTTTAACCGTTCAGAATCAAACAAGCTTATTGGAAAAAATGATCTACTTTTGAAACATCTAAATTACTAAATGAAATGAGTCATATTGATTCAGTACTAAAATATTTTGAATACCTAATATGAAGTTTAGAAACAAAACAGAGAACAGTAGAAATCGCAGATATGGTTATATGGCCCAGTGTGCAATTCATTCCATTGCTACAGAGTTACACAAAAGGACAGGTTGTCCACTCTGCACAAAAGAATCTAATTTACAAATAACAATCCACCACTATGCACTAAAGGACAAAGTACAGAAAATGCAAAAGGAAAAATAATACAAAGAAGGAATAACAGAATGAATATAGCAGAAATACAATACAACAGAAATAATGCATTATATTGTGAAGCTTCTAATATTGAACAAGTTTCAAATCCAAACTATTATGCCATTATTTACAACGTCAAAAAATAGTGTAAACCTGGACAAAAGATAGGGTAAGCCTCACCAATTGTAAAGCCAAAAAACATACCAATCATAAAAATAAGATAATTGCATAAATGAGTAATAAATGCAACCTAAATACATGCACCTCTCTTAGTGGCGAATTAAAATATGAAAGAACTAGTGTTGTGACCCGTGCGATACACGGTTAAATTATAACTTTAAAAATTTAAGTAATTTATAAAAATAATAATAATTACAATTGATTTATATGAAACTTATAAGTTATGACATATACTTTTTAAACATAAATAACTAAATCTTTTTAATTGATTTATCCATTCTATAATCAAATTTATTTTACCTATTCCAACTTTGATTTGAATTGATTTATTTATTTAATAGAATAAATAAATGAATAAAAACAGGTAAATTAATTAATTTATTAATTTGTGGATTATTTGTTATTTGTTATAAATTATTTATTGCATAGAGCAGTGATTGATTGAATATTGATTTCATCTTTACTTTTGAATGCGTTTTTTTTTTCAATCAGATCCATATAAGAAAAAAATTGAAAGTTGCTGCTGCATTTGTACTGGATCTCTAAGCCTTAGATTTCGTCTTTCAATAATTTAATTTTTATCTTTTTGTTCAGTCAAGGGATAATAATTTAAAGATTCATATCTCAAACTTTGATTTCTATTAAATTAAGAACTATTTTGAAAAGAAATCAAAATAAAGTCAAATAAAGCAAAATTTTTAATTCATATATCAATTCCATAATCAAATTTATTTTACCTACTAAAAAATCCTCTAATACACTACAATGGTCAAATAATAAAAATATTTTTTTTAATTTCAATTCAAATAATTTAAATAAATTCAAATCAAATAATTAATATTATGTGATATCATTAATTTATCAAATTTATTAATTTACCTAATTTATTTATTTATTCAAATCAATTCAAATTAAATAAAATAACAACATTTACTAATTATTAATTTCACTTATTAATAATTATGATAATATATTCTAATAAAAATATATTGTGCTATTCACTTTAACAATAACCTACATAATATATTAAATATATTGGGATCCACATAATTTATTCTAATAATAATATTATAATTTATAAATTTGTGAAACTTATGAAATTTATGAGACTTATGAGTTATGAAATATATTTTTTAAATGTAAATATTTAATATAAATTTTAATTATTTATAAAAATATAAAATATAAATTCTAATAAAAATTTATGATAATAACTAACTACATTATATTATGATGTAGAATAAGTTATCAAATGGAATAAAATAATAAGATGTATGTACAATCTATAAAAAGTTTTTAATTTAAAATTTTTTACAAAAAAATAATAATCAAATTAAAAATGTTCATAAGGAATATAGGATAATCAACTGTAAAGAAATTTTATACATATGATCAATAATTCATTCTAATATGTCTTGATCCTCATATATGTATATTTCAACAATTTATTATCTATATATTTCAATTTATATCAATTCAAATCAAATAATAGATGTGATTGTTTTTTAATTTCAATTCAAATCAATTCAAATCAAATAATTCATTTAATGTGATGTTATTAATTATCCTACAATGGTCAAATAATAAAGGTAATTGTTTTTGAATTTTAATTCAAATATTTTCAATCAATTCAAATCAAAAAATTAATCTTATGTAATGTCATTAATTTACCAAATTTATCAAATTTATTAATTTACCTAATTTATTCATTCAAATCAAATAAAATAATGAAATTCACTAATTATTAATTTCACTAACTACACTAATTAATAATTATGATAATATATTCTGATAAAAATATATTTTGGTATTTACTTTAACAATAACTCACATAATATATTAAATACATTGGAATCTATATAATATATTTTGATAATAATATTATAATTTATAAATTTGTGAAACTTATAAAACTTATGAGACTTATGAGTCATGACATATATTTTTTAAAACGTAAATATTCTAATATAAATTTTGATTATTTATACAAATAAAGATTTATGATAATAAACAGCCACGTTATATTATGAAGAAAGATTATACCTTTGACATGAGATGAATATTTTTTGCATATTATCCCAGTACTTTATGAATTTCCACTAAATCTAAACCTTTTCGAGTAAAAAAAAGAACAATCATGTCAATTTGTTGATAATTCCCCATTTCAAGATATCATCCTTGTATTTTTCTATCAATGTAGGGAAATTCACTATCACTCCAAGAATATTAACATTTTTTCTCTCGTCAAGAACTGTAAAGTTCTCATAGCGACATCAAACCAAACTTAATTTTTTGTCACATGATAAGACCGTAAAAGAGATAATTCTATCTGAGCACAATATTACACTACCAGGCTTCACATCCTTAGTTAACTTTTTGTAGCTATTCTCATCTCCCTTTATACTATAGTAAGTTGATATGGTTATTTCCTGACTTTGTTTCAGTTTAATAGGATTATCATTATTCAAAAATCCAGTTTGAATCTTGGGGCCCTACAATATTAGAGGCAAAATAAAAAAATAAAGAATACCATAAAATTAATTAACTTCAACATGTGAAGTGGATTCAAACAAAAGAACTATATTAAATCAAAGAACAAACAAATTAAAAAGGGGAAAAAACATTGAATCTGAGGAGTTTATCTTTCTCCTATAATCGCCATCTTCTGGGACTCTTGCTTATCAATTGAGTCCCTTTTTCAGCATACTCGTGAGTGATATATTGCGTGATTTTTCTTGATTCTGTGTATTGAAATGATTTTGACAAGTAATTTTACAAATGCTAATTTAACAATTTTTTAGTATGCTTGTTGGAGATGTATACTTAATACTTACCAAATAGCTTAAGATCTCTGTAGTTGGTGACGAGAAATCCACTCTGAAGTTGATGCGGGAGCCATTTGATCGTTCTTCCAATGCTGCTTCTCAGTTCAACGCATGACACTCAACATTTGGTTATTATTGAAGTTTGAAACGTATTGTATTAGCTTGAGATCGAGTTTCAGATCGGCATAGAGGCAACTGATATAAACTCTCCAAACACAAAATTCGTCTAGTTTCAGATCAAGCTCCAAACACTAAAATTTTATGATGATTCACAGTTTTAAAATGGATGATTTGAATTCATTTGAATGAAAATTTTTTAAATTCATTTGAATGCAATTATAGAATCAATCACACCAATTTACATTTAATATATTGTAATTATTTAATTATTAATTAAATTTATGACATTTCATAGTTTTAAAATGTAATATCCCAAGAATTTATATGAATATTTAAAGTCTAATTTGAAGTTTAGTGAAAAATTTAATTACGTGGAAAATTTACTTTTTGAATTAGTGAAGAAAATGTGGGAATAAAAATTTTAATTTTTAATTTAGGAAATTTTTACAAATTCTCAAGGACTAAAGTGAAAAGAAAAGAAAGTATAGAGGACTTTTGAGAAATGACCAAGTAGGAACCCGAGAAGGAGAATAGAGCTTATGGGAATGAATTATGAGTCCGGTACCGAAAGGATGATGGATTTGGGATTAAAGTAGAGTTTGAGATATTGTGAGGGACTAAAGTGAAATAAGGAAATCTGTGGGGCACCTAGGATTTAGAAACACCTGAGGTGAGATTTTATGAATTTGCTTTTGCTAGTCTTGACTGAGGGTCAATTGAAAAGTAAGTAATAATTTCACCCCGGGCGAGTAAATAGGTGGCCTCACCTATTTTTTTCTTCATTTTTCTCCTTTCCTCTCTCTCTCTTCACTTTCTCTCCTCTCTTTCTCTCTTTCTTCTCTCTACTTTCTCTCTCTACACTCCAACTCCACAACCGGACTTTGAAGTGCGGATCTCGGGCTACGGGGCGAGCCTCTAGAAGCCAAGCAACGTAGAGAAAGCAAGGAATCGAGGTAGAAATTTCTATTTCTTAAGCTTTTCCCTATTTTCTAGTTTTAAGAGTGTTTGAGGTAAAAATCGAGATTCCGGCTTCGTTTCTCGATTAAAATTGGTGATTTTGGTGTCTAAATGCTCCTTAGATATTAAGGGTGAGATCCCATGGAAGAAATCATGAAAAACGGTGGAGATTTGGCCAGATTTGGGCCAAATCCGAGAGAAAATCACGAAAGGTCGCGATCGTGGAGCCCAGGCGCCATGTGTGGCGCCTAGGGTTATGTGGGAAAGAAGAAAGGATTGGCGCCCAAGCGCCACGTGTGGCGCCTAGGCGCCATGCTTGGGTTAGCGCCCAGGCGCCAGGTGTGCCGGGAAACCTTAACTTATTTTAAATCGGTCATAACTTCTTCATCCGAACTCCGTTTTGGGCAAACTTTATATCGTTGGAAAGCTCTTTGAGTCTAGTTTCCAATGGTATAAGTTTCATTTAGATATTCATTACCGGTTAGGAGTTATGACTTAAGATGTGAGTAAAGGTTGAGAGTAGTGGTAGGAAATTTCTCTATTTCGTAACCCTGATGGTTTTTGTCTGGTTACAATAGGAATGGTCAAAGTGCAAAGTGGGAGTACCGAGAGCGTGAAATCCAGGTGAGTGGGTTAATACTTGCTATGATTAAATATCTGTTATTGACTTTTTGCATCATAGTGGAAATATGTTGTTTATCCAAGTTTGAAGAGGATGATGTGGAACGATCAGGCATAAACAATTGTGGAACGTATCTGGTAATGTATATAATTATATTTTCTTATTTTCCCATGAATGGAGGTTATATGATGGATTGTGAATGGCATGTGAACTGAGTTGAATAATTGTTCTATATTATGGGCTATGTTGTATACATGCTATGTTGCTGGAACCACATTGATTATGTTGTGGTTTGAATTGTAAATGACTGAGTTGTGTATGTGGCTCAAGATTTTGATTGATGATGTTTTTATATGTGATTGTGATTGTGTTTGACTGGAAAGGAAAGGCATGGTGGTGCACCCCATGGAGAAATTTATGTGAAGTTATAAGGGTGGAGATTATAAACGGAACGATAAGGGTGGATGCGGCGGGAGCCACGGGCAACGATCCAGAGGTATCCTGGACGACCCGGTTGGTACGGGAAATGTGTGTGAAATTGATTTCACCGATTGCTGTTGTGAATTTTAAATTATGTTGAAATGTATTTGATTTACTTGGATATTGTTGTGAAGTATTATGAATAATATTATATCATATGATGATCGATTTACGTATGATTGCTGCATGTTATATTATGATGCATGATATTTTTTGTCATAGTGTTGTGTTATCTACTCACTGGGCACGTAGTTTGCTCATACCCCTCTTATTGATATTTTTTTTTCAGAGTTGACAACTGAAGGTAAATATCGGAACAAGGAATTATGGATCCTTAGTCCATGATTACCTTTTCATTTGTTCAGGATAAAGGTATAATAGTTAAGTCTTATTCTAAGTTGTATAAATCTAGAAATCTCTGTAATCGGGTAGGTTCATTCAGTGATATAATGTGAATAATTGTAGTATGTATAGAGAACTCGGTTTGGTTGCATGAAAAAGAATTGTATGATTTTTAAGAGAAAGATAGGCTTACGGAGGTGAAATGAAATTCACTTTCCGTGCCGGTCACGTGCTCAGATTTTGGAACGTGACATAAAAGGAATAATTTAAATTCGTTTGAATGCAAATTTTTCAAATTCATTTGAATGCATTATAGAATCAATCATACCAATTTACATTTAATATATTGTAATATTCACAGAATTTAAATGATAGCCCTACAGTACATATCAAAAGGGTTATTTAGAATAAATTTAATGTAGTATCATTAATAAAAATGAATTTATTCATTTAATTTTTATTTTAATTTATTAATTTTATTATATGTTATTTAATAACATCCATATAATTAATGCCTTAGAATGAAATTATTTTAGTCTATTATATAGATAGCTTTTTCTACTAAACTCAATTAAAGTTGATAAATTACCTACATTGCTAAACTAAAGAAGTAATTGGATCATTTTTTTTGTTATGATTAATTAAATGTCTTCCCTTACTTGAAGTAGAAGAGGTTACTCTCCCACGACATGACGAACCATGATCAAATTTTTATCGAAAAAAATATTTATATTTAGTATTTAAAAGTATCTCGAGTAGAATTGTCTCTACTAAAATATATTTATAAGAAATCAAAAGAAACTGCCCAAAAAACTAAGAGATTATGAACTTTCGTTTCCTTAGTTGCCGTGAATTTGCTGATATATTTGATTTGGAGTACTCCAGGAAAGTTCTTGCAAATGATGCTTGAGATGTTTTAGCATTGCCATCAACACACAATAACCATTGGTTTGGGCTTGGGTAAGCTAATATGTCTGAGTAAGATTTGGGTATATAGACACGTGTTTTTATGTCATTTTTCTCATGTGCAAAAAATCAGCATTAACTATTAGTTAACTATAACAAAATGTTTAACAAGTAGTGTGCATGAACTATGAAATTTAGGAAGGTTGTAATTTATTGAGTTTTAAACTTTAGTAAAGTATACAAAGTTTGGAGAAGTAAAGTCCATTTAAATATATATATATATATATATATATTCACACAAATTAAAATAAAAATTAAGACAACTTTTATGTGACTTCAAATTTTGCCTATATATTGTCGTGCTTGTTTTTAAAAGAATTGCTTGCCTCACTATTACCATATCAAAGCTTGACAGTCTAAGATGAATATCGGTAGTCATATATATATATATATATATATGTGCGCACGCGCGCGCGCCCATAAGCCTTCAGTTATCAGGGTTCTCTGCATTACTAAAAGTAATGCAGGGTGTAATACTACTTTTAATAACAATTTTTTTTATTCTTAAAAGTTTCAGAAAATTTGATTGTTGAAACTTTTAGCAACAGTAAAAGTCCAGACAAGAAAATGTATTGTAGACAACTCAAATCCTTCAATTAGTGCTTCTTCTGTTCAGATTTTCACCTCAACAAATGAAATCCAAATCATAACTTAGAAATTCACATAAAGAACTATATATTGAATGTTTATTGAGAGAAATATTTGAGCTATAGGCTATAGCTAGTATTAATCATGTATGAAGTCAGGGATTATACTTCTTAAATTTAATAAGTCACATTCAAGTAACGTTATTATATTTAAACATTTTATAAATAAATATTTAAAAATCAAATGGTCCACAAACAGGTCCTACAAGAATAATGAGCATGACACGTCAAAATAAAAGTAAATTACACACACTAATAAAAATAAAGGTAAAAATAATATATGACCAAAAAGAATGGACCACACAAGGTTGTATAATAACGGTTCCCATAATTTCATTTCCCCAACTCAATTTGTTGAATCTTCTGTTCATCCTTTGCATTTGCTTCCTCCTCAATCTCAGTCTTCAGAGACCAAATATGCTCCGAAGTTACAGGGGTGGCCTTGTAGCTACGCTGTGGCACTTTCTTGAAGGAGGCCCACACCAGATCAAAGTATAGCGGAAACTGTGCCAAAACAAAAAGGGTCACGGGGAGGCAAGTGACGGCATATACAGGAAGCGCAAGCTTTTGGATTTCATCCTTGAGCACGAAGTAATGACCAGCAGAGAATGAGACCAATACCGAACCTATGGACATGAACAATGACGTCAAACCCAGTATCAGCTTCCTGGGCAAGTCTCTCCGAAAATCCTGCTCTTGATATCGAGATGTGAGTATGGATAAAAACATCACCACCGCCGTGATGGAGCAGCACAGAGCAGTCAATGATGAGACGGCAAACACGTTGAATGCTGGATGCTTTTGGAGGATTGGTTGGCCGTTACTGCGGAAACCACCGGGCACGGTAGCCGATGTGGCAAAGGCCACCGTGGCAATCAGTGCTGCCACCACGGAGCATGACTCTGAGGTTTTGGTGAGCCACTCCCCGCCGCTTTTCACCAGATACTTGTGAGTTTTGGTGAAGACATCTTTCGGGGTTTCGTTTCTCCTGTTACGTCGGACAAAGAAATCACGCGGCAATGGCTCTTTCACGAACTGCATTATGGCATTACCATTGCCGTAAGGCCTATATATATATATATATATATAGACTTTTATCAGAATATATATGTGTGGATATATATACGAACTTAAATGACGTACCTCATACCACTTGATTTCCCATTGCATTTGAAATGCTTCGCCAGGAATAAGCCAAGGCTTGTAGTCTCCGAGTGTGGCTGCCAAGTGGAGTGCGCTGTTTCCCATAATATCCACCTGCCGAAATAGGCTTTCTTTATAGTATTTCGTATTCAGCAAGAACTGATACACGTGAGGTTGCCTGTGTTCTACAGCCAGAAGCACCATGTTCTTCTTCTCTTCGTTCATATCGTGAATAGCCACAGGAAATAATTCCAGAATCTTCTCTATTATCTCCATCACACCATTCTTTGCAGCGATTAATATCGCCGTCTCCTTTGACCTCCTTTTAGGACTTTGCTGACCTTATGATCAGTAAAATTAAATTTAAACACACAATTATTAAAATCTTCAATTCCTATTTTGGAACATATATATATATATATATATTAAAATACTACTAAATCCAAGAGCATATGATCTTTTAGGTTGAATTTTTAAAAATCTTTATAAAATATTTTTTTATTATTATATATACAGATTTCTATTATATTATTTAACAAAGGAGAAATTTAATTGCTTATAAATTTGAACTCAGATAAGCAAAATTTCGACAATATTAAACTTTTACCGCTGTCCTTGGTGACAGGTTCGTTTGATGCGTCAGCGGTACTAGTAAAGCCCTCGTTCTCATTCTGGTTGGGTTGGCTCCTACCGTCACCATACTCATAGAAGGAAGCACGACGAAGAATTTCATTCACTATTTGAACAGACCATGTATGCTTCTCCTTCTTTCGATGTAGTTTCATTAATTCGTAAAATCCTGGATGATTAAATTAATATTGAAAGGTCAATATTTAGAATTAATATAATTAACATTTTCTATATGCATGTCACTGTCAGTGTGTTTTTTTAAGAAATATATATAAATATGGACACGTAAGTAATAGTATCACAAAATTAAAAATGTTGATGCATAAATTAAAATAGTATATACATGTTCATCAAATAAAGCATATAGACACATGTTCAGCCTACCTTGTCCAAGAATTACCAGCAATACCAGATATAAAAACTTGACAATATCATAGCAGGGTCTGTAATTAGCTGGAAATAACTGATGTGCCTGAGCTCCGTCGACTTGTGATCCTAATTAAACAATGATATGACAGTGAGATTCTTCTATAGATTTCATTACCACGCGATTTGTCGTGCGATCCAAAAGAATTCTTACCTCCTGGGGCAGCACTTGTCTCTGCAAGATCCTCTGCATTTTTCCCTGCTTTATCTCCTTTTCTTAGAAACCTGTTCTTCAGAAATCTCATCACCGGCTTAAGTATGGGCGTTGCTGGAAATGGTAAACACAGTTAATTAAATCGGAATTACAGCAAGGTCTGCAAACAGGGCAAAAATGAAAAGCCTTGCTCATTAATCATTCCAACAAAACTTGTTTTTTATGTTTGTATATACCAATAGTCATCACGCCCGTTTTGATGACCCTGAAAACGTCCCAACATGTCTCGTAGTTGTCTGGATAATCCTCGGCTGCAGTTTGGGGTGGCTGTAGATCTATCAGTCCACGATAATGCTGCGGATCTGCAACCTCTAGCTTCTCAACAAACATACCTGCGGGAGAAGCATACATATTGATCTTACATAATGAGGTGGAGGAGGATTCAAAGAGACAATAATATATAGCTTCCTTGATTAACCATGAACAATTAATATATACTTACAGTGATAGATGATGGTTTGAATTCTTCCAAAGCGGCTGCCACTTCTGAAAGCTAAAGGCTTGGATGCTAGCAGATGGAGAGGAGGCAATCCTTCGTCATTCACAAGTTCTTCATACAGGTGAATTATTTGGAATGCCAAATCTACGTACACACATATATATATCACTTTGTTTTAAACCAAGTGTCAGAAAGCACAAAATAGTGAAGAAATAACAGGAAGAAAACAAGAAAACACATGCGCGCATAAATTTAACATGATTTAGTCAATATGACCTACATTTACAAATAAAAATAATTTTTACTTTTACTAGCAAAAATCGTTCAGAATATATGGTAAAACTAAAAACAAAACATATATCATAATTACATAACGACTTTCGCAGGCTTCCAAGTTTTTATTCATTTTATATCACACTCTTTTAAAAAGCAAGTTGAATCATAACCCGAGTCATCGTATAATTCAAGTCATTCGACACTGAGAACGGATAATTATAAGTTATAATTAAAAAAACAGCTAGCAGAGCAAAGAGGTATAATTGAATTTACCAAAGTAGTCTTCAGCGAGTGCACAATGAAGAATAGTGTCCCCAAATTTCCTTCTACAGTTAGGATAGTAGGGGGAAGATTTACTATCAGGGTTACGGCAATAATGAAGGCAAAGAAAAGCGTGTTTTCTGCCGTAGAGAGCGGCCAGGAAGAGGGGTGTCTCGCCGTCGACGTTACGACAATCCACCAACGAGGGCTCTTCACTGGCAATTATCTCACACATTTTGGCATTCCCCATGGCAGCCGCTAAATGCAGGGCTGTGTTTCTCCTGTCATTGTGAGTTTCCAAGGCGTCTTTTCGATGTGGCGGGTGCAGGGCTCGAATTGAGTCCACCATTTGTGCCACCACCTCCTCCTGCCCATCTGACACTGCAATGTGCAGCCCTGTGTCCCCTGACCTCGTTATGTTGGCCATTTGAACCATTGGATTCTCCTTGTAGATTTCTACTACTTCTTTCCATTTCCCACTCATGGCAAGTCCAAATACTCTCTTCGTAATGATTTCCTGCTCCGTAATCATTGTCTCTGCCCAATTATACTCACCTCTGGGGAGTGATCAGTGATCGTTTAAATAGTTATTCCCATCATGTGAAGAGGAGAAGAGTGATAGATGCCGAGAAATGCCTGGATCAAAATTTCCGCGGAAAAGAAAAAGGGCGAAAGAGTAAAGAATAAAGAATAATGTTTACTATATCCGGAAGCTGGAAGCGTAAAAGGATTGTGTTCCTGTTCTTGCCAGCACAGCAAAAGTTACATCTGAAAGGGGGCAAGAACAAGGTAAGAACCCCTCCCCTTCCACGTACCAGCTAAGGAGGGGGTTCTCTTTGAATTTGAACCATTCCACACCCTCACACTCAAAAAATACTGCCACTACATCGGCATACCAGGCTTGATCTAATAAATACCAATGCGATTATATATTATACATGCATGGGAGATAGATAGGTACTGTTATTAATTTATATCTTATTCTGGCCAAAGTGTTTATTGAAAAACTAATAAATTACAACTTGATGACTCTAATTTGTGGAGTCATTTTCATATGTAAATTGGCCCTAAAACAAAATTGAATAATCAATTTTAGGCTAATTATTAAAATAATTCAATGAAAATCAACTTTATTGAATATTTATTTCATAATTTGAGAATTTGGAAAAAAAGAAAGAAATTGTGATGAATTTAGGTTTTTAAAGTAAATCTTATTTTCTATTTGTACTCCAAGACATCTAAAACTGAAAGGAAGGTCCAAAAATAAAAGCCTAAAAGGGAGAAGCCTACAAAAATTAGAGTCAGCCAACTCGAAAACACATTTAGCTACTGTCAAAATTAGAGTTTCAACAAAACTAAGAGTTCTTATGTATTCTACCCGGTAACTCAGTGAAAAAATATGGGTTAGACAAACTAAATTTGATTAAATGTAGTTGGAAAAAATTTAGATTTGGATAAATGTGATTTATGTTTGGGAGACATTTGTTTGAAAGAATCGAGTAAACAAACATGATTTGGTGTATAACATGATATTTGAATATTGGTGTGCAATAGTAGTTTGAAATATATAATTACTAGAAATAGTATAAATTTTATATTTCATTTTTTTGTATATCATTATTATTTATTGTTATTTATTTAAAGCTAACTTAGTGAATTATATCAATATTTTAATAAAGTGCATTAATTTTTAATAAATTAATTATTAATAATTTTTTATTAATAACTACCTAATTGATAGTGCTAATAAATTGCAAATAAAATTGAAAGTTTAAATTTCATCATTTATCCAAAACTTTTCTGTTTATTCACTTAGGTCCCTAGTTAAAAATGTTCTTTTGTCCTTTATTTGAGATAAACTCTTCTGTTACTTCATCTAAGTCCCTAATTTGAGAATATATTTTGTTCTTTATTAAAATCAACCTCTATAAATTTTTCAATTTATTCACATTGGTCCCTAAATTACATAACAAATTATATTAATATTTTAAAAATTAATATTACATTACTGCATGATTTCATTCAAAATTATTAAGCCTAACTAATCCTTAGTCTCATGCAAAAATTAATATTACATTACTTCATCAATAAAATATTTCACATACTAAATTAAAATTAATGTGTATAAATTACATAATTAAAACTACATTCATATCTCTCTCTCTCTCTGTCATATCCCAAAAATTGAACATGTGAAAAGATATTACTTTTAGGAAAACTTCAGTGGTATCCCAAAATCCTGGTCAATCTCAATATCCACAATTACTTATTTAATAAAATTCTCAAATATGAGTTATTCACATAAATTCTGTGAAGTCTTACATTCAACATCTATTATTCATTCCACACGACAGAATTATATTCATTTGATAAACAAATATAGGCATACATAATCTGATGTTTTTATCTCATCGCAAGCCTAGGAGACCTATAGAAAGTACAGAGCGTTCCTAGTATCCACATTAATAAGTACTGGTATCCCACCAGACAGAAATAGAGGATAATTCCAAGGGGCTTCTATTCTTCAAACGGATACTCTTCTTTCTTGTTTTCTGTATCTGAAAAGATAATCATAGGGAGTGTGAGTTTATTTAAAAACTCAGTAAGTAAATAACTGCACTATATAAAATATCAAAAGTACAAATACCACATTTACTCATATAATTAATTGTCTTACATATCGAGTAGTATGAGACTCTAACCCTTTCAAACTCGTGAATAAGATTTCATAGATATACATCGAGTAGTATGGGACTCTAACCCTTTCAAACTCGTGAATAAGATTTTATAGGTATACACCGAGTAGTATGGGACTCTAACCCTTTTAAACTCGTGAATAAGATTTCATAGATATACACCGAGTAGTATGGGACTCTAACCCTTTCAAACTCGTGTATAGGTTTCATAGATATGCACTGAGTAGTATGAGACTTTAACCCTTTCAAACTCATGTATTAGAACCCGTAGATCTTTACTCATTAATAAAATAATGAGAATTTATCACATAGTACAATTTCCATGAAACAAAATAATTTATACATACTCTTGTTCCTTTGAATTTCTGTAAAAAATATACCAATCATCATATACTGTCATATGAAAAATTGATTGATTAATATTCAAATAATATTGTAAATGGGACTTATATTGTACTTTGACTAGTAATATCAAACTAGCTTAGCAAGGTTATTCACTCACCTTGATATTTGTCCAAGTTTACCTTGTTCCACACTAGAATTTATGTAGGAAAATTTCCTAGTAAAATATATTACAAGGAAACATAAGAAAGGAAACAAAATCACGAAAATATGTAAAATTTTCTGATTGCTACAGTAACGGTTCACTACAATACGGTTCGCTACAGTAACGTTGACTGCTACAGTACCGTTGACTGCCGACACTACAGTAACTGTTATAGTAACTCGAAAATTTTTCCCAAATTTTTTGGTTGCTACAGTAAATTCGAGTTTGTAGAAACTTTCCCAGAAAAATTTCATCCTTTCCTTTCTTGATTCAAAACCAGAATCTCAACTTTTTTAACCGACTATAACTCAATACTAACTCAAATATAACCTCTAAAACAACTAAGATTCATGAATTATCATCAAAATCTTCAAGAACAAAACCTCCTCTAATCTTCCATATAAACTTAGATTTAAGGAAAATAATGAGATTAAAGCGTACCTTTGATCCTTACAAAGCTTTTGAACCGAACAAATAATCAAAATTCTGAAGATCAAAGAAAGGATTTGAGAAGAGAATGAAGAAATGAGAGAAACTTCCACTGTTCAATTTTCAGCCTTTGCTTCTGCGTGAATAATGAGAGGGTATTATTGAAGTTTTATTTTAAATATTTCTAATGGGTTATTGAATAACCCATGGGTATGCATAACCCAACATCCAAAGTCATCTAGTCAATTTACAATAAATGGATAATTGACCATTTTTAAACCACTTTTACATGAATTTCACCATTCTTAGAATATATCCCACATGGTGCAAATATTCAGTCCAGTCATTTAACTCAATTTTCATAAATAATATTCAAAGAGAACAATTAAATATGAAAATTAAAAATGACCAAAATAAATAACTAAAGTAACATTGTAAAATTCTAAAATACTCTTAGGCGAATTATATTTCGAAATTAACGAGTATTATACACACACTCTCTCTCTCACTATCTCTCTCCCCCTTGCCATGTGTCTCTATCTCTGTCTCCCCCCCCCCCTAAAAAAACATGACCCAATTGCATAAAGAGCAAGAAAAAAAAAAAAGAAAAGCGCGTCATCTTCTCCAATACACTGAATTAGACATTTCACAAAAAACAAAGGAGAATAGAGGCATTCTACGACAAGTTTAACGAACCAGCTGGAGCTTCTGACACCGTAAACCAGATGAATCCTCACCAGTGAGTTGATAAGGCAGCACAATGAATACTCACCAGTGAGCTTCCCACACCGTAAACCAAATTAATCATGATCTGTTTTTCTCGGATCTTGCTCTGTTTTTGTTTTTTCTTTTTGTTGCTTCATTCTCTCCTTAGATGTAGGGTAGTGTTGGGAAAAATGGAAAGAACATAAGCCAATCACTTTTGATTCGACCAGAAGTGACACTCGCTAGCTTTGGAGTAAACCACAGTTAGAGTGAATCAAACGTGGGTGTCTTGAATGTGGGTTGCTTCACCAAATTACCAAACATCAACAAATTCCTTCAAACCACATTCGAGTAGTTTTAACGTGGGTAACTTCACTGTCAACGCCCTCCCAAACACGCACTAAATCCCTTAGCAAATGATCCATGACAAACTGATCAGAATACTTTGTTAGACACAAGTATACATAAGAAGGGGGTTGAATTGTATATATGAATAATTTCAATTTCTTTTTGTAAAAATAGTTTATCCTCCTTAGGAGTTTAGATGATAATGAAATTTAAAAAGACAGAAGAATGTAAGAGAGAATTTTACACAACAAGTTTAAAGAGGTTTAGATCACATCCACTTGGATTCTACATCCTTCTCCCTATACATACAAGCAAAGGGGATTTCCCATAAATTTTGAAGATCCTGAGCTGTCACGTCCCAAAATTTGAGTACGTGACCGGCACGGAAAGTGAATTTCATTTCACCTCCGTAAGCCTATCTTTCTCTTAAAAATCATACAATTCTTTTTCATGCAACCAAAACGAGTTCTCTATACATACTACAATTACTCACATTACATCACTGAATGAACCTACCCGATTACAGAGATTTCTAGATTTATACAACTTAGAATAAAACTTAACTATTATACCTTTATCCTGAACAAATGAAAAGGTAATCATGGACTAAGGATCCATAATTCCTTGTTCCGATATTTACCTTCAGCTGTCAACTCTGAAAAAAAATATTAATAAGAGGGGTATGAGCAAACCACGTGCCCAGTGAGTAGATAACACAACACTATGACAAAAAAATATCATACATCATAATGATAACATGCAGCAATCATACGTAAATCGATCATCATATGATATGATATTATTCGTAGTACTTCACGACAATATCCAAATAAATCAAATACATTTCAACATAATTCAAAAGTTCACAACAACAATCGGTGAAATCAATTTCACACAAATTTCCCGTACCAACCGGGTCGTCCAGAATACCTCTGGATCGTTGCCCGCGGCCCCTGCCGCATCCACCCTTATCGCTCCATTTATAATCTCCACCCTTATAACTTCACATAAATTTCTCCATGGGGTGCACCACCATGCCTTTCCTTTCCATTCAAACACAATCACAATCATATATAAAAACATCCTCAATCATAATCTTGAGCCACATACACAACTCAGTCATTTACAATTCAAGCCACAACATAATCAATGTGGTTCCAGCAACATAGAATGTATACAACATAACCCATAATATAGAACAATTATTCAACTCAGTTCACATTCCATTCACAATCCATTATATAACCTCCATTCATGGGAAAATAAGAAAATATAATTATATACATTACCAGACACGTTCCACAATTGTTTATGCCTCATCGTTCCACATCATCCTCTTCAAACTTGGATATACAACATATTTCCACTATGATGCAAAAAGTCAATAACAGATATTTAATCATAGCAAGTATTAACCCACTCACCTGGATTTCACGCTCTCGGCACTCCCACTTTGCACCTTGACCATTCCTATTGTAACCAGACAAAAACCATCAGGGTTACGAAATAGAGAAATTTCCTACCACTACTCTCGACCTTTACTCACATCTTAAGTCATAACTCCTAATCGGTAATGAATATCTAAATGAAACTTATACCATTGGAAACTAGACTCAAAGAGCTTTCCAACGATATAAAGTTTGCCCAAAACGGAGTCCGGATTATGGCCGATTGAAAATGAGCTAAGGTTTTCCGGCACACCTGGCGCCTGGGCGCCACCCATGCCCGGCGCCTAGGCGCCCCACGTGGCGCCTGGGTGCCATGCCTTTCTCTTCCCCACATGTCCTTGGCGCCTAGGCGCCACACATGGCGCCTGGGCGCCACGATCGCAACCCTTCGCGACTTTCTCTCGGTTTTGGCCCGAATCTGGCCAAATCTTCACCGTTTTTCATGATTTCTTCCATAGGATCTCACCCTTAATGTCTAAGGAGCATTTAGACACCAAAATCACCAATTTTAATCGAGAAACGAAGCCAGAATCTCGATTTTTCCTCAAACACTCTTAAAACTAGAAAATAGGGAAAAGCTTAAGAAATAGAAATTTCTACCTCGATTCCTTGCTTTCCCTACGTTGCTTGGCTCCTAGAGGCTCGCCCCGTAGCCCGAGATCCGCCCTTCAAAGCCCGGTTGTAGAGTTGGAGTGTAGAGAGAGAAATTAAAGAGAAGAAAGAGAGAAGGAGAGGAGAGAAAGTGAAGAGAGAGAGAGGAAAGGAGAAAAATGAATAAAAAATAGGTGAGGCCACCTATATACTCGCGCGGGGTGAAATTATCACTTGCTCTGCAATTGACCCTCAGTCAAGACTAGCAAAAGCAAATTCATAAAATCTCACCTCAGGTGTTTCTAAATCCTCGGTGCCCCACAAATTTCCTTATTCACTTTAGTCCCTCTCAATATCTCAAACTCCACTTTAACCTCGAATCCATCATCTTTTCGGTACCGGACTCATAATTCATTCCCATAAGCTCTATTCTTCTTCTCGGGTTCCTACTTGGTCATTTCTCAAAAGTCCTCTATACTTTCTTTTCTTTTCACTTTAGTCCTTGAGAATTTGTAAAAATTTCCTAAATTAAAAATAAAAATTTCTATTTCCACATTTTCTTCACTAATTCAAAAAGAAAATTTTCCACATAATTAAATTTTTCACTAAACTTCAAATCAGACTTTAAATATTCATAAAAATTCTTGGAATATTACATGAGCTTTACAAGAAAACCTCACCAGGAACAAGCTTACTAAAACTTTTACTTTCTAAAACTTTCATAGATCAAAAATGTTTTCTCTAAGGGAGACAAATTACAATACTTAACTAAAGAATTAGTTCAACAACTTTTACAACCTTCTTAAAGCAAGTCAAACACCAAGGAGATAAAAAAATCAATAAAGCAAGAAATGCTATCTCTTTCTCTAAGACAATACTCAGAACAATTATAGCACAAGCTTACACAAAGCACACAAGATTAAATTCAAAGAATATAGTAGGTGAAGAGATGAATGCAGCAATAAATTTCTTTAATATATTCGCTCGTCTCTTCAAAAGCAGCATCGGCTTTAAATAGAACTGTCAAAGAACTAGCTGTTGGTTTCAACGTCTCTCTCTATAAATGCTTACAGGACCCCATTAATGTTTACCTTAGCTTGGTCAGGGGAAGAGTGGCTTGAAGAGGGAAGGAGAAGACATTTTGAATTTTGGTGCAGCTTCCCATAAACTGCCAAAAACCCTTTTTGTCTCTTGTCAGTTGTCTTTTATCTTTAGGATTTGTACTTCTTTCAAAAGCACTTTTTTGTGCACACAGTAGGGAAATAAAAAGCTGTCAAGAGGAGGATCATTTTCTTAAACATGGTGCAAAAGATCATTAAGCCTTATGAATAATTGTAAATTGGCCAAATAAATTAGAATGAGCTTTTAAAATAAATGTTCTCATAAAAAAAGTCCAATTCATAAAGAAATGTATTATAAAAAATTAAGTGGGCCTTAAATATATTGTGCAAATGGACTTTAAGAAATTTTATAAAATGGCCCCAACAACACAATTGTGAGCATTATAAAAAGTATAATTAAATATAGTTAAACCAATTAGGACTTAAATATATTTAATCCAACATACTTTTTCAGGATTGCTAAGGAAATTACAAGTTTTTTCTACTTCTAAGTTACTAGAACCTAAAATGTTTATCTTAATCTATCCAAATTCTATCTCGAATTTAACTTATAGTGATTGAATTAATTAAAATTCGTTCATTTATTAGAAATAAATGTTAAATTTAATTTTACAAGTGGTCAATTTGTAAAATACTTTAAGAACATATTCAATTCTATAAACAATAAAGATTAAAAAAAAAGAACTATTTATAATTCGAAAGTAAAGAATTGCATTATTTTTTAATTAAACTGACTGATACTAAAAAAATAATAAAACATTAAAAAAATAAGGAAAAAACCTGTCATCTCCTTATATGTTGATATGTCAGAACTTGCATATATCCTCAGCGGAAGAAGTTATATACTAGCTCAAAGAAATAATAACCACATATATAACAAGTTCAAGATGCAGCTGAATATCTACGAGACAGACAGGAATGAAATGGAAATACGAGAAATAAATTTAAAAAAAGAAAAGAAAAAAATCATAAATGATTTGGGTGCGTCATTTTGTCGAACAAGTCAGCTGCATAGGAGAGCCGTGCAAAGCAAGGGTGAACACTAGAGAGATTCAAAAAAGGAGAAAGAGTAAAGAAAAAATGGAAATGAAGAGACAAGAGTTCTGAAGGTTTCATATGATTCTAGCTTGATGCTATCCTATCCTAATGTGTGCACTAAAGATCTATTCGCCTAATCAAGAAAAAAGTCAAAAACATTGCATCACACATTTGGTGCCTATTTATATAATATAATTTGTGCTCAAGTGATGTTAATCCCACAAGTACATTTTGCCAAATTACGATTTAATATTGTTGTGTCTTTGCGATATGTGATTATTTCTTGAAATATTATGTCAATCAAATTTTTACAGACTTAATAACAAGACAAAAATAATAAAATAATTTTAAAATGATAAAAATTTTAAGATAGTCGTAAGCACAATAATAAATATAAAATAATAAAATGATTGTAAAATTTTTTGTAAATTTTTTAATTAAAAAAAGAAAAAACAGTAAAAAAAATGAAAGCCATTATTAGGTGATCCTGACCCCTTTGAAATAGACGTTCCACGTTAGAATACGAAAGAATATACATTCGCCAACACTTAAAATGGTCTTGAACACAAGCCAAGATTGCGCATGAAGTCCCGGTAATACATGCATCTAATTAATTACCTTGTCATTATTGGCAAGATTAATGAGAAAATTCTAATATATAAATGTTAAAAATAATTAATTTAAAATTATAACATAGTCATTATATTTTTTAATTAATATAAAGGATAAAATTCAGCTTTCTTGAAAATAATTATTTAAAAACTTTAGTCTAGCCGTTATTATTATTATTTTTGTTTGGGGATTTCGCCTTGATTTTGAAGCTTTCAAAATGTATCTAAGTAAATCATTAACTTCCTTAATAGAAAAGCATACTTTTGATTATGTGCCACTCATCCGCATTGAAATATTT